>CM052802.1:9160091-9265963 GCA_028533885.1 Nasua narica | reverse complement strand
GTTATGGGGGGGTGGGGAAGAGAAATGAAACAAGATGGGATGGGGAAGGAGACAAACCATAAGAGACTCCTAAACTCACAAAATGAACTAAGGGTTGCTGGGAGGTAGGGGGGTAGGGATATGGACATGGGGGAGGGTATGTGCTATGGCAAATGCTGTGAAATGTGTAAGCCTGATGATTCACAGACATGTACCCTGGGGCAAATAATACATTACATGTTAATTAAATTAATTAATTAATTAATAATAAAAAAAAGAACATTCCCCAGAAATCTCTCTCTCACTGTTTTTGATAAGCTTTATTTCTAAGTTTTCTTAGTCTTAGTCTCTGTTCTCCTGTATATATTCTTCCTTTCTTGCTCCACCAAAGCTTCAAGGAGAAAAGAAAATAAGAGAGTGGACTATAGAGCTCTTTAAAAATATTTTTTAGTATATGTACTGCTGAAGCGAGTACCTCTAAAAATTCCTTTGAGCAACACCTCTCCATCTCTGTAGGTTTTGGTGTTGTGGTAAATGCTGGAAGAATTTGAAACTCAATTACCTAGCAAGTTATACATTCATATCTCTATTTTGATCAACATATAGATATTTATAGAGAGCGATGTAGAGATAATACACATATACAGGCTGAAAAAAATACAGGGCAGGTACAAGTGAGTCTGCCTACAACCCAATAAGCTATTTCACCAAATTTTCTCTCCAGCCCTGCTCCATCACAACAAACAATAAGAAAGACTGCTGAGTGGTCCTTAAAATCAAATTATTCCTTACAACTACTGATGGGGGTGCCAAGGTGGATTTTGACCAAACTCTGCTAAAAGGAATCTTGTAAAATAAGGCAAGGATCTCTGCAGGAATTGGAACTGGAATTGAAAAGAAAGAAAGTATGACCCACATGAATCAATCTGTCTGTCGATCGCTCAGCACCATTCCCTGTGTCTCAGAGCTGGAAGTCTCATATCTACAATTCCAGAATGTCTGCCTGCAGGGCTCCCAGCCAGATTCCATCCAGGAGGAGCACTGCTTTGGAAAGCAGAAAAGAAACCATCATCATAGTAGTGCTCCTCTGACAGAGGAGGAGTGGCAAATAAAGGCTTTGGCAGATTGGATTTTTCTTTCTGTGTGTGTGTGTGAACATTATGTGCTAGAGGCAGCTGCATCCGATGGTTCCTGGGAAACCCTACAACCTCCTGTCTCTCTAAAAGCTAAGTATTCCTCGTATTAAATCCCTTCCTGCTTAAATACATTGAAGTCATTTCTTGGTCTTTGACCATCATGAGGATATAATAGCAATACATATTCTTATATTATGGAACAGAGAACACAGTTTCAGGAAATTCCACAGAATCACCTTTTAGGAACCTCTTCCCACCTACCCCCCACATCCAACCCATCTGCAAGTCGTGTGCCTCACCTGACCAGTTAGCTTGCATATCCACTTCCCAACTCCATGGTGATCACTTCTAGGGGGCCCTCACAGCACCAGTGGGCAGGTGGCTCCCAGCCCCACCCCAGCCATCATCAAGCACAATGTCAAGGTTCTCCTTCATCTCCTATGTTGCTCTCATTGTCAAAATCTTCTGGGGCTGTTTCCTTCGACTCCAGAGCTAAACTCTCCAAAGCCTGGCCACTCCCTTCCACATTTACAGCACTGCCCTAGATTCATCATAACTCTAGTCAGACTGATCTCCCTCCCTATGACCAACACACCACGGGCATTCCCCTCTCAGTTTCTTTGTTCATGCTTCTCCCTCCCCCAGAACGCCCTCGTCTGCCTGTCCACAAACACCATGTCTGTCCAAAAAAGGTCAAGAATCACCTCCTCCATAATGCCTCTCTACCCACACAACATTTATTAATACCCTGCCCTTCTGAACTGAAATATTTCATCATGAATATTTCCCTGCAAAGTCCAGCCCAAATTGTTGACCCATAGACGTGAGAGCTAAAATACAGTGGCTATTTTCTTAAACTACTACGTCTTGGGATGGCTTATCTGTAAATGATAATGAATAAACACTCTTCCCAATCTTGTCTGTGTACAGCATCATCTCCATAGGACAACCAGCAATCTCTTTTAAACTGAATCAAATCACAACTTGCCCCTCATGGCTTCCCCTACACATCACCGACCCCTACACTCCATGTGGTCCAGCCAGGCTTTTGCTATTCCCTAAACAGTCTCACTGTTCCCACCTCAAGATGCTTGCAGTTCCTTCCATCTGGGAAATTCTTTTCTTAAGAGCCACACATGGTCTCCTCTCTTGCTGCATGTAGATTCTTTACTCAAATGTCACCACTTCCAAGAAGCCTTCTTGGACAACGGTCTCTAAAGGACCATCTCCTTCAGTCCCTGCTTCCTTACCCTGCTTTATTTTTCTACATTTGTTTGATGCCTCTATTACATATGCATTTGTTCACTGGTTTATTTCCCATAATGCTGGAAGAGAAACCTGAGAACAAGGACCCCAGTGCCACACTGACCATTGCATCTGTAATGCTGAAAACCAAGCCAAACATACAGCAATGGCTTGGGAAGGAGCTGAGAACTGAAAACATGAATGATTTGACTTCGACCCCTCAGGGAAGTTTGGGACATACCAGGTCATGTGTTTTAGAACTCCAGGTAGGCCCGTGTGACTAGGAAAGTTTTCTGTGTCTAAAAGCATGTTACCAATAATGAATGAATGAAATCAAATTTAAAAGTCGTTTTTCTTTTCTATGGCATTACAGTCATTCTGATGTGACACTGACATAGTTCTTCTTATGTTGTTTCCTTTTTATAAAACAATTTGCATAATTTTAAGGACAACTCTGGAAGATTTGCACAACTGAAGGCAATGCCAGAAAATGTATTTCGAGAGTCTTATGATTTGCAGTCCTCACCAGCTCTACATAATGTTGATGACATGTCTTATGGTAAGGCATGAGATGGAACGTGGTCACCATATGCAGTCCACTCTGGGAAGAGGAATGGGAGCAAAGGTTTAAATGTCCAGACACAGAAAAATGTACCAGCTGTCCCCTTTACTGCCATCAACAAGGGCTGGCTGCCCCAAGGTTCAGCAATACTCAGGAAACTAACAGAATTAAAAGGTACCCTAGCCTTTTTCTAGATATATCCTATTTAAACTAGCCATTTAAAGATTTAAAATCCTTTATTATGGCTCTTTTTAGAACCAAAATATGCAAATTTTCATCTTTCTGAAACTAAGACTGCCCACCTAAATGAGGCTGAAATGTGTTTAGCTCAAGTAAAATAACCAAATTTAATCTCAAACAACAAATAAATGACAACACGAGTGGAGCTTGAGGAACAGAGCTGTTTAGAAATTTGTTTCATTTCTCTACTAAGTGTGAACTAAGCCCAGTCCTAACAGCATGCTCCATAGACAAATCACATCATTGTTTATGGTCTTTTTCAACATTTCATGAATAAGCTGAAAAACAAGAATAGAAAATTTATGTTAAATAAAAATATAGTTATATTAAATAAAAATATAGTTAACCACAGTCAAATGTTCTCTACTTAAAAGTAGAACTCACTTATGTTGTAATAAAAGAGCAATAATTTATCTTAACATTAAGAAAACATCGTTTTACAGAATTATAAAGCATCGCTTAATTGTTCCATATGTGTAATAGCAACATTTTTAAAATTAGATGATGAAAGTTTATTTCTAAATCTTTCCATTCATACAGATCCCTCCATTCATACTAAGATGTTCAGTCTGTATAGGAAAGACATTGTTCTGCAGATGCACTCAGATGGGGGGCAAGCTGGGGGGCAGCATATACAGCTCTTCTTTACACACACTTCCCTTTACTTTCTCTGAGTCAAGATCATAGTAAAGTAGTATTTGCTTTATTGTTGGGTATTCAGATGGTCTGGATTTAACAAAAAGAAATGGTTCAATACCACAAAAAGCAGCCATATCTTCAGGTAAAGAAGCCCCAGGGGCATGAAAGGATCTAGGCTTAGTGGACAGAAAGATTCTACAACCTCAGGGACCCTCTTTAAGAAAAAAAGAATACAAAATTAAAAATACAGAATTTCTATGGAAGTATATTTAATATATAGTTGAGACAAGAAATCTCAACAAATTATACAATTTGAACTGACAAATATCAGAGAATAAAAATTCAACAAAACCATGTTTTTTGGAATAACTAACATAGCTCTATAATACTTTTTTCCTTTTTTTGGCTAGATATTCCTTGAGTTCCTCTTCATAAGACAAGAAGATTTCATATATACATATATATATATATACACACATACATACACACACACACACACATATATATGTATGTATACACATTCACACACACACTAGAATTATATATATATATATATATATATATATATATATATATATATATACATATACTCTACCCAGAGATAGATAGTTCAGTCTTTACTCTATACAGTTGATAGAAGGATGCTGCATTAACAGATATACTCCTGACAAGATAGAACATCATCTGACCAGGTGTTAATACAAATCAAATCTTCAACCTGCAATGTCATACAACTGATGAAATTTCCACAAACTGGCCCCTGACTCTGTAACGTTTCAAATCTTGTTTCTCTTCCACCAGCCATACCCTTCTGGGAACAGAGAAGGTGAATATACTCCTATGGCAGGATGGTGTCCCACCCAATATGTCTGGGCCATGGTTCTAGGGAAGCTGGTGCAGTGAGTGGTACAAGTATTTGGGGGAGCCATTCCTGCACCCAGATAGCTAGCAGTCCTTGATGATATATGGAAGTGACTGCAAATCATAGATGTGAATCCCACCAAACCCATGGTAAATTTACTCCTGTGTCCTTTCCTATGAGTTGTCTCAAAATTTCCCAGGGCTTTATAACAGTTTTATTCATAATTGCCCAAACTTGGAAGCAATCAACATGCCCTCAATTGGTGACTAGATAAACTATGGCATCTCCAGATGTTGGAATATTACTCAACTTGAAAAAGAAATGGGCTATCAAGCCATGAAAGACATGGAGGAACCCTAAATGCATATTATTAAGTGAAAGAAGCCATCTGAAAAGACTACATACTGTATGACTCCAAACATATGACATTCTCGGAAAGGCAAAACTATGGGAAAAATAAAAATGTCCATGGTTGCCAGACGTTGGGAGAAGGGAAGAAAGTAGAACATAGAGAATTGTTAGGGCAGAATTATTCTGTGTGATACTACAATGGTGCATACATGTTATTATCCATTTGTCCAAACCCACAGAATATACAACACCAAGAGTGAACTCCAACAGAAACTATGGACTTCGGGTGATTATGATGTGTCGACACAGAGTCACTGGTTGTAACAAGTGTCCCACTTGTGAGGGAGAACAAGGAGGCTGTGCCCGTGCAAGGGCAGTGGGCATATAGGAAATCTCTGTACTTGTGGCTCAATTTTACTGTGAACCTAAAACTTAAAAACTTAAGTTTTTTTAAAAAAATGGTTCAGGGCCATACCAGTGTTACCCAAGATGAGGGAAAGGATGACAGAAGTTGGAGAACAAAGAGATAGTGATCTTAATCTGACTGGAGTTACATATGGCATTTCTGCAAATTTTACAAAAATATGTCCATTTGACCACAGGTCAGGTGGCCTCTCCCAGGGCCTGGAATTGTCCCTTACAAGTGGGGGGCCTGACAGGTAAGCTTCAGTAGTTTTACAGTAAATCTATTGAATTTAGGAGATGGAGATCAGGGAAGAAATTCCAGAGCTGAGACAGATGGATGCCTCAGGATACAAGTGGCAAAGGAGTCAGTCCAGCAGCCCCTCCTTCTGCCATTAGCACTGCCTGCATTGTGCAGGTTGCCCAAAGTGTGGGACTGTGTCAGGGACAAAGAGCATCCAGCTGGAGACTTCTGGAAATAAAGCAAAGGGGAAAAAATGTTAAATTGTATTATATTTGCATTTTTGTAGGTAAAAATGGTCAAATATCAGCAACTTCACATGCTGATATAATTATTATTCAATAATAATTGTTAATTATTAAAATTTAATGAATACTTACCATGTGCTATAACAATCATTATCCAATAATAATTATTCAAATTTAATGAATGCTTACCATGTGCTATGTTGTTAACACATCCTAGGCATTGTTATGAGTTGACTTATAATCCCCCCCAAAAGATATGTTGGCCTCTGAACCCTCAGTGTCTCAGAATGTGACCTTATTTGTAGATAGAGTTTTCACAGGGGTAATTAAGCTAAGATGGGGTCGTTGATGTGAGTCCTATATAAGTCCAATATGAATAGTGTCCTTCTACAAGGAGAAATTTGGACACAGAGAAACAGGTGCACAGAAAGAAGATGGTATGAAGAGACAGGGAGAACACCATCTATAAGCCAAGGCTATGAGAAGCTGAAAGAGAAGCCTGAAGCTGGTTCTCCCCATAGCCCTCAGAAGGGGCCAACCCTGCTGATACCTTGATTTCAGACTTCCAGTCACTAGAACTTGAAGAAAACAATTTCTGCTGTCTTAACCACTTTGTTTGCAGCAGCTCTAGGAAACCAGTGCAAATGGCTCCTTAAATCTTCGCTATGCTCCCATAAGGTGAGTGCTTTTCCTATTCCATCTATCTCAGAAAACTGAGGTGCATAGAAGCTAAGAATAGCATCCAAGGTCACAGAAGCAGCAGGGGATGAAACTGGGCCTTGAACGCCACATTCTGACTCCAAGCCCATGTTTGTAACCACCGAGTGGAGCTGCCTCTGCATTCAATAATACCCATTTTAAATTAGCAACATTCAGAGGTTATAGAAGTAATGTCTTAAAGTCCTTAACACCACTTGTTCTCTGAAGTACTATTTTTCAGGACAGGATAGGAAGTTCTCCTCACTTGAGGAGAGTTAATGCCAGAAAAAAAGAGCATTTAAAATAAATGCAGAGACCAAAACTCAGTCGTAAATAATGATGAAGGGGATAGCTTTGAAGACTTCGCTTTGAAGACTTCATAACTTTGAAGGGTGTGTGAATTCTTAGATAAACAGAAAATGAACATTTGAGCAGACCAATTGTACTAAATTTCTGTTAAAATTATCAGATACCCTTTATTTCATGTTTGATTTTCAAAGCATGAAGATGAAGAAAGTCATCTCTTATTCAGTGGAGATTCAGAATTTTTTTGTTGGGAGGATCTGTCTAGTCTTCATTCTTACTGAGTTTTTCTTCTTTGACTCTTACATAGGTTAACTCTTCCAGAATCTCCTTTGTATGTGGCTTTTGGTAATCTTTGAGCTGTTTTCCTAACATCACTTTCATACTTCAAGAAATCCTGGCTTTTTTTGCAGGAGTTGCAGTTTCATTTTGTAGTTAAAATACATTATTCTTCCAAATGTGTATAAGTTGGTTCCATCAGAGAGATTTTGGACAAGAAAAAGATCGAGCCATCACCCGGATGAAATGGATGCAGATAGGTGTTCTATTTATGTGCAGAGGAATGTGAAATGTGGACTGACACCATGTAATACGACAAAATATGCTTTTCCAGATAACTTTATAGGTGTCAGGGGCTCTGAGAGTCCCCCCCTCCATGTCTTTGCTCAGAATGTATTTTCCCAAACTGTTCCAGGGAATCACAACTTCTGGAATATTACTAGTTGATATATATATATGGAGGGGTGGAAGGCAGGACAGAGAGGAAGGAAGGGAAGTTATGGTTAAGCACATTTGGGAAACCCTGAGTTAAATAAATTTGAACTCTCCAAGAAGTCTCTGTGACTGTAAGTACCAATAATGTACATATTGAATCTCTTAAGAGCTAGACACAATAAGGAGTGATTTCCAAACATTGTTTATTTGATGATAAAGCTGTTTTCCAGCATTTAATGGGATCAGTGTTCAGAAGAGCACACACTAGGACATGCTGATAGAAAAACATTTCTGTATCTCTGGTACAAGCTTATACTTTAGTTAACTGAAGGTGAGTGACCATAAATTCTGACTCTTGGACATCTGAATTAGTAGGACTTGGCACTGTGAAATAAGAATGGCCTCAAATAGTTTGGAAGTTAGTCCCATGGAGTATTATAGAAAAAGCACCAGACTACAAGGAGAACTTACGCTGGTCCTCATCCTTTGAGGGTCTTAGTTCCATTTCCAATGGGGTAGAATGGAACCAGACAGAACCAGAGGTAATGGAAAGAAAAGCCTCAGGATAGAAGAAGGTGCTAAAGACAGAAAGGGGAGGGCCAATCACCTCTTTGGGGTGCCTAGGTGGCTTAACTGTTAAGGGTTCAACTCTTGATTTCAGCTCAGATCATGATCTCAGGGTTGTGAGATGTACCCCCACATCAGGCTCTACGTCTGATGTGGAACCTGCTTATGTTTCTCTCTCTCCTTTTCTTTTTGCCCCTCCTCCTCTTCTCTCTCTAAAAAAGTCATCCTAGAAATTGAAGAACTAAACACAGGTTTCTGCCCTCCTGCAATGCCCCCTGTAACAAGCACAGGGACAACCAATAGGCAGTCTTCTTTGCCAAGGAATTAACCTATTTCAAGGTCTTGTGGTTTTTTAAGATTATCAAGCCTTGGGCCAGGGTACAAGTAGAACTGGAGAAGGGAGAATGGTAGGAATGGTAGAGGTTATCAAGTCCATGACAGATGACCAAAGCAAATAAGAAAGTAATGCTGGATAAGCTGTTCACATCTATGGGAACCACCAGAAACCTAAAAATTACACAAATGATCCAAGATTTACTTACTCCTACCACAGCTAGCAAAAGTTCCAGGTTAGTATCACATTGCTAAAAAGGCATTAACTTTAAAATTTCCTATCTATTTTTACTTGATATTTATTTATCCTTTCTATCCTGCTCACATTCTCAAGTAGATAAGTTGTCTTATGTTATTAAATCATGCTGGAAAAATTCAAGGAAAAAAAAAGATCAAAACCAATTAAAAGGCAGACATCCCAGTTTAATTAGTTGCTTCAACTGTACATTCCGACCAGCTTTCTGTGAGCTAACATGGGTTCCCTAGTAGAAGAAAGTATCCAAGTTCACTGAAAAGAGATTAATTGATCTTCCAGGCACCATATTCCAGGACAACTGGCATGCTTATATAAAAAGCTATAGATAAGGGAAGTCTTCACCTGAAATGTTGGTCCCATCCCATCCCATTCCTCAGCCCAAACTCTGCAAGAAGTCTTCTCAGAGGGGTTGCTATGGCCTGATGTTCACTTAATCCATCCCACAAAATCATCAAAAGTGAGCTACAGGTTAAAAAAAACTTCCAGCTTCCTTTGCCATCTCCCTGGAAGGTGGAACTTGGGGATTGGGGTGCCAATCCCTTATGTGGAGCTTTGGTTCTGGTTACTAGGCCAGGCCAGCATCTGGGGATGAAAAGGTAAAGGGCTAAATCTTCATGCTGGATCTGGTCCAGGTTATGAAGGCAACTGAGGTTTCTGTGTCACCTGGGGAGATTCAATGAGCAAGGAAAGCAGGCTAAGATTTAGGCTTCCTTGCGCTGTATTTCTCAAGATCTTAATGGTTTTAGGTTATAAGATACATACAGTTGTACATGCAGGATGTATAAAGTCACAGAAAGTCTCATCAGATGAAGGCTTCCTAAATAACACCACAAAAAAAGCTATAAGAAAATCTTCAAAACATCATCACCATCATGACATTTAGAACTCTACAGTTTTCTTCCATTAACTGAACCCATTCCGGGAGCTTATCATCTCATCCTCTCAATTAGGAAACATTTGGAAAACTAATATAATAAAATATGTATAGATTGAGTTTGTTTCCTTGTTTTTTCTCAATATCTACTCAATGTAGGGAAAGATTTGAGAGACTCTAGCAGAATGAATGGGCAAAATTTTCCTTGGACTCTACCATACCACTCAAATCAAAACTCAGTTGACCTTTTGGCAAATTTTGAATTGTTTTTAGAGCTGACATCCACGACAAGGGTCTCAGGATCAGTAAGTCTAGGTCTTTCATACTAGACTAAGAAGACAGGGAAGCCTGCTTCTCACGTTGAGGGAATGCCAGCCCAGAACCATGCCTACTGTTGTCCTAGGACAGCCTAAAACAGGGATTCTCCACCTTGGTATTATTGACATGTAGCGGAACAACTCTTTGGCATGGGGGGTGGGGGGCAGAAAGGAGGCTGTCCCCTGTACTATGGCATGTTCAGTGGCCTACTAGATGCCCACTAGATGTCAGTAGTACCTCTGCTCAGGTATGACAAGCAAAATGTCAACTGTCCCTGGGGGTAGGGAGAATAACCAGGGTTGAGAACCACTGGCCTAGATGTTGGGCCAAGGCCTTTCACAAGAACTAGAGTTTAAATTGACCAAGTGCCCAGATTTGGCTTTGCAACTCCCAAATTTCTATGTCAAAAAAGAAAAGAATTTGGGTCTGAAAGTTTTTAAGGTTAAGTCTTACTGGTTGACTATTTTTATTTTAATAGAATAAAATTTTATTTTATAAATTTTATAAAAATTCCCAGCATGGTCCCAGGAGAATATCTAATTTTCGATAACACTAAATTCTGATGAGCCCACCAGGATATTAGCTGCCATAGGGAGACCCAAGAACACAAAAATACTTTTTAACATGACAAGAGCTTCATTCCTGATTATTGTTTAACCCCAAATGATTGTTTGTTCATTTGGAACTGCCCAATTAGGACAAAGTCTAGCACAACCCTTGAGACATCTTGGCCAACCACAGTAATTTTAGTTTTCATAGAGCTGATATCAATCCTTTCTGATAATAATCAGGCAATGGGTTTATCAGTGTTTTATGGCCATTCCAACAAGTGATATTAAGATTATGTCATCAAAATAAAAGTGGATGTGTATCTTCTCAGTTCCCATGACAGGCAGAGAAGCATCCAAATTATCTAATTTCTGCCTCATTACTTAAATACATGTTTAAACAGAAGAATGGCCTTGTTTTATATCACTTAAATTGGATTTTGAGTTGACAAAAAACATGTCTTTCTCACTTAGATTTTTACAATAGTATTTATTATGAATTAGGCTTTGAGAAACACTTATGGCCTGAGATATGTGATAAGGTTTCATAGACTGGCCCATAAAAAAATTCCTGTCTTTGTATTAAAGACCAATGAAACAGCAAGAAACATGAGGAAAAACTTTCTATTTTTCTTACATTACTTTATCAGCGGCCTGAAAGGGAGTATAGCAGTGATCGGCACTAAACTCATTTTGCATAAACTCTAAGCCATTTTAGGATAACTTTAAACTCAGGGCTACAAATTACATAAATGTCCCACAGAGTGCTAACTCTGTCATTTGTGAACACTTGAGATGCCCCTTTTTGAGGAATAATACCTGAAGAGCTGATCTAACAAAGACTGAGGCCCATTCCTCCGGAGAGTTTCTAAACTCTGTGGGACAGAAAGAAATAAGCTCCTGAGACACTCTTAAAGTGAACAAAGGGCTTTTAATAGGCCTTTGGTTTAATGCATTACAAATAAGAGGCCAGGACTATGTGTTAATACCAGAAGGATCCTTATAGGAAGTCCAGTGCAATTGTTACCTGATCATCAAAAAGATTTGTGCTTCTACAGTTACAGAGTCCATTGCTTAGGTGGCAAATCTACAAATGTAAATCCCCAAATCTACACTTGGTATTGTTTCTGACAAGCAAACCCAAAGACTCCCTCCAAAATCTATTATAACATCATTTTTGGAAAGGACAAGTTGCTTATGAAAACATTTGAACTTAATAAAGTTTACGTATGACTCATCCAGGTTCCATTTGCGGTATTATCTCAGTAACATGGCCAGACAGCATGGTTTACTGGCAGGCCTTCTGCAGGAAAGAGATAGCCAGACCCATCCTCTGCCCAGAAATGGAGGCCAGTGGTTCCCAAGCTGGGTCGGAAGACTTACTATATGGAAATGACCTGAGAACCTACCAAAAATACAGATTCCTATTACCCATCCCAGATGTAGTGCATCCAAATCTGGGGGAGAAGAGATTCCAGGGGGAATCTGTGTTTTAACAATCATCCAAAGGTGATTCTTCAGCACAGTGCAGTCTGACCTCAAAAGACTGATACAGGAAACTTGATTTGTGTTTTCGCTTCCTTAGATCCAGAGATTGTCTGCTTTAGGGTTGTATTTGATCAGTCATGGGGACCACACGTTGAGGGCCAGATGCAGCGTAAGAGGGGGTGCCAACTCTCAAACCCAGATGCCTACAGCTCCTTCCCATTTTCCACTCTCCACCACCACCACACTTACTTGAGCCAGTATTTCTCATTAAACCCATACACACATACACAGACATGCATTTATGAAAGATCATAAAAGTACTTACCTGACTCTTTTCTCTGGATGAACCTGGGCTGTGACTTTTCTGGAGATGTTAGCTTGTCCCTAAGAGTAAGTATTTCATTTACCAGAGAAAAACAGGACCCTTGCCTCTTCTTCTCACCCCTACCAATTACAATGAGTATTTTGTTTTTAAGAGACTCTCCATTCCTCCATGAAAGTCTTAAAAAACTACTTACCATATGTACTTGACATTAGCACCACTCTCAACCATCGGTTTATATATTTTGATAAATAAATAGCACCTTCTCTTTTCTCTTTCTCACTGGTCATCCTACAATCTACAGTTATTGTTATCAAATAGCGGAATCTAGAACAAAAAATAGAAGCCTCTGTGAAAAGCAAATGTGCAAGAGGAATGAAAAGGGTTTGACATCTCCTTCTCACTAACCCTTTACATTATGTCATAGGACACAGGTCGTTTGACCAAAAAAGGAACAGTAACCTCCAGAAGGATAACACATTTGTCAAGGAAAAGAAAGAGGCTTTAGAAACTTCAACTCAAAATGACGATTTTAACCCAGATCTTTTTGGGGAAGAAATATAATGCATGCCTATCTAAATTTTCCTTCCAATTTCAGTCAGTTAGCAAATTATTAAGTGTCCACTTATATATCACACATTTTAAGCACAACATCTGACTCCCAGGGACTCCCAACTAAGATTGTGTGGTTGTAGAAATCAGTCTTCCATAAACTCCATAGCTTATGAAGTTCAAAACTAGGGCCCACTATGTTCTACAGCTTCTCAGAACATGAATGTGGCTATGAGACACAGAAGAACATCGAAGGGTATGGATGTAAGGGCACAGCACACAGTGAGGGCCAGTTGGTCCCTAAGAGGCTCCTATCATGCCTAGCAGTGCCAATAACCACTGCAGCCCAAGGAATGACATCAGATGCTCACCTTAGGAAATTTTGTTGGAAAAGAGAGACTATGTGGTCAAGTTCATTTGAAAAATACACTCAAATATACCCCCACATTTGTTTGCTAGGACTGCCATAATAAAATACTACAGACTGGGGGGCTTCAACAGCAGAAATTGCTTTTCTCACAATTTGAGAGACTAGAAGTTCAAGGTCAAGGCGTAGGCAGGGTTGGTGTCTTCCAAAGCCTCTCTCCTCGGTTTGTAGGCCATATTCTCCCCATGTCGTCACATGGTCTTTCCTCTGTGCATGTCTGTGTCCTAATCTCTTCTTCTTATAAAGATACCAGTCATTTGGGATTAGGGCCCTCCATATGACCCTAATTGTGTCTTTAAAGACCCTACCTCCAAGTCCAGTCACATTCAGTAGTGGGTTAGGATTTTAACATATGAATGGGGGTACACAGTTCAGCCCATAAAAACCACTTTTGTGCGGATTCACAAGTATATTACACTATCAAGGACCTGAAGACTCATATAGTAAGGATGGAAGAAAATGCTAACCTTGTTTGCAACGGCATTCCTCCAACGTACCTGACCTTAAAATATTTTCCATATCACATCTCTTCATATGCCCCACAGCTCCACAGTGCACATCTCTGGGCAGCTCTTTGAGGATTTGGGCTCATTCAAAGTCCATGCTGACTGCAGAGAATCCTACCCCAGCACACCTGGGGTCTGGTCTTAACAGAAACTTTGACAGCTTTGTGCCAGGTGGTATGGAAAGACTCAGAGGAATACTAGATATGCTTCTGAGGCATTCCAAATCCAGCTGGGTAGTGAAAGTTGGAGAGGAAGTAAGGTGGCAATAAATAACAATACAAAACAGAATAGAATAAGAAATGCATGAATACTGTGGACATCCTTGTTGTAGGAGTTGGGCAGATGAATTCAGTGTGGCCCCAGTGTCCACAGAACATTGCACAGAGCAAATGGGGTTTGCACGGAGCTGGCCCAATCAGTGGGGCATCAACATCAAGGTGGGAATGTATTCCAGGATCCATGAACTGGAACACAAGTGATGTCATAAAAAAGGGAAGAGCAAATTTGTATACTGAGCATTTGAACTTATGGGATCATGGGATAATGGTAACTGTCCCAATAAAATTAGTAAAGCCAGAACAGAAGAATTAAGTACATTCTTGGTTGTGTTTTTATGAACTTCAGCAAAAGCAATACATTTGCAATGAAATACCAATTGTTTTGCCCATTGGCATCCATTCCCTCTTCTCGTCAAAAAGTAGTGCCCAGATAGGAAGCTGTGTACTGTGGCAGGACTGATTCCCATCAAAAGCAAGGGACGAAGGTTCTCTCTTCTCCATCAGTAGTGTGATGGGTAAAGAAGCAGCATGAGCACTTTGCTGATTCTAGCTAAGCTCTTGGCTGTCAGAGGATGAGTCCAATCCCAAGGAAGGCACAGCAAACAGATGAAAAAATCCAGGGCCTTGATTATATCATGGGAGCTCCTGGGTCACACAATACCTGAAGCCATTTATCCTGGATTTTTCAGCTAATTAACTGACAGAATATCCAAGTGCTGTGTACTGATAAGGTGGGTTGGTGATCTAGATTTGAGAAACCAGGTCAAAGAGGTGATAAATGAATCAAGAGAAGCAAAGGTTGTCTGGGTTGAGAGGAATGAGGGTAAAAAGGTGACAACCAAGAACGAGGTTGCATAAATCATCATGTGTGAGGGCAGTCTGAGGCATGGAGGAGAGTCAGGAGGGAGGGAGGGAGGGAAGGAGAGAGGGAAGGAAGGAAGGAAGGAAGGAAGGAAGGAAGGAAGGAAGGAAACAGAGAAGTCGGTAAGAGGAAAACCACAAGAATGGAATATCGAAATCCCCAGGGCACAGGTAAAGAGAAGATTCCAGCTTTCTAATCTTTTCTGAGGAAAGGTCCTCCACTGAAATAACAATTACTATTATCTGTTGAGCACTTGCTTTGTAACAGTGTTCTGAGTCCCAGACATTTAAGAAGAAATTCAGTCGTCTCACTGTTACTATGAGATGGGTACGCTCATTGTCATTTCACAGATGAGGACGCTGAAGCACAGAGAGAGTAATGAACTTGCCCACAGTCACACTAGTAAATGAAAGAACTAGAACTGGACCCTGGTGTTCTGTCTCTCGAGTTTATTCTTTTATCCAGTATACTCAATACCTCTCAACTTTAAGCGTCCATCTACACCTGATGCTTTCATAAGTCTAAGAATACAGGTAGGGGGTCATTTAACCAAAATTTTATCTCTTATATTCAGTCTGACTTGGAGGTCTGAAATTCTCCCATTTTTGTGTAAGCATGGTTTTCTTCTTTTGGTCTTCTGTTAAATGTAAATAGACTAAGGGCAGACAGCTTATTCAGCCATTCACATGTTCGTATAAATTAGATCAACAGAAAATTTCTTACACCAAGAGAGCAACCCAGGGCCGTATAGATTTGTTAAAAGCCTGAGGTGTCACAAATCAAGTAGCTCAGACAAGATAGGGTTAAAAAAACTCTCCTCTTATGAATTCTCATATGTATCACATTTTCCCTCCTCTCCAACTTCCGTTACCCTGAGCACAAGTTTTAAAGTTTAGTCTTACTCCTCGTGAACCCAGACGCACAAGATACTTCTGGAAGTACAATCTTTTGTGTTCATTTTAAACATACGTCTGTCTCACTTAGGATGAACGGTTCTAGAAGTATCAAAAATGTAAAAGAAAAACCTCATTGGGTATACTTTCTAGGCAAAACAGCAAAGGTAGAAAATACACATGAATATAAACATTTATAAATTTTACTAATTTTAAAACCTTGAGATTCAACATAGACCAGGAGCCAAGTTGAGGAAAAGAAAAAAAAAAAAGCAAAGAACCAACTAAGGACTATGTTCCTACACACCTGAAACCCCATCTCAACCTAGCCAAGTCTTCTTTCTCCTGCTTCTCTTCACTCATCACCACCTCCAGGAAGTCTGCCAGGATAGCCCTGCCATCCCCCTTTATTGCAGGTTTTAACTATTTCTTTAATATCCATTTCCTTCCCCAAAGCTTACACGCATGAGGGCAGGACCAGGATTGTTGTGTTCACTATCAGCATCTACCCCACTACCTGACTATGGAGCTCATGCTCATGAATTAATAAATGAAAACAAAGGGCTGATATCTAAATGCATGAACATCCTCACAAATCATTGATAAAGAGGCAAACACCGCAGCAGAAAAGTGGGCCGAGTGTTTTCTTAAAAATAAATGCAAAACAAAACGACATCATTTTCACCCATTTTTTTTTCTTCCCTTTAAATTCAAAAATAAAACCCAAGGACAACTAATGCATCCCTTAGATGCGGGGGATGGTCATTCTCATAGCCCGCTACAACCTTCTGTAGGGAGTTTTGGCTCTGCCTATCAACATCTTTCAAAGTACATGTCCTTTAGCCCAGTAATTCTGTTTTAGAGGTATGTCGTCAGAATACATACAAATATTTATCTATGAAACAACCAGTGCAGCATGATGTGTAATAGCAAAGGAAAGTCTAAACAAGTGATAATAGGGATTGGTTAAATTATGCACATTAACAATATGAAATGATATGCAGCATTTTTAGTTACTGTTTATTGGGCCCTTGCTATGGGCACTTACTAGGCCCTGCACTAAGTACTTAGCATGCCCTGTCTGATTTAATCCTGAGAACACTTTATGAAGTGGGCATTATTATTATGGCCATTTTCCATGGGAGGAAATTCAGATTTAGAGAGCTGAAGTAATTTGTTCAAGGTTACACAGCTAGTGAGGAGCTGAAGCGGTGAATGTCTCCAAGGCCAGGTTTTCAATCACTAAGCTATCTGCCCCCAAGTTAAAGGTGTCAAATGTGCATTTAGTGGCATGGGAAGGGATTCCCATGTTCTTGTTAAATTAACTAAAAACACGGATTATAAGGTAGTTCACAAGACGGTCACCTTTTTATAAAATACTAGCATATTAAAATACATGTATTTTTATATTTATGTGCACACATTCATATCTGTGTTTATCTCTGCACAAAGGCTAAAAGAAATTTATATTAAAGGTCGTCACAGGGTCGCGGGGTCATGGGATAATGAAGTTTTTCTTTTCTTTTTGCTTACCCCAATGTCTTATGGTTTTCTACAATAAAAGTAGGTCACGTGTGTAATACTTTTTTTTTTTTTAAGTTGAACTCAAAGTTGCCTCAAACTTCAGAGGACCTTATACATCACTCACTCTAATCTTCTTACCGGCAAGAAGACCAAAGCCCAGAGAAATCAAGTGAGCTAATTAAAAACAGAGCTGGCAGTGGAATCAGTCTGCTTATCACCGGCCCATGGCTCTTAGCCCAGCCCTTCCCCAGTGAAGACACCTGAGTATATTCTTTTGCACAGTGAAGAATGACAGAACTTGCTAGGTGCTCATTTTCCTGAGCAGCAACCAATCGGCCCTCCAGCGCTAGATCTTGCATGTTGAGTAATGGATACCTCGGTGCCCTATGAAACAGTGCATGCCCTTGGGGATGAAAGCTAGGAGGAAAGAGCACCACAGCCTGGATGTCCAGTGGCCTCCAAACAACTTGGGGGTAAGTTTTTCTAGACCAGTGGCTCTTCAAAGTGAGGTATGCCAGCATCCCCTGACAACTTTTTCCACAGATGAGGCCCCCATGGAGACTCTCACTGGAAGGAGAGACAGGTCCTGGCTGGAATATTCCAAAACACCTCTGCATGTGATACCTAAGTACACCCCCCCCCCCCAATGAAGAAACACCAGTCTTCAAACGTCCAGGTCTTAACTGGGAACCAGACACTGTTGGTTGCATCTTAATTTAAAAGTCTTCCTACCTGCAACCCAGTCCACTGAGAGCCTTGCAATAGATCTGTGTTCCCTTTTATGTCTCCTTTTGAATTTGAAAAAGAAGAATATTATGAAGAACAAAGAAAATGTTGGCACCATCCGCCATATTGCTCAGATAGATGTGGCCAAACCCCTGATCAGATAACTCAGAACCCAAGGCAGGTTGGTAGTGAATGAGCTAAAGGCTGAAAGCTACTTGGGGATGCAGGGTGTTGGGAACCAAAGTACTATCATCGAGGGAGGACAGCATCCATGATCAAGATGGTTCAGCCCTAGCTGCTGAAACACAAGTTGAAGTGTCATATACAAACCAAGGTCGTTTACACTGAAGGACGCAGCCCCAAGGTAGACAGGAAGCAAGGACAAAAATACAGAAAGATGGCCCCATTCAGAAAAGAGCAGAAAACTTCTATAATGAAATGGGATGCAAAGCTGAGAAGCAGAAGGAAAGAAACACAAGAGAAATTAAGATGCACTTGTAAAATTGTGACATATATTATGCTATATTATCAGTAATTTTAGTGACTACTCAGAAAACCTCTTCTTTAAAAAGAAAACAAGAACAGCTTTTTCTTAGTTGAATAATAGAATTTTAAACACTGGTGGTGTTCCTTACCTTTGACATTGTTTATATTTGTTATTTGTATATATTAATACATATGTAGATTTTAAATAAATCCTACCCAGGAAATATTTTTAGAAATTTTAACTTTTTTGACTTTTTTTTAACTAGACTATTTATTTAACTCTGTAAAAGCTGGCTAGGGATACATTACGATTATAAAGAATATTACAGCTAACAACAAAAAATCAAAATAATGAGTGTTTCCTTTTAAATTATATCAGAGTCCCCTCACACAGGAAGTGCTCCTGGTTCCTTCCGTTAAAATGATATGCTGCCCTTGTCATGAATATACATGAGTCAGGGTACTTATAAGTCCTTACTTACAGTGTAATACCCAGGGGCTGCAGCTAGGAATACCCAAATCCACAGTAGTGTAACGCAAGTGATGTTACCTCAAGCCCAGGTGTGGGTCTCAGCTACCTACACCTGTCCAGATTCTAGGCCACGTCACTGAATGTCCACTGGTCTACCCAACTTGCACAAAACAGCGTGAGTCAATCCCTTGGACAAAAGCCTAAACCCTCCTCCTCTTCTCTCTCTGCTATACTTCCTGTTGACGTCAAGAATGTTCAAACCCAGCCTTCTCAGCCTTCCTCTGACTTGAGCCTTTGATTGACGGGATCGAGTTAGCAAAATGCCGTGAAAAGAGCACTCAACACAGAAACAGAAAGCAAAGGTTCAAGACACAGTGAAGTCTGTCTCGCGTTTGTGATGCAAAACTTCTGAGCCTATAGAATCTCTCTCCTGCACACAGAAATCATACCAACTCTGCATCCTTCCTGAGGCTGGGGGAAAGCAACTGTATGTTCAAGCATCAGATACAGCGCCTACAGATACAGGTGATGGAGAGAGAAATGGAGGCGGACATCATGTCCACACAGTACCAATTTCCCTGCTGGTCCGGAGCCTCGCCCGCCACACAAAGTGTCTCTGTCCCTGCACAGACAGGCTCTGAGACCTGTACGAGGAACTCCAAGACCGGTGTTCTAACTGCCCACCTGCAGCGGTGATGAGTTCCCCTTCTCTGCCGAAGACTCTGTGTGCTGACCCCAGACAGAGGACATAGCGTTTTCTCCATCAACGATATGCCAGTTAGCAGGGCTCCTAGTTTACGGATTCTCAGTCATTGTAATCTTTGCTTTCTGCAGCTGGGATTGGTTTAGTCCAAAAAAAAA
Source organism: Nasua narica (assembly GCA_028533885.1). NCBI lineage: Eukaryota > Metazoa > Chordata > Mammalia > Carnivora > Procyonidae > Nasua > Nasua narica. The sequence continues at coordinate 9,246,049 of CM052802.1, read as the reverse complement.
AGAGTGTTAAACAAATAGCGCCAGGTCTGGTATTTTTAGATACGTTAAAATTCTCTTAAGCGCGATGTGACGGCCTGAAAACTCAGGCTGTTTCCTATGGCTGAGTGAATACTGATAAGAGTTTTATCCAATTTATAAGGCAAGAGAAGGAAATAATCATGTGTGATGGAATTGGACAAATAATCCAGCTCCAAACAATTATGAAATATAATGCAATTACAGAATCCTGTGCCAGGGTTCTGGTAGTACCAGATTCTTCTCTTTCGTGAAGCAATGATAATGTGGAATTTTAATGCTCGCAGGCCCCATGAGTAACCAAAAACTGGAGGCAACTAAAACTCAAGACAAAACCAGTATACACACGTATGTGTGTGTATGTGTGTGTGGTAGGCATGCCCTTTATTTCACACGGTTGTGAGCTGATTTCATATTGCCCCACAGATACACCCTGCATTCCCCATCAAGCTGGCAAAAGCGCCTTAACTCACGAAAGGCAAAAAAAAAAAAAAAAATCCAATTCTGTAGATCAGAGGGAAAGTCATACTCAACTGATATTTTCTTGGAGAAATAGAGACGAAGTCTCATTATAGAATCCAGCCAGTAGAAATGGATACAATTTCTGAATGGCTTTTCTCCCCTTCTAAGTTCCTTCTCTCCTACTGCTAAATTCCCCTCTCCCCAGTCCTCTTCTTCCCCTTGGACTCAGAGCAGGTTGGTTCTCCTCAACTGCAGAAGTCAGGTAACTACAAACAAGAGTTCTTTCCTCCTGTGATGTCTGCTGATGGGAAGAGGCCCTGCCGGCAGGGGCTCAAGGATACAGGAAGGCATGAGCTGACTCCTTCATGCCATTTCCATAGGTTGTGGTGTGCACTGTGGTTTGGGTACAACTCAGGAAGGACTGGAGGGTGTTGAGAACAGTGGGAAGGAAATGAGGGAAGGGGCTTAGGGAAGGAATACCCCCCTTGAGACTGAGATGAGGAACAAACCTACCCTACCCCTTCACTATCTTGATCCACACAGAAGTTTTGAGAAAGCCCAGAAAGCCAGATTGAAAACATGAGGGTTACAGGTACAGACTGAATGAAGCCAATCTGGTCTCCACGCACCTGGCATTTCTTCCCGGTGTCTCCCATCTATAACTCAGGAAGACCCACGTATGCACCTGTCATCATTTCCAGCTCCTCCTCTAAAGAGAACTGCCCTTCCCTCTGGAGTCCCCAGGACCCTGGTGTCAGGTGGCTTTCTAGGTCCCTGGGAGAGAACAAGACGGTGCAGGGAACTGACCAACAGCTCTGGATCTGAAGTGTTGGCTCTTTACCATTCTTGCATGAGCCTCCGCCGAACAAGCCCCACCGGGCGGGTGGACACACCCAAGCCCTCCCGCAGTGCTCTCACTGCACAACAAGAACCCTGACAGAAGCTCAGAACTAGCTCTGATCAGACAGGCACGCTCACCACCCCCTCCACGGCACCCATCTCAGGGCCGGACACACAAATTCCTTCACACTGCACCGGGGGATCTTCCTGAGACTGAAACTCCTCTCTCCCTCCAGCAGGAAGTGCTCAAGCGTGTGCACGCACATGTGCACACGTGCACGCAAGCACACACACACTTTTGTTCTAATACCTTCAGAATAGAACTTTCCTTTGTTTTTAGGGGCAAGGTCAAATCTTCAAATGGCTTGCAAAGCTCTTCCAGATCTGGCCTCTGCCTTTAACACTCTCTCCACAGCCCAGCCCCTCGCTGCTTCTTTGGGTTCCTTGAGCACCGCGTCCAATGCCTGCAGGTGCAGCTGTCTCCTCCTCCTCCACTTCTTGCTCTTCTCCCTCCTCCCCCCCTCTTTCTCTTTCCCCTTCCCTCCTCTTCCTCCACTCTTCACAGAGCCAGCTTCTCGCCATCCTGCAGGCATCACTTCAATACTGTCTCTCCAGAGAGGCCTTACGACAATCCGATCTAAATAGGGTTTCTTCCACACAAAACTACACAAGACATAATTCTCCAGCACGGCACCCCATGGCTCTTAGCGAAATTTGCAACCACTAATCTCTTTGTTCTCTTTTTTTTTTTTTTTTTTTACCATCCATTCTAAGAAGCTTACTGTTAGCCCCAAGATGGCAGAGACTATCCATTCATCAACCATCAGCATTCCACATATGGTAGGATCTGGAAATCATAAGGTTAGTACATTGTCACAACTTAGATTTCTCTTGTTTCTTTCAGACAGACCAATAAGAAAAGAATTACCATTCCTGTATGTTGGGAACAGTGAAGAATCAGCCAAAGTTGGGGGATTTGTACTGGGAAAGCCTGGAAGCAAGGGTGGATAGATACAGTAGACGGTTTGGGAGGGCAACGTGTGAAAGCTCATAAGGGTGGGCTTCATCTAGCTGCACATTTTGAGAGGAGCAATGGTGAACAAAACCACACCCACTGGTTATTCTAGTCTTGACAGCAGACACATGGAAGAGAAAAGACTGAGCTCACATTGGTGAATAACAAGAGAGTAAGGTCTTCAAACATTGTATCCTAAAGAAAGCAGAAGTTGTGGTAGTTGTTGCTTTCGTGGGCAAAATTAGGTCCGATGGGTGCAAGCCTCAAGGAACTGATGTCACCTCAATACAAAAATCAAGTGTGTTACTGCCTCGGACTGCCTAATAACGAAATCAATTACTTCATGAGCTAGTGTAATCCCTCACACTGGAAATCAGTCGGGGACAGAAAAAAAAAATTATTGGGGAGATAGTTTCCACTTTCTATGGTTCCTTTCATTCCAAGATTCAAAGGGCCATGGAGAGCCATCACAAGTTTTGAGACAAGGTGATGTGATAAAGCATTGGAAAGATCTATGAAAATTTTGAAAACAGAAAAGTTTTCAGTACTGAAAGAAAGAATGAGTGGTACCTTGAGATATCATAAGACCAGGATGGAGAATTATTACCCCAAATGAAATTTGATTTGACAAAAACAGTCTAAGAAAAGAGTGCTTTCAAGATTTGTAACAGCTATCAAAGTCCCCAAGATAAGAACTTTCTTCATGACTAACATCTTTAATAAGTAGATAAAGGCTTCTGCATCGGAGATTTTAGAATATATTTCAATAAGAATGACCCCTCACCTTAACGTTCTATGTGGAATACTCAATTACAGCAGCGTTCAAGATCAAAAACTTGTAGGATGTCTGATCTGTTTACCTATATTCCACCCAGCAGCTGAAGGGCTTTCCTCACTATAAGTAATTAAAATAAGGCTCACTTATAGCACAAAGTTTCAAAGGGGGCTTCAGCTACCTGGGTCTTCAGCTACATGTAACGTTCTCAGTACAAAGCCCTTATTTAAAAATTTCAAAGATGCCAGCCTTCTCTCTGCCCCCCTTATTGCCCGATTGTTCTTTACTTGGTTTGGGTCATGGAGGGAAAGGCTATCTTTCCACAAACTCCATAATGGCCAGTCCCCCAGGTGCTCACTCGTGGGCAATGAGCAACGCATCTGCTTTGTCGTCTCCCCTTTCTTTTTCCTCTCCTTTGCTTTCTCTACATGATGAAGAGAAGGGTCTTTGCAGCTGAGATGCATCTGGGAAACCCTGGGTGGTGATTCAAACATTTGCCGAATGATCCAACTGCCGGAACTAAATGGGCTCTGCTCAGGGGTGGCGGCGGTTACAATTTCGGCTTGCCCTAGATCCACAGGCGCACTCACGTCACCTGGTGCCTCCTCCGTGCGCGGTAGAACAAGCACCTGTTGTCAAGTGACTTAATTCTCTTTTACCATTTAATGAAAAAGCAACAAACATGTTTTTCACCACTGGCTATTAGAGTGCTTTGCCTTCCCCCCTGAAGGCATAATGAGGGTGGAGAAAGGTGGGGACAGCTGCAGTAAAGAGTGGCTTCCTTTGGTCTCACTGTGACCAAGTCAATCAAACCTACAGTCAAGGGTAAATTCAAGTGTATGACGCCAACCAGGGCCATCATTAATAAAAAAACAAAGCCCCACTGGCTGAACAATGAAATACGTCTTTCGACCCTCTGCAAGGATCGAAAAGAGCATGAACAAAAGGAAAGCCCCAGCTGTTTGCCTTTTCTTTTTGTATTTCAGTCGGCAGAAAGATATTTATTCAGCTTACTAGAGGGTGACACTAGCTTTATTTAGTCTGGAGGAAGTCAGCCCCTGAGTCCATGAAGCAATAAGGTCCAAACTACAGCCCAGGTGCCTCAGTTGTTCCAGGCAACAGACTTTTGGCAACTGCAAGAAGGCTTCAGGTTAAACACTGGAAAATATTCTTATTCGTAAGACGCCATAGCCACCGAAACAGGGTGGAGCTAAAACTTGGTGGCGAAGTCAATATGCAAATCCAAGCTGGTGCTTTCCACTAAGAGCTTTGGGTTGCGAGGTTTCCCAGCTTCGGTTCCAAAACCCTGATTTGAAACCACAACATGCGGCGAGTGAGTGAGATTTCATGCTTTCATCTGAAATCCACGCCAGCAAATGCATCTCTTGAGGCAACTGGAAGTCTTAGAATCTTCTCTAAAGAATCAAACTATACCATGGAACTCCATCTCAAAGCCCTCCTCCTACCCCGAAAAGCACAACCTCCACTTAAAGGTTCAGTAAAAAGATGGGGGGGAGGGCAAAGCTTGCTGGAACAGCACATTAGCTGCTACATTTAAGCCCTCACCGCAGCATCCGAATGTCATTGCGGTTTCAGAGGGAAACCTACACGCTATGAAATGTAGCAATTACTGGTCTATTAATATAGGATGTTGTCGCTGTCAATTACAGTCTCTAAAAGAGAGGTGGAGGATTCTTAAGCTGCAAAGGTAAACTGCAAATTTTTTTTTTCACCTAGGAAAGAAGAAATAAGATATCTTGCTGGGGCACCATTTTGCCTCAGATGCAGAAACTTTCTGCCGGACCCAAAGCAAAAGCTGGAGAAACAAGTGTGATGTCAGTGTCTCTCGCCTACCACTGCAAGCCTGGAAATCAAAGAACTCTTCAAATCCCAGGATTAGCGAGGAACCGAGAGCGAAAATGTGAGGGAGGAAAAAAGAAAAGATTTTTAGAACGTTTTAGCTAATGACCTTAAGAAGGCAGCGCTGGAGAAGGGAGTAGGTGGCTGTAATCCCCTCGTCCCTGCAGCCACCAGGGGGGCGCACCCACATGACCTGGACGCGAGGGGAGGGCTGCCAGGAGGTGGTGCCCACAAGCCAGGTGCACTCCTCCATGGGTGATGCTGTCCCAGTTTTCTCTGCACAGCCAGCAGCCAGCGACTGTCGTTAGTGGGTAATTTACCCCCCTGCGCGTCAGCTTGTTAAGCTTTAGGCCTTTTTTAATGGCCTCAGGTGTGAACAGCAGAGAGCCCCCCCCCCCCATGGAGCGGCATTGGCGGGGCCCGCTCTCCTGGAGCCAGGTGCGGATGGTCCCTGCGCAGCTGGTGCTCACGGTGCTCGGTGCTCGCGAGCCCCAGTCCCCCCACCTCCAGGCAGCAGGAAGGCCAGAAAGAGGTCCCCTCCAGGGACCCTTCCTGTTTGAAAAGAAGGGAACCCAAAGCTTGGGGGTTCGGGATCCAGCTTAAAAGAAGACAGTCCAGACATTCACCTGGGGTTAAGCAAGGACCTGCTAGATAAACGATTAATCCCTCAGATCCCCCAAATCACAGCAGAGCTGGAGGAGGAGGAACAGTGTGAAGGAGAGAGGAAGGGAACAGGGTGCTGAGCCAGAAGGATTTCTGCAGACCTTCCCCTGAATTACCGGGGAAGGTAATTCTGCAAAATTGGAACACAGAGGCCCCGTATCTGTAGGCAACTCCGACAAAGGGCACAATCCAGGAAACTGAATAGAGATTTGTCCCCTGTCTCTCAGCCTACTGACCCACTTTCTTGGGCTACATCTCCCCAGATCCCTGCCCCTTGCTGAGTCTTCCTGTTAGCCAATAGGGAGAAAAGAGTAGGTCTGGGGATCACAACGGAGGGGGAGTAACAACACAGGCCTGTTTGACTCTTTTCCCCAGAAAATCCTTTCTGAGCCATCCCCCATTCCCACTGTGGAGGCACACATACACACCAAGACACCAAGATCTCTCCTCCTGCTCCCTGTCCAAGGCCTGGAATTCTACGTTTAGCCATATATTTTGTTAAAGACATTAAAACATCTCCAGCTAAAAAAAAAAAAGCATGTGCTATTTTGGAAGGAGAATCCTTTGATCCATTCTTAGTTGTTAAAGTTGTGGCACAAAGAATTTTCTCAGAGTATCCAGCCAGTTACTTGAATGAGGCAAAGGATAAGTGAATTAAGTGGATATCGACAGCAAGTCCTGGGGTGTGAGATGCTGGCCCGCTGGATTACCACAGAAAGAAGCAAGACACACATACACACACACAGATTGTCTGCAATTTTGTCTAAGATTGGGCTTAAGCAGTTGTCAGAAGTCCAATATGGCCACTAATAATTTTGTTACATCCACTGGTGTGATTATAAAGAAATATAGTTACATGGCACGGTCTCCCCAGTCCTCCGAGGGTGAGTGAACGCTGAGGTGCTGTGGTTCAGCATTAAACACACTTAGGTCTGACTCCTAATTCTCCCACCTTCAGATACAGGTGCTTGGATTCGAGTTCCGCTCTCCGTCTTAGCAGCTAAATGACCTCAGGCCAATTATCTGCCACCCCTGAGCCTCCCTAGCCTCATCTATACTCTGAGTTCAGTCACATCGGACAACCCATGGAAAGCACTTAGCGGAGGGCCTGGCACATAGTGTATATAGTATGTGCTCAATAAAAATGAGCTCTTTTTACTCTATTATTAATTGTGAGATTTTAGCCATGTGATTTTTCCTTCTTTTAGCTTCAGGTTCCTTCTCCATAAAACGAAGATGGTCATATCTACTTTCACAGGATTGTTGAGAGGTCTGAAAGAAGTATATGTAAAGTGCCTAGCACTGTGCCTGACAGAGCACTGAAACATTCAACAAAAGGATTGCAGCCAAGTGTCTGGGGAAGATGAGGGTGAGGAGGAAGAGGAGGATTTTGATGTTAGTGATGTTGGAGTCAAGCCAGAAAATTCACAAGCATCAGCCCTATCCACCCATTTCCAGAAAAGGCAGACCTCCCCCTGTAAGTACCCATTCACCCCGCTACTCCTGGCTGGAGATGCTGTCAGTTTCACCAGACTGCTTCTCCTTTGCCAAATCAGTTTTAAGCCACAATAACAAAGATCAAGTGATCTGGTCAGAAACGACATAGAATAGAACCCAAATTCAGGGACTCTCCCCATATTTAACTGTTGCCTCCTTTCCCCCTTTTTTTCTAAGCTCTGATGCAAGGTAGTGTCTTAGAGAATTGACTCATCTGCCCGTATTCGTTCATTACAGCTGTTGCTAGGAAGTTATTATGTAAATGGTTCTGCTCCTCACTCTCCATTATGCTTTTTTCTTGTTATTGTGAGATGGAATTAAGTGCTAGCCCTGTGCTGAGTTTTCATTAGACTCTTTCCCTACTCTTCCCTATTTTTCTCTCCAGTTTTATCAGTCACTTTAGAAGTTAATCCTTTTATATTTTAAGGACTTTGAAGAAGACATAAAAATTCTTGAGTATCCTGGGGGAGGGGTTGGATTTCAGACTGGATTGAGCTCTCCCTCTTCATTGTGTCAATATTTAGTGCCTGGCTTTTTTAATTTTCAAAATTCAAATTAAAACATCATCATGCTCCTATAAGCTTCACTACCTCTAATAATCAAAGAACAAGTTTCAACTTGACACATGGATAAGGCAGTGCTGAGCCACATTCATTACCATCCCTTCCACTGGATTAGGTAATCAAGTTTAATAAAGATGAAAATCTTTCAAGATAAAAGGCAAAAATAAACACTCATGCTAAAAGTTCTTAAAAATTAAGGAAGACTGCAAAATCCATTTGGGAAACATAGAACTAGGTGGTTGTTCTATTTTTTGCTACATTCCAAGAAAGATACTTGTTCCGTGATCCAAAGTGCAGAGTCAATATAATTTTTACCCCCCAAAGGCATACCAAACATGTATGAAGATTTCAAAACCAGCCCAGCAGGCTTTCCAACAGATGGAAAGTGAGGTTGCACATTTCATTTCAGTTACCTGCTTCTAAATCATTGATTTTTGTAGAAATGTCACACCGTGCTTGAAGAGAAGTCTCTCTTTCTCTATAAACATACAGCAAACTTTGCAGAAAATGCCAACACTTTTAGTTAAGAGAGAAAGCTTCAAAAAAGCCCATGAAATTGAACTCACTCTCCCATCTTATGTACACAATACCCAGTGACTTCAATTACATACCCCCTTTCATCCCCACATGTCAGGAGCAGTTTAAGCCTAAAACAAGCAGTGAATTGGCCTTACCCTGCTGAAAATTTGTGGGAAAAACAGTGGGAATCAACTACTTACTCGTTACTTTCAATACACTGTAGAAAAAGGGTCAGACTTATTGCTTGAGGTAATAAGGCCAAAGCTGTAAGGGGTAAAGAGACTCCAGGTTACACCTGTAGTTTTCCTTTTCACAACGTTTTAACCTTCAGGCCAAATCTTCAAAGATGAGAATCAGCACTCTAACGTAAAAACACATGTTGAAATTCAGTATCCCACCCAAACTATCTACATTTAACCTAATTCTCTGCTATGAAAAAAGGGCAAAAAGAAGAAGAGGAGAAAAATTGTCAGGGAAGAAGGATGGGCACAAATCTAGATGTCCCCAACAGAAGTAAGGTCAAATCATAGAGAACACTGAGTTTCCATGGAGGAAATTTAGGAAAAACACAACAAGCAAATGACGCAGATGGATCTCATTTAATTGCTGATTCAAACTAACAGAAGAAAGAGGAAAGAAAGAAAGAAAGAAAGAAAAAAAGAAAGAAAGAAAGAAAGAATCAGGGAAATCTAAGTTTGAGTATGTGGTATAGACAAGGCATTAGATGATACCAAGGAATAATGATTAATTTTGTTAGGTGTGCCCATGCATTGTGGAAACATGAGGAAATGGCCATATTTTTAAGGGATGCACACTTACGTATGCATGGTATATGTATGTATAGGTGAAATGAGAGCTGGCTGGGATTTATGTTAAAACATTAAGCAAAAATGAAAAGAGAGGAAGCAGGGGAGGAAAACTTTAGACAACTGAATTTGAGGGTATATGAAGAGTCACTATTACTCTTCTCATTATTAATAGACTTGTGTATGTTTGGAAATCTTTACAATGAATACTTCATGGAGTTCCTCTTACTCAAAAAGGTTGACAATCCCTAAACTAGGGGTACAAGAGTTTCTTGGGCGTTTATCTGGTGGAGGGTGAAAGAGACAGCTCCACTAACTGGTGTGTAAATAGCCCTGAGGTCTCGGGCATCAGGGTAAAGATGATCAATGGTCTTTGGTCAAGAAGACTACCCCTCTCAGGAAGCATGTTGACTGATTATGATTTCTCTCACCCTAAAGGCTGGGTTCAATGTTTTTATTAACCTGTGATGCATGTAGGGAAAAAAAAGAAACAATTGAGGGAAGCCCATTAATTATGGCTAACTGTAGCGTGAAGCTCAATGTGGAAGTAAGATAGGCCATAGGGGTGGAGACAGATAGTATTTAATAGGTGTACTAAAATGATAGAGGTGCCATATTAGAAGGAATAGTGGGATGCAGAGCTGCACTATCTACCTGAAGGATCAGGAAGACTTCATAAAGCAAGTTTTCAGCACCCCCCTGTCCTCACTGCTACTTGTTCACTCTTCGTTGCATATGTTGGGAATCAACAAGTACTTATCAAATGTTATTGAACACTCTTGCCACTCGCCTCAAAGACTGTCAGTGGCTCAGCTTAGTACAAAATGAAATCCTAGTTCTTCAGCCAGTCATTCAGGACCCATCATGACAAGACCCTTCCTCCTCTGCAGCCTGGCCAGACTTATCTCCTCTGAACTCATCCCAGGGAGCCCCATCTCTCCAAACCTCCACCAACCCTGATCACTCAACATGTCCAGCATGCACGTGTGCCCAGACCAAAGGTAGAAGGAAAAGAGATGAATGTAGGTGCTTGAGGTGGGGGGAGGGGGGCACTGTCAGCAGCTGTAGGGGGTTCAGAGAATGATCAATGGCATCTGCTACTGACCCTGATCAATACGTAGGGAAATCTGTCATTAGGTAAGAATATTATTGTTCATTATTGGCTCTCTGCACCCAAATAAAATCTTCCATAATTGGTTTTGCAGAGGCGCTATTACCTGATGTGGAGAAGGGCTTTCCACAGCATCTCTTAATGACGAGTTTCCAAGTAATCACATGAAAGAGTTTGGCTTATGTCCTTCAGGCCCCAATTTTGTCCTGGTTTGCATTCCTCCTGAGACAAATGTTAACACACAGGTCTGAGTACAAGTCAGTGCTTTGGGAGGTGAGCACAGACTTGGAGGTGAAGGGGGGTGGGTACATGAGGTACTACTGTGGCCCATTGGACCTAATGCCACGGGGGGAACTCAGAGACAGTCCATAGAGCCCATGCTGAGAGGGACCCCTCTAGGGGGAAGTAACCCAGATACTTATCACCAGCTCTGGTCAATCACTGGCTGAGAACCTAGAGGAGAGGAGAGGCACACCTTCCCTGCATCCCATGCGTGGCCTCGTAGCTCTGTTGGACAGTGAGCCACAGGTGTGGGAGATGGAAGCTGGGCTACCACGCCTGGAGACTGTAAATGCTGTAAGCATATGAGCAGTTGTCTGCTGAACATGTCCACGTTTAGATACGCACCTACAGAAATCTGTGACGGCATGTTCATTAACACTCCAAAGATGGAAAAAAGCATTGCAATGGGTTACTCTTAGTATTTGATGAAGTTCATCTTTGCATATCATCGTTCTATAGCAGGAGTCAACAAACTAAAGACTACAAGCCAAAGCAGACCTGTCTCGGTCAATAAAGTTTTATTGGAATGCAGTCATGCACATTCGCTTACCACAGCTGCTTGTGTGCTACATTCTCAGAGTAGAGTGGTTGCCACAGAAATCACATGGCCTGCAAAGCCAAAAATATTTATATCTGACCCTTTGTTTCCCTGGTAGCCTCTTTTTCTGAACCATCATGTAAGAAGAAGTCCAAAAGCAATCTCTAACTTCCTCTGATGAGTCTTTCTACCCTTAAAGCAATGGCTTCCTAACTTGTGTGTCTGTCCTGCCACAGCCACTGTCAGCATGTCTCCTACTACACTGCTCTACACTTAGTCACCTACGTATCTAGCTCACCACCGCCACAAGAACTGAGCTTTATTCACATTTAGATGCCTTATGTCTAGATAGTCAACAAATGCATATTTAAATAAAATAAAGTCACTTGGGAGATTCGAGTTCCATGGTCATCAATCCAGCTCGGGTTGGGTTCCAGAAAATGTGGACCACTTGCTCAAGATCACATACATGGCCAGTATCAGACCCAGGCAGGCCCCTTGTTCCTAGTCCAGCATTGTCTGTTCTTTAGGGATGCAATCAGGCCACATGACCGCCCTCAAAATGCATGTGCTATATTTAACATGTGGCATACTTGGAAGAAAAACTCAAGGTGATGATTTTCATCTACACGTTCTCTGATTGGCCTGGACCGCTCTACCTGGGGAGCCCCTTGTCTGTCATTGCCTCACAGCAGCCACGGCCATGATGTACATCTCTGAAAACCCTCCTCTGTCTACTAACCATTGTTCCCAAGATCAAACCTCAAAAGTCTCTCACAGGGCTCCAGTGACCCCGTTATCTTTCAAAACCACCTTAGGTGTCAGTAATAAATCTTTCACCTTCTCAAGAGGTAAATCAAAGCTTTGAACATAACTAGCAAAAAATGGCTTTTCCTTATTTCTGCAAATTATAACGTGTTCGGATGGCACCTTTCAGAGCTGCTGAAACAGTAAACAATAACACAACATCTTTACTGCCTGATAACGAGAAGCAACTTACCTTCATCAAAATAAATCTCAGCAGACTTCAACACTCTTGGAAAAAGCTAGAGAAAATAAAAAAGAAAAATGTTAGTGAAATGATATTTTATTTATAGCTTTTATTTATGCCCTGCTTTTTTTTTTTAATGGCATCTCATACCCTAACTACAAGCAAAAGCTGCATCCAAACAGTTAAGGAAATTTGTTACCTGCTTAGTGATTTTTTTTATGTAATTCAGAAAAAATTTATGTAATTCAGAAAAAGTTAAGCCAAGCTACAGATGAAAGCCTTTGCCACAAACCGCCTATCAGTCCTAGCCCATCTGAGGCTCACTTAAAAATCAAATGAGGAATTTTTTTTTTTAATATCCATGTCCAGATAAATTTAAGAGCTATTTTTCTCTCTTCAGGAAAGACAGAGCTTCATTTTTCAGGACCTACAAAAATAGCTGCCTCACCCCTTTTCGTGCCCAAATCCTACCTCGAAATCCTACGTTTTTTAAGGTGGCAACAATCTATGTCAAATCTATCCAAAGTGGTGCTTTCCATTCAGAAGATATTTTAAAGACTCATTTACGACTTCCTTCATATCTTTAAAATAACCCTGTATGGTAGAACACAATGGGGAAAAAAAAACATCGGAAAAGTGACCCAGCTCAATGTACAGGTGAGGAGACCAAGTCCATAATGGGCAACATCAGCATTATCATCTTCACTTTGCAAGCAAGGATGACCCCTGAAAATGTGAAGGGACTCCCCAAATTCACAATGAGCACAGAGAAATGACTGAAGTGTCATCCTTCTACCTTCCAATGTGAGGTCTTCTTCTGGCCTGAGGCTGCCATCTGTGTCCAACAGGGCTAACTTCTCTTAATCATAGTCTTTATGCATTTTGTAAATTTTAATTAAAATGAAAAAAGTGAGGATAGACTGTTAAACTACTACATGTCAGGCAGCTTAAGGTTATCACAAAAGCGACAAAATGACATGACTGACTGACATTTCTAGGGGAGGTGTTCCGTATTGCTGCAGCTTTTCCACTCAGCCTGATGGGTCTCTTGGTCTGGACTTTGCAAGAGAACAATCTGAATAGGACTGCACAAAGTCTGAGAGATTAACATTATCAAGTTCAGACTCCTGTCCAATGTGATGGCTTAGATGATACCTTCCCCCACCCCTCACTGAGAATAACATCTGTAATCATTCGAGGACCCACCAGATTATTCACATTAACCTGAAACAAAATGTTTACAGAAAAAATTATAATCTCAAAATGCACTTAAACTCGTTCAGTCTAGAGCCACTTCATGAACAATGGGTAAGCTAATATTTCAAGATAAGTGTATGGAGAAATTTATCTGTCCTAAGAGAAAATTACAATATCCCAGGGGGAATTTCTCTCTATATATAGATCTATCTTTGGGAAAAAGATTTTTATCTGTGGGATTGAAAACAAGAGAAGATATCCATGCATTAATAAGGAGAGGCAGAATCCACTGTTATTCACTTAGCTACAAATAGTAGCCCCTGAGAAAATGATCCATTCAAATAATAATCTCTTAAAATGATATTTGACTATTATATACCCAATGTGATTTGTGTTGAATTTAATTATCTAAATTTAAAATACAAGAGACATCTAAAACCATTATTTCATTTGGAGTTGAATGAAGTAAGTCATTTGGAAGTACAGTTTAATTTTTTAAAGTCGTAGCATAACTAAGGAAGATTTCCTCCATCTATTTCGACTCTGGAAATACACAAGAGCAGCCTGGGATGCTTAATTGTAAAGTGCTATATTATAAAAGGGAGCAAAATTAAGTAGTCAGATGTATTTGCTACATTAAGGCAAAATGAAAACTACTATGATTAGAGCAGTTTGAGAAAAATGGATGTAAAATACTTTCTGTTTAAATTACAGCAACAGCTACAATTAAAAGAGCACTTTGCTACTTGCTGGATAATAGGAAGATTGTTTTCTTACGCTGTTTGGCATTTCGGAGGTTGTTTTTTTGTTTTGGTTTTTTTTTTCATGTAACCCTGCTCCGGCCCATCTCCAGGCTTCCTGGATGGCTCTCCTGAGAAGCAGGGACCTCTGCAAAGCTCCTTGAAAAGGCCACAGGAAAGAAGAAGTTCAGGAAATCTAATCATGGCCAAAAAGAACCAGACACAGGAATGAGAGCATCAGTCAAGTTCAGTTCACAAAGGGGCAGCCTCGGATGCTCTCTGTTATCAGAGGCAAATGGTTCTGGTGGCCTCTTGAAGGTGGAGAAAGGTTAACAGGCAGATACTGAGAAAAATGCAGATACCTTTTTGTAAATTCGTATTAGTTTTAATGGGTTTTTTTAGGATTTTATTTATTTATTTGACAGAGAGAGACAGTGAGAGAGGGAACACAAGCAGGAAGATGGGAGAGGGAGAAGCAGGCTTCCCGCTGAGTAGGGAGCCTGATGCGGGGCTCGATCCCATGATCCTGGGATCATGAACTGAGCTGAAGGCAGATGCTTAACAACTGAGCCACCCAGGTCCCACTCTTACTAGTTTTAAAAATAAAGACAATACCTTGTGGGATTTTTTGCAACATACCAATATAGGTCAATCAAGACTGAACTATGGAGAACAAAACCCAAATTCATTCTGCACCCCATTAAGAGTGGGTTATGTTCTCACAGAGGATTCTAAGAATTTTCACACATACAAGAGGAGATGACAGGAGATATGCTCTTCTACATAGCACCCACCCTCACACTCTTCTTCCTTACCCTTTTGCTGATCAATAGCCTTAGCGACACACACTTTTAGTCTCTAGAAATTTGGAGGAAGTTTGCAGGCTGTGAGCAAATGTATAAGCAGAAATAATGAGCCTCGCATTTTTTCTGGGCCAGAAATCAACCTTATGTGCATTCTTGTGCAACCTTACCTTCATCGCACTCTGTAAGGCCCAGCAGTAGACAGAAAAGTCAAGAGGGGTTTTTACTTGGTGCAATAGGTAGTTCTCTACAGTGTTTCCAAGTTTGTCTGATAATATAGATAACCTGAGCAATTATTTAAAACACAGAAAATTGGAGTCTCTCCTCTGAAGAGGTTGACTTTTTTACATCATGAATGGGGCTGTTTGACCCATGTTTTTGCCAAGAAATTCAGTTATTTCCAATAGTTGGGTGGTTTGGTAAATTATGTTCTGTGCAATTGGGAAAAATCAGGATTCACTTAATCCTGAAGAAAGGAAGAAAGGGGTATGGACGGAAGTAACTTGCAAGACAAGAAACACACCAGAAAGCAATAGACAAGGGGATGAGGGGCAAACATCACTCTACTTTTTTTAGATTTCTTGTGAGTTCCCTGTTTGTCATTTTGCATTATACCTCACTCCCTGTAGTTACTAACAACATAACAGCTTGTATATACTCAAAACTGAGGAGGCTGAATAATTAGGAGAAGGAGACAATGTATCTTCTTTTAGTGGAGGGCCCGGAATGAAGAGGTCATCTGGGTGCCAAGGTCAGCAGAGAAAGAGGAAATGTAGGTAAGGGGCCCAAAGGTAATTCTGGGAATTCGTGCTCTGACAGAAATTCTGGAAAGTTGTGATGACTGGAATGCCGTGGAGAGGAAAATCGTGATGGAACCTGTTCTCATTGCTGCCGACTTTGATATAAAATGAAATGAACCCCCGGAATGTCCCAGGCAATCTCCCTGTCTTGGGGACTCTCCTGGGTCAAGCCGAGAGCACACTTCCTGACCACATCTTGTGAGCTGCCTGGGGCAACACCGTATTTCTGAAGGACTTGACTATCTCTATCCTGCAGGATGCCAAGCATCTAAGTTTCCTACAATCTGAATACTTCCAGCTTGCTGGATGTTTCACCTAAACTTAGAAATGAGGATCTCTCTTTCCTTGTTATTTATGTAGGCGACTCCACACACCCCCTTTCAAGCCTGGGGGTCTAGGCTATAATTCATTTTATGATAAAAAGGAGTATTTATTCATTTTAGCAGTTGCCACTGCAAGGATATATTTCAAACACATTTGTAGTGAATGATCACACTATATGGCACAGTCAAATTGATATGTGAAGTTCCCAGAATAGGGAGCAATTAATACAGAAGGTACTACAAATCACTGCAGCTCAGGCTGAAGATGGAGTGCTGCTTCCATATACCGAGAAATGAATTCGTACGCCAGATGTGTAAGAGAAATGCACTAATGGTCCTGGGCTGTGGCTGTATGACTCAGCAATGTAGAACTGAATGCGTTAATACTGCTGCCCGGAACGCGACATTTAGGCACTGGAGAGGCAGACAAAACCCACAGTACGATCCCCTTTTCCTCCATGAAGCGTGGCGTTTGAGGAGCATGAACTGGCCTGTGGCATCCCACAGGCTGCCCGAGAACCCAAGCTGCGATCAGAGAAAAGACTTGGGGCTTTTATTAAAGTCCCATTGGATGGCTCCTTTACCATTCACCTGTTTCGTGTTTTTAAAGTTGTAAACAGGTCACCTTTTAAATAGAGTTCATTGTTGATCTAGCAACTCTCTTCCTTCGGCATCTGTTCTGTCTACACCACTTCCCAAGACTAGCCAGATTACACACGCAGCTAAAAGTGTGTAAAAAAGCGGCACTATTTTATATTAAATAATGATTGCTTAAAATGATTATTTGGAAGTTAATCAGGACTGGCTTATGACCTCAGTTCACATAAGAGTGATTTAATAAATGTCCTGAAGGAAAAAATACTCACTTCTCATGAGTTTAACCTACTCCCATGACATAACTCATACCTTTAAATAATCTGGTTAGATACTTGTGGTTAACTGTAATGAATAATCAAATAACTATCTCCTCTCAATGATAAGACATAATTATTGTGAATTCCAACACTGAAAAATGTAATAGGCTAATAATGTACATATATATCACAAAGTATTTACTATTACACTATTCATATAAATTATCATTTTTAAAAAGTAATGCTTTTTCTATACATGGAATACATTTATGATAGAATATGAAATATGTTAAAATTGAGAAAGCAGTTACAATAGATATTGATATGTTCCTAATCATATTTTGTTTTTCATCATGAAGAAAAATTGTCATTTTAATATTATGGTTTAATCATTTTAAATAGAATATAATAATGAATTCATTATACAGCATATTTTTAATTCACATATTATTGAAAAGAATATTACATTGTATTTACATGCCACTAGTGTTAATATTTTTAAACTAGATTTAGTCTTTATAATTACAAAGTAATACATGGTCACTGAAGAAATGTTAGGGAAAAAAACAGAAAATAACAAAGAAGAAAATAAGAATCTCCCACACTCATCACCGAGAGATAACCAGTACCCAAGTGACCCATAAATTTGGATAGGAAAAAATACATCTATAATTTCTTTACCGAAATTTTGCATTTCCTTTGACCATCAAGGTAGACAACCATCACATTAAAAGATAGGGAATCTTAATAAAAACAGAGAGGAGGTAGTGCTTGGGTGGCTCAGTCAGTTGAGCATCTGATTCTTATTTTCTGCTCAGGTCATGATCTCAGGGTTGTGAGATTGAGCCCCATGTATCAGGCTCTGTGCTCTACTCGAGATTCTCTCCTCTCCCTCTGCCCCTACTCTCTGCTCGTGTGCACTCTCCCTCTCTCAAATTAATAAATAAATAAAATCTTTAAAAAATTAAAACAGAGTGTGGCAAAAAAGGACTGAAATTTCTAAAATTGAAAAATACAATGGCTGAAAAGAAAAATGCACTGCATAGCCTTAACAGCAAATTGGACACCGAAGAAGAAAAGATCAATGAGGGGCACCCGGGTGGCTCAGTCAAATAAGCATCTGCTTTTGGCTCAGGTCATGATCCCAGGGTGCTTGAGATCAACCCCTACATCAGGCTCTCTGCTCAGCAGGGAGCTTACTTCTCCATTTCCCTCTGCCTGGGCTCTGCCTACTTGTTTTTTTATTTTTGTTTTTTAAGATTTTTATTTATTTATTTGACAGAAAGAGATCACAAACAGGCAGAGAGGCAGGCAGAGAGAGAGGAGGAAGCAGGCTCTCCGCCAAGCAGAGAGCCCGATGCGGGGCTCAATTCCAGGACCCTGAGGTCACGATCTGAGCCAAACACAGAGGCTTTAACCTACTGAGCCACCCAGGCACCCCTGCTCTGCCTACTTGTGATCCCTCTCTCTCTCTGTGTGTGTCAAATAAATAAATAAGTAAATAAATAAAATCTTAAAAAAAAAGATCAGTGAATTTGAAACTAGGTCAAATAGGAATTATAAATCAAGTAATATTAGCAATGTCTGTGACCTTATCATTAATTAGAATCACACTATAGGGACGCCTGGGTGGCTCAGTTGGTTAAGCAACTGCCTTTGGCTCAGGTCATGATCCCCGCATCTTGGGATCAAGTCCCACATCGGGCTCCTTGCTCTGCAGGGAGCCTGCTCCTCTCTCTGCCTCTGCCTGCCTCTCTGCCTGCTTGTGTTCTCTCTATGTTAAATGAATAAATAAAATCTTTAAAAAAAAAAAAAAAGAATCACACTATAGTTACTATGATGTCTTAATATTTATACTCACCAATAATTTGAAACTATACAATTAGACCCATCACTAAATCACATACGATAATAGTATCTGTGATATACAACATAGCTGACCTACTATTAGTCAAATCTGCACTTTGTAGTGGTTTAGCCACCAAGCTGGGAAGTAGCATGTTTTCATAATTAGAATTAAACTCAAATAGCTTTGACAATAGACTTCCAGTTTGGGCCATGATAGAGTAATGAGTGTCAGACCGTAGACAACCACTAAACTTAACAGATTGTATGAAGCAACTATTTTCAACCATTGGCAATACAAATCACAAGGCTGTGATCCATGAGAAAAGGGAAACACATGAGATAAGCTTCACATCTACCCCAGTTTTCTGCCTGGAAGAACTTTCCAAAGTGCAGCACATGAAAGTCCAACCAAAACAGAGATTGGTGGTCTCACTGGGAAAAGGAAACAAATATCTGTTTGGAGCTACAGCTAGAATTTACAGGTAATGAGAAGCTGAAAAGTGAAGGATTCCCAGAAATCTTCATGGAGTCACTATGAGTCTTGGAATAAAACTACAAGGTGCGTGCTCAGGGAAAGGCTCCAAAAATCCTAGTATAAATGAGTCATGTGGAGGTCTAATTGATTCTGGAGATTTCATCATGATAGGAGATGGGACAATGACCAAGCAAAATAGAGATCCCAAGATGGACATTCTGGGCATTCACCTAAGACCTAAGAAAGTTCACACTTTAAGGGTGCTTCCACTCTGTATTAAGCTGAGTCTCTTAATTAACTGCTTGACAAAACAAAAGTTAATACTCCTTTAAAGTAAAGGACATAATCTAAACTATCAACAGGTTAGCATCTACAGTGCCTAGCATATAATCAAAAAGTACTAGATACATGAAAAAGCAAGAAAATGTGATTTATAATGCTTGGCAGAAAAAAAAAATCAATATAAACAGTCCCAGAGATGATATACCTATTAGAATTATCAGACAAAAATTGTAAAGCAAATTTGTAAATATGTTCATATATTTAAAAGAAAGTGTGAACAAAGGACTCCACAAATAAGGAAGCTAAGAAATGGAAAATAGTTGAAACAATCGAATGAAATTTCTAGAGTTTAAAAACAAAATCTGAAGTAAAATATCCATTGCATAGATTTAAAATCAGATTTGACACTGCAGACTATATTGGTGAGCTTGAACAAATAGGAACTAAAAAAACTGAAGCACAGAAGCTTCAGTTAGTCTATGAAGCACATAGACTAAATACAAATGAACAGATCCTTAAACTATGTGGAATAATATCAAATAGTCTAACATATATGTAAATGGAACTTAAGAAAGCAATGAAGGAAAAATTGTGTTAGAAAATAAATTAAGAAATATGGCAAGTTTTTTTCCAAATTTTTTTCCAAATTATAAATGCACAGAACAAAAAAAAATTCAGTGAAACCCAACAACACACAAAAAAATTCCGCACATAGATGCATAATATTCAAATTGCTGAAAACCAAAAGTAAGAGAAAATCTCAAATGCAAAGAAAAAAAGACAACTAATACACAAAAGAACATCAAAAGGAATGAATACAGCCTTCTCATCAGACATGCAAGCAAGAAGACAATATAATGGTATCTTTAAAGTGGTAAAGGGGAAAAAATTCTTAAACTGGAATTCAACATTCAGTATAAATAGTCTTCAAAAACAAAAATGAAATAAAGACATTTTCAGATAAACAGAACCTGGAAGAATTACTTAACAGGAGACCTTCATAACAGGATTAAAGGAATTTCTTCAGGCTATAGGAAAACTATATAAAACACAAACTCAGATTTACCTGAAGGAATGATGAATACCAGAAATTGTAAATATATGGTCAAATATAAAAGACTCTTCTTGCTTCTTAATTCCTTTAAATGAAAATTGACTGTTTAAAGAAAAAATAACAATGTACCTGGGATGCATAGCATACATAAAAGTATGATGTATGACAACAGTATCACAAAAGATTGGAGGGTATAAAAGAGCTATAGAGTTGTTATGTTCCTATATAACACGTAATTACACAAAGTGATGAAATATTCATCTAAGCTAGACTATAATAAAGTAAAGATGCATATTGTAATCCCTTCAGCAAATACTAAGAGATAAAAAAATAAAGTGATTGTGATAGGTAAAAAAAACAACTTCCTAAAAGATGTTCAGATCCTAATCCCCAGAACCTGTGGATATGTTATGTCTTACGGAAAAGTGGACTTTGCAGATATTATTAAAGATATTGAGATCAGGAAATTATCATGTTTTATCTAGGTGGACCCATATAATTACAAAGGTCCCCATAAGTGAAAGAGGGTCAAAAGATGAGATGTGACAATGGAAGCAGAAGTTAGAGTGACATAATAGCTGGTTTTGAAGAGAGAAGCAGGCAATGATCCACAGAGTTTGGGCAAACTCAAAGAGCTAGAATATGCAATAAAGTGAATTCTCCCCTTGAGCCTACAAAGGAACTGTAGTCATCCTGCTGACATCTTGATTTTAGCCCTGTGAGACTCACTTTAGACTTCTGACTTCTAGAACCATAAAATAATAAGTTTACATTGTTTTAAGCTATTACATTTATGGTAATTTGTTATATCAGCCATAGGAAACTTAATATAGTAATTAAGCTAAAAAGCTAATATAAGAGATAAATGGGATATGAAAAATATTAACTTTCAAAGACAAGACAGAGAAAATGGAACAAAGAATAGATGGGGAAAACAAATATCAGTAACTTTCAAAGGATTTAAATCATACGAAGTATGTTCTCTAACTGCAAAGCTATTAATTTTAAATCAATTTTTAAAATCTAGAAATGCCCCAAATGTTTGAAAATTGTGCGTTATACTTCTAAATACCAATGAGCCAAAGAAGAAATCACAAGGGAATTAGAAAATGTTTCAAATTGAACAATAATGTAAATCTAACATACCATGTTAGATTATATGAGGTGTATGAGATTCAGCTAAAGCAGTGCTTAGAGGAAAAACTATAGCTTTAAAAATGCTTCTATGATAAAAGAAGAAAGGTTTGAAATTAGTGATCTAGATTTTCACCTTAAGAATCCAGAAAGTAGGGACACCTGGGTGGCTCAGTGGGTTAAAGCCTCTGCCTTTGGCTCAGGTCATGATCTCAGGGTCCTGGGATTGAGCCCCCCATTAAGCTCTCTGCTCAGTGGGGAGCCTGCTTCCCCCTCTCCTTCTCTGCCTGCCTCTCTGCCTACTTGTGATCTCTCTCTCTCTGTCAAATAAATAAATAAAACCTTAAAAAAAAATCCAGAAAGTAATAAGAAATTTAAACCCAAGGTAAGTAGAAGGAAAAAAATCATAAAGATCAAAGCAGAAATAAATGAAATGAAAAACAGTAGGAAAAAATTAATAAAATCAAAAGCTTTTTTTCTTTAAAAATATTAGTAAAATCTATTCATCCCTAGCATACTAAATAGGAAAGAGGGAAAAAATTGCTAAATTGACAATTTCTTTTAGCTAAACATAAATTTACCCTGTGACCTAGAAATTCTACTCCTAGATATTTACCCAAGTAAAATTAAAATATGTTTCCACAAAAAGACTTATATAAGAATGATAATAGCAGTGTTATTCATAACAGTCAAGATCTGGAAGAAACTCCAAAAGTCCATTAACAAGAAGATGGATTAACAATATGTGTATAAAGAATTACTTGGCAATAAATAAGAATGAACAACTACACACAAAATAACATGGACAGGGACATCTGGGTGGCTCAGTCAGTTAAGTGTCCAACTCTTGGTTTTGGCTCAGGTCACGATCTCACAGATCATGAGATTGAGCCCTGCATCAGGCTTGGTGCTCAGTGGGAGTCTGTTTGAAGATTCTTTCCTTCTGCCCCTCTCCCACTCCCACTCGGACTCTCTCTCTCTCTCAAATAAATAAATAAATCTTTTTTTAAAAAATAACATAGAGTTCAAAGACAATAAGCAAAGCAAAATAAACCAGATACAAAACAGTATAAATTACCTGACTCTATTTGTAGAAAGTACAAAAATAGGCAAACAGTTAGCTATGTACAAATAACATATCCAATAAGGAGTTAATATCCAAAGTATATAAGAAACTTTTACAACTCAAAAGATATATATATAGATATAGACATATACATAGATATAGACATCAAAAGATAAATATATATATATTTTTATATATTATAAATATTATACAAAAATATTAAAAATGGACCAAGGACCTGCATAAACATTCTTTCTAAAGAAGACATACAAATGGCCAATAGGTACGTGAAAAGATGCTTAACATCACTAATCATCGGGGAAATGCAAATCAGAACCACAATGAGTTATTACCTCATAACTATTAAAATAACTATTAACAAAAAAAAATTGAAGCTAAAAAGTATTGTCAAGGATGCAGAGAAAAGCATTTACACTGCTGGTAGGAAAGTAAATTGGTATGGCTATTGTAGAAAACAGTATGGAGGTTCCTCAAAAAATTAAAAATAGAACAACATCACTTCTAGATATATATCCAAAGGAAATGAAATCATTATCTCAGAGAGATATCTGAATCCCCATGTTCATTGCACCCATGTTCAAAATCACCAAGTTATGGAAACAACCTAAGTGTCTATCCACAGATGAATGAATAAAGAAAATGTGATGTTTACATTTGTGCTACACACACACACACACACACACACACACACAAGCAATGGAATATTATTTAGCCTTAAAGAGAAGGAAATCCTGCCCTTTGGAATAACATGGGTGAAACTGGAGGGAAATATGCTAAATGAAATAAGCCAGTCATAGAAAAACAAATACTGAATCATATCATTTACATGTGGAATCTTAAAAAAAAACAGTTAAACTCATGGAAACAGAGTAGAATGGTCGTCGTCAGGAGCTGGGAAAGTAGTGGAGAGGGGGATGGGAGATGTTGGTCCAAGGCCATAAACTTTCAGTTTAAGACGAGTAAGTTCTTAGCATCTAATGTACAGCATGGTAACTATAGTTAATTATAATTTATTGAATACTTGAACTTTACTAAAATACTAGATCTTGAAAATTCTCACCAAAAAAAAAAAAAAAGAAAGAAAAAGAAGTTTGTGAGGTGATATATTAATTGACTTGATTGTTGTGGTCATTTTGCTATATTATGTATTTCAAATCATCAATTGTACCTCTAAAAATGTTTCAATTTTGTCAATTATACATCAATAAAGCAAGGGGGTAGCTATGGCACTATTCCACTTTGCTAACATCTGCTTCTTCTCTAGATTGTAAACTTTGAGAAGACAGGAGTCCTGTTTGTCTCATCTTAATAGCCTTCAGTGGATATGAATCAAAATGAGTTGAATATCCTGGAAGGATCTAGGCACATCTATTAGTCAGTCATCAGAGGTAGGCATGATCCTATAATGTGATGGAAAAAAATACACACTTTGAAATAAGACAGACCCTGGGTCAAAGCTTCACTGCTTTTTACCAAGTTGCTTAGCCTTTCTGAAATTCAGTTGCCTCATTTGTGAAATTATGGGCAATGCACTTTATTCATAGAGCTTTGCTGGATTATGAAACTGTCTGCACAGTGCTCGTAATAGGATCCAGTCCATGAGAATGTCTAGTAAACCCCTATAGATATCAGTTTCCTCATGTTTTGAGTAAGATGGTCTCTAAGGTCCTCCTTAGTTTTATGGTCCTTGAATCTACGAGCAGTCAGTTAGTCAAACAAAGATATTCATTTCTGTGCTGAAGCCTGAAGAAACAAAAGGAGTAAAACGTATTTTCTGACTCTCAAGGAAATTATGGTCCAATGGAAAGGACAAAATAGTAAATGCTGCCATAGAGGTGGAGAAAAGGTGGCAATGAGAGACAATAAAGACAATGAGAAGTATGCTGTTCCGCCCTTGTGTCAATAGTCTCGTTTTATGGATTAACCAGAACAACCTAAGACACAGCTAGTGGAAGGGCAAGACTGGGTCCAGTCCTAACTAACTTCTGGCTCTAATAGGTCCTGAAATCCAACCCACTCAATGGCTCAAGCATCCGCTTGACATTTGCCGCAATATACTAACCTTAGTTGCTTTTGCAAAGGTAACCCAAGCTCATAGAAGCCAATTATCGGCCAAAAGGATCTGCACAGCTTTGTATGGATGGATGTGCTGCAAACAGCACTGTCTGTCAAAACACATTTACACACAAAAAGTAGAGAAAAGATCATTATGGGAAAGATTAATGTTGATTTTCCTGGCTTTACTTGGGTTTAAAAGTAGAAGCTTAACTCTTCATTAACACAGGTGATTAAGCTGATTACACCATTGTAACTAGTAATCGGTCAGATGGCTTGATTAGACTAATTTATTGTCATTACTCTGACGTGCTTTTCTTGCACACAGCACCCCAAAGAGGAGAGTTTGTGTTAAGGCCACAATCCCTCATCAGAAATTCTGTGTCAGATGGTTCTGAAAGTCAGAAATTTTTGGCCTTCAGAAAGGTAATTTGGGACCTATACCTTTCAGTAGATAACACTCCTAGCAAGGTCTGGGCAGGCATTCTGCAATCAAACAGCAAAACACATGAATCGTCACATTAAGCAGGATAAATAAAGATGATGAAGAGCCTTATGTCCACTCGGGCCAGGTTTCGCTGCCAAATGAGTTCAGGTCAGCTCGGGTTTTGCCATCTGAAACAAAACACTTTGGATTCTCTGAGCTTTTAGGATTTTAGAATTATGAACAAGGAATTGTGGACTGTATTAAATTTTGTAGAGGGCACCTGGATAATTCTTAGCCCAAACCTCCATTGATATATCTAGGTTATGCGTGTGATCAATAGCCAGAATTATGATCAGAAATCTTTTTTGCTGAACGCTGTGGGCAACAGCAGGGAAGGAAAGAAGGCTATCTGTACCTCTGCTGGCTCTCCTGCCCGCAGCACACAGAGCTAATTAGCACTGCCTTTTCTAAGTCAGGAGCAGCGGGGTTGGCAAATTATGGCCAATGGGCCAAACCCAGCTACTACTCATTTTTGTAAATAAAGTTTTATTGGAACATAGCCATGCCCTTTGGTTTACCTATTACTTTTATGCTACAACAACAAAATTTCATAGGGAAACAGAGACTTCATGGCTCTAAAAGTCGAAAATATTTGCCATATAGTCATTTAAATTTTTTTTTTTTTTTTTTTTTTTTTTTTTGCTGGCTCCTGGTCTTGAGGTAGTTTCACAATCCTTACCTCAGTGCTCTACTCACCACCAATAGATTAGAGGGGACAGTTGAGATGAAACCTATTTCCATCCCCGATATAGTGGGTCAAAATTATTCACAGTAGCCTCCATTAATATATTGTGTGCAATTTCCTTGTTTAAAGGGATGAAATGGGGTGCCTGGGTGGCTCAGTCTGTTAAGCATCTGACTTCAAGGATCTCAGGGTCCTGGGATTGAGCCCAATGTTGGGCTCCATGCTTAGGAGAGACTCCGTTTCACCCTCTCCCTTTGCCCCTCCTCCTACTCATGTGCTCATGCACACTCTCTCTTCCTCTCAAATAAATAAAATCTTTTTAAAAATAAATAAAAATAAAGAGATGCAATGATTCCCACTATATTAAGATTCATTAATACTAATCACTATACTGTATATTTCTGTGGCATAATATACACAAATCTCAAGTCCCCATAGCCATATTTAGAATTGTTTCCATTTTAAACAAGAAGAGAAATATAGGACAAGAAAGGGTTAGTCTTTATCAGGAAAGACTAGCACAAGATATGTGTCAACTGGGTATTTAAAAAAAAGAAAAATGATGACTCTGATTTTTCTTCCACAGCTTATCTTAGTATAGTACCCTATTACCCCCCGGTGGGTGTACTAGCTGAGCAATAGAGGAAATAGTCCTAGTTTTAGACTTACCTTAAGGTGAGGCACGAATTATCTTGACAAAATATATCTCAGCATCAGTGGTTAATAGCCGGCCTCTTCAAGTTTGTGTCAACATGAAAGAGCTTTTTATCTTCTCTCTATTTTTATTCAATGTAACACCACAGTGGGAACCTGTAGGGTTAATTACAACCTAATGAATGAATGGATGTTCTTCACATAACCTGGAGCTATTTCCACACATAATTCACTCTCCAAGGCCACTCTACTGACTGACCATCCACTAACCAACACAAATGCCAATCCTTGGAGAAATACGATGTCTTCACTGAGTTACTATGTACACAGCCTTCCCACTCACTATGTGCGGAGTTCTGTGCTAGGCACTGTGGAGAATTTCTGGAAGTATAACCCTTTCCTCTTGGCCCCAATACCTTACAACTTAATTGAGAAAGTAAAGCACACATTCATAAAAATTAGACAATCATAAAGAGCTAATTTGTGGTAATAAGAAGTAATTTGTGGTCATTCGCCAAACTTCAGGCCAACTTTTCAAACACTTCAGCATAAATCACACTGTAGCAAGAGTTCAAAACTGTCTGGAAAATCCTTCTCATCTAGTATCATTAAAGCATGTTTCAAACAGTGAGATTTCTATTTATTTTGACAACTATTCCCAGTGTCAGGATGTAGCAAGCAAGTATGAAAAGATGAGTAGACAGGAACTTGACAACCTAATTTTATAATATGAATTTTGAAAATATTTATGGGAGAATTTTTTATCCTATTTACTACACATTCTCACAGATAATCTTGGCGTCTCCAAATATTATAGTTTGAGGCAGTTTAAATATAGGAAATACCACACCTTCATTTTTAAATGTGGAAATGAAGAACTAGAGATTTCAGGTGGCTTCCCCCTTATCAGTAGCAACCTGGCCTGGATTGTTGGTCTTCTAAGTCCAAACTGGGTTGGGGGTAGTAGGAAGGGTGGGCTACAACAGCCTGGATCATGTAATGTTACAATAATCTTCCTATTAGGGAAAGGCCCTGGGTAGGCCCAGGAGGTCTGTAGAAAATTCAAGATAATAGCTAAGGACTAGCTGGGGCTCTCAGGTCATAGGGCAGCTAACACTATTTTGTTTTTTGGGGGTGTTTCTGTGCTTTTTTTTAGTTTTTTAATTAACATATAATGTATTATTTGTTTCAGGGGTACAGGTCTGTGATTCATCAGTCTTACACACTTCACAGCAATCCCCATAGCACGTCCATCACCCTCCCACTCCCCTCCCCTCCAGCAACACTCAGTTTGTTTTCTGAGATTAAGAGTCTCTTATGGTTTCTCTCCCTCTCTGGTTTCATCTTGTTTCATTTTTCCCTCCCTTCCCCTATGATCCTCTGTCTTATTTCTCAAATTCCTCATATCAGTAAGATAATATGATAATTGTCTTTCTCTGATTGACTTATTTTGCTTAGCATAATACACTCTAGTTCCGTCCACGTCATTGCAAATGGCAAGATTTCAGGTTTTTGATGGCTGCATAGTATTCCATTGTGTGTGTGTGTGTGTGTGTGTGTGTGTGTGTACACATCTTCTTTATCCATTCATCTGTTGATGGACATCTAGGCTCTTTCCATAGTTTGGCTATTGTGGACATTGCTGCTATAAACATTCAGGTGCACATGTCCCTTCTGATCACTACATTTTTATCTTTAGGGTAAATACCCAGTTGTGCTGGGTCATAGGGTCAGCTAACACTATTTTGAAGGCAAACCATCTGCAACCAATTCCAACTTCCAAAAGAGGATAGCATAATAGTGAACAGGCTAGACAACAGAGTCTGGATTAATGGCTCTCTTTTCTATGGACAGAAGTTTAAAAAACAAACAAAAGATTTTCTTACCATGGAGAGAAGAATCATTCCCCAATGAGTACAAGTATTTAGAGTGACCGACCATGTCAGCTTTCCCAAAACTCTCCCAGTTTGGCACTGAAAGTCCTGTTCCCTGAGGAACCCAACAGTCCCAGACAAACCAGGATGGTTGCTCACCCTAGAAGGGGAGCATGGGGCCCACACAATGAAGACATTCATTCGGTTTGGACCTGGGCAGACTACTGCTCCCTAACGGTCCTCTCTGATGTTGAATGCATACAGGAAGGTTCCCTACTCTACATACTCTAAAACTGATTACTCCTCCATTAAGGTGTTCAAACTTCTGACTAAAAAACTGTGACTAAACAACCAGTCCACATCGGGGCAGAGTAGACAAGTTGGCCAAATCACACAAAAAAAACACTCTCTTTTGGAATAATCTTTTCATGATGACCTGAGATTTATTTCTTTTAACCAATTTAACGTGGAAGAAGAAGATATCTCTGTCTACTATTTCTTGCTTAAATGGTACCTTTGTCAAAATGTGTGTGATTACAGAGTGACAAGTATAGTGTAAGTCCTTAGAGGTACATTTTCCTTAAAGTTACTCAACATCTCAAATAAAAACTTTATTTTTAGCAAAGTGCTTTTAAGAAGAGGATTTTGAGGCAAAAAAATATCAAATGTACAGGTGAAAACAATTCAATTCTATGCTCTGAAAGGCTGGCCTCTTTCCAGAACAACTCTTTCCTGGGGCCATCCCATCTCTAACAGTCTGTGCTAAGGAAGAAAACCAATTTGGATACTGGCTTAGGCCCAATATCACCAGAGAGGAAACTCTCCTGCTCTTAAAAAAAAAAAAAAAAAGACCTGCATGCCAAGCCAAATGTAATGGCAAATGGCATTTGGCTCATACACTCATTGTGGTTGACCATACAACTTGGTCTAGGTAAGAATTCTGGTCCCACCTCTGCAACAATCTGTGTGATCAGGAGGAAATCATTTGACTTGCTTCAGTTTGGGCCTTTATAAAGCCAGATCACTCAACTAGAATGATCTCTAACTTCTCTTTAGCCACAAAAACCAGTGAAAGTATTTCTATATCTTTGCTTTAACTCATATGACCAAGATTGGGCTTACTTATTCATGCAGACAATATTAGAATGTTCCTCTTTCTATGTGGTAACTAGGCCCTGTGCTGGGTGTCATATACATTGGTAAAGAAGCAACAAGACCCCTGCCCTCAGAGTTCACAGTCTGTAGGAAAAACACAATAAACAAGAACACAAACAAGGTATGAGTATGAACTAAAGTAGCCACAGCCAGCACATGAATGGGGAATAAAAATGAGTTCAAGGAGTGCCCCATCTGATGATTCCCATTTTTCCAATGAGGTGTGAGGTAAAGTCACCAACTGAATATGCACCAGAGAGAGGTAGGAGAGAAGATGTGAGAGAAGTATCAGAATACTGATCAGGCAGTATTAGGAACCCTCCAGAGGTCTGAGATCAAAAATTTTAAAGGAACCCAGTCTACTCAGTTATGGTTTCCTCTGACTAGGCTCCACAGCTCAGATGTAAGCAGAATCAAGAAGAGCTAGGTTCCTCAGGGTAGTGGTTCTCAGCCCTGCCTGGGTATTAGACCCACTTAGGAGCTTATAAAGAGAAAAATACTGAGACTCAGGCTCTTGCCGCAGAGATTGATTCAGTTGCTCTGCAGTGGGGCCCAGGCATGGATAATTTTGAAGGCTCTCTGGGATGGTTAAA
This sequence comes from Nasua narica, assembly GCA_028533885.1. Lineage (NCBI taxonomy): Eukaryota > Metazoa > Chordata > Mammalia > Carnivora > Procyonidae > Nasua > Nasua narica. The sequence goes on along the minus strand of CM052802.1, from coordinate 9,216,012 downwards.
ATGCTTTGGTTATGGGCTTTGAAAAGAGAGAAGGATAGCCAGAAGAAGCAGATGTCTACAAGACAGCCCTACTGATTGAGTAAGGAACCTACACTGGACAAAAAAATGAATGGAAGCCAAGAGGGAGTTAATGAATTTAGGGGTTTCAGTGGACCATAAAGAGGTGAAGGAATGATTATACTGGGGGTTTCTTACACAGTTAACTAGAAGGATAAAAGCCTTTAGTAGGAGCATGGTATTACCATTTCATATATTTAAGGGATTTTTTTTTAAGTTGTTATGGTGAAGGAATCTACAATGTGGCCATGGGAGTGGGTGGCTAGCCAATATAGAAAAAAGCAAAATACTGTAGATGAGGAGGTCAAGGAACTGAGAGGCCAGGATGTGGTATAGACCATCCACCTGCAAGTTGGGATCGTCAAGAATCGTCATAAGAATTGGGGTATAGCAGAAAACTCTGAACCAGGAATTAGGTCCACAAAAATGATCAGGGCCAGCAGAGCTAGGGGATTCTAGAAAATCAGACTGGGACAGAGGCTGTCCAGGGGGCCTGGACCGGGCAGTTAACAGGCCTCAGACAAATGGGTTGAGCTCAGGGTCTACTCTGAGGAAGAAGGTAGGATTTATATGTCCAGTCCCAGCATCCCCCCACTCCAGACTCGCTGAGCCAGAGGCATACTCAACATCCACACTGATGTCTAGCAGCCATCTCAGCTGAACATGTCCAGAACTAAGCTCCAGATGACCCCCTCCTTGCCTGTTCCTGCAAAGCCTTCCCAGCTCAGTTAGAGACACTTTTATCCTTCCCGTCACTCAGGTTAACTATTACCTTGACTATTCTCTTTCTCTCACTTCCCACCTCCACTTTTCCCCAGCCCTCTACCAGCCAGCATTGTTGCTCTCTTAGACACAGCAACAGACTCCAAATTACTTTCCTCACCTTTGCTTTTAGGCCCTACCATGTGTTCTTAACCCAGCAGCCAGAGTGATGCTTTTAAAATAAAGCCTCATAGCCATGGATGTTTACAACCTTGGCTGCTGAGGATCCCCACCAACACTGAACCCAGCAAATGGAGCTGCCCAGAGTCCCCACTGATAACATCTCTTCGCCAGGTCTGGAGCTGTTGTTATGGTGAGATCTGCTCTCAGTCACTGCTCTGCCCCACACTCTGGTATTGGGATGCCTATTACACCTCACTATCTGTGGGACCGGAGCTGCCACTGCTCTGCGCACTGCCCCATGGGTTCCGATGTGCGGCTTTAAAGGGCTATCACCAGGCCATGTTGTTGATGCTTTGTGACTGTCCCCTACAGTGAGTCAGGACTTTAACCTACCATCCCAAGGTGTACTGCTATTGCACCTTGCTTCCTGAGCCCAAACCACCAGTGTACTCCGTCATCCCAAGCCCATGCTGCTAATGCACCCAACCCCCCCCAACCCCATGGAGTCTCAGTCCCTGCAGTGAGTCCCAGACAACCAGGCCCCAGGTCCATGAAAAATCCACACATACCCGTATCTCAGACACCAGTACCAGCAAGGGCAGACACTGTTAATTCTGAGTGTATCTGACTCCAGTACCCTGGCTCTGCTGCCACTTTGAGTGCAAACACACAAGACCTAGAGCCAAGAGGGATCCTCTCTGCTAGAACTTTCTCCCACAGGCAAAGAAGGAGAATAAGAGGAACTCCAGCAACCTTCACCTTTGAGGACCCCGATAGCCTAGCTACCACCACCCCTCTGGGATCTCTGCAATCTTGGCCACAGAGGAACCCATTGACATTGACCTCAGCTGATGGAGCTGCTTGGAGACTATGTTACATGCCCTCCCAGAAACAAAAGATGCTACAATCCACCTACTTGTCACCCTCACATCCACATTCAGGTGAAAGTCCTTCTCCACCAAAGCCATTTCAAAAAGGCTGGAAGAGGTGACTGCTCCCCCAAATGTGCAGACATCAGTGCAAAACCATTGGAAACGCACATACACACAAAATATGAGAAACATAACACCACCAGAAGAACAGTAATTTTTTTTAAAGATTTTATTTATTCATTTAACAGAGAGAGAACACAAGCAGGCAGAGAGGCAGGCAGAGGCAGAGAGAGGAGCAGGCTCCCTGTGGAGCAAGGAGCCCGATGCGGGACTCGATCCCAAGATGCTGGGATCATGACCTGATCCAAAGGCAGTTGCTTAACCAACTGAGCCACCCAGGCGTCCCAAGAACAGTAATTTTTTAGTTACTGACCCAAAAAATATAGATGTGAAAAATAATTCAAAATAATTATTTTAAGGAATCTTAGCATAATTCAAGGGAACACGGATAGACAACTCAATGAACTCAAGAAAACAGTGTGTGAAAAAATGAGAAGAAAGAAAGAAAGAAAGAAAGAAAGAAAGAAAGAAAGAAAGAAAGAAAGAAAGAAAGAAAGAAAGAAAGGGAGAGATGGACTGGACAGAAATTCTGGAGCTAAAGAAATACAGTGAATGAAATGAAAAATTCAATATACAGCTTTGGTGGCAGGCTCAATAAAATAGAAGAAAGAATCTGTAAACTTGAACATATAAAAAGTTGATTATGGGATAACAACAAGCAAAACAGTATTTGCATTCTGAAAGTCCCGGAAGGAAGGAAGGAAGGAAAAAAGGAAAAAAGGAAGGAAGGAAGGAAGGAAGGAAGGAAGGAAGGAAGGAAGGAAGGAAGGAAGGAGAGAGGGAGGGAAGGGAAGGGAAGGAAAGGGAGAGAGAGGGAGGAAGGGAGGGAGGGAAGGAGAGAGGGAGGGAGGGAGAGGAGAAAGAAAGAAAGAAAGAAAGAAAGAAAGAAAGAAAGAAAGAAAGAAAGAAAGAAAGAAAGAAAGAAAGAAAAAAAGAAAAAAAGAAAGAAAGAGAGGGAAAAGGAAGGGAGGGAGGGAAAAGGAAGGGCGGAAGGAAGGAAGAAAGAAAAAAATTACTTAAGGAAATAATGGCTGAAATTTCACAAATCTGGGGAGAAATATAGCCAATAAAATACATGAAGCTTAAAATTCCCCAAACATTTTCAATCCAAAGAGATCTTCACCAAGACACATTTTAATCAAACTCTCTAAAATCAAAGACAAAGAGAATTTTTAAAGCAGCAAGAGAAAAAAGACTACTCAAATACAAGGAAACCCCAATACAACTATCAGCAAAAACCCTGAACAGTGAGTGAAACAATCAACAAAACTAAAATAATTTACTGAATGGGAGAAGATATTTGCAAATAACATCTCTGACGAAGGGTTAGTATCCAAAATATATAAAAAACTTATACAACTCAACACCAAAAAAACAAATAATCCAATCAAAAATAAGCAGAAGACATGAACAGATATTTCTTTAAAGAAGAAATACAGATGGCTAACAGACATGTTAAAAGATACTCATCATAAGGAAAATGCAAATCAAAAGTACAATGACATATCACTTCATACCTGTCAGAATGGCTAAAACTAAAAACACAAGAAACAACAAATGTTGGAGAGTGTATGCAGAAATAGGAACCCTCATGCACTGTTGGTGGAAGGGCAAACTGGAGCAGTCACTGTGGAAAACAGTATGGAGATTCCTCAAAAAGTTAAAATAAAACTACCTTACAATCCAGCAATTGCACTACAGAGTATTTAACCCAAAAATACAAAAACACTAATTCAAAGGGATACATGCACCCCTATGTTTATTTCAACATTATTTACAATAGCCAAGTTATGGAACAGCCCACGTGTCCACTTACTGATGAATGGATAAAGAAATGTGCTATAGGTATACAATGGAATATTATTCAGCCATAAAAAGAATGAAATCTTGCCATGTGCAACAACATGGATGGACCTAGAGTATAATGCTAAGTGAAATAAGTCAGTCACAGAAAGAAAATACCATATGATTTAACTCATATGTAGAATTTAAGAAACAAAGCAAATGAGCAAAGGAAAAAAGAGAGAGAGAGAAAGACAAACTAAGAAACAGACTCTTAACTATAGAGAACAAACAGATAGTTACCAGAAGGGAAGTAAGTTGGAGGATGGATGAAATAGGTGAAGGAGATTAAATAGGACACTATCCATGATGACCACTGGATAATGTATAGAATTACTGAATCACTATATTGTACATCTGAAACTAATATAACACTGTATGTTAACTATATTGGAATTAAAATTAAAACTTAATAAAAAATAAATTAATTACATAAAAAAACTACTGGTAGTAGATGTCAGCAGATATCTATCAGTAGATAGTTTTTTTTTTTTACAAGACAGAATGGGATGACAGCTTTAAAGTGCTCAAAGAAAAAAAAAAAATGTGCAAAGCAAAAATATGCTGCCTAGCAGAAACAAAAGAGAGAGAAAGATTTTCCCAAACAAAAGTTGAGAGAATTCACCAAAAAAACCTACCTTATAAGAAATTCCAAGGGAAGTTCTTCATGCTGAAATGAAATATACTAATTAGTAATATAAAAATATATGAAAGAATAACATTCACTGGTAAAGGTAAATATACAGTCAAATCCAAAAATACCCTCATACTGCAATGGTGGTATGTAAATGTATTTGAACTCTAGCATATAAGTTAAAAGGCAAAAATGTTCAAAATAACTATAGCTACAATATTTTGGTAATGGATACAAAGATGTAAGTTGTGACATCAACAACATCAAATGGGGGAGACAAATCAATGTGTAGAACTTCTTTGTGCAATTGAAACTAAGTTATTATCAGTTTAAAAGAGGCTGTTATAAATTAAGATATTATTATGAAACCATCATGGTAATCACAGAGTAAAAGCTTATGATAGATACACAAATGATAAAAAGAAAATCAAAGCATATCTCTACAAAAAAACATCAATTCACAAAGAAAATAGCAAGCAAGAAAGAAAGGAATCAAAAATTAATCAGAAAGCAATTAACAAAATGGTGCTAGCAGGTCTTTATCTATCAATAATTACTCTAAATGTAAATGGCTTAAATTATCTAATTAAAAGACATAGAATACTGGGACACCTGGGTGACTCAGTCAGTTAAGCAGCTGCCTTCGGCTCAGGTCATGATCCCGGGGTCCTGGGACCAAGTCCCACATCAGGCTCCTTGCTCGTGAGGAGCCTGCTTCTCTCTGCCTGCCACTCCTTCTGCTTGTTCTCGCTCTCTTTCTCTCTCTGATGAATTAAAAAAAAAAAGACATAGAGTGACTAAATGGATTAAAAAAAGAAAAAAAACCAAGTATATGCTGCATTCAAGAGACTTACTTAAGCTTTAAGTGTACCCACAGGCTAGAAGTGAAAGGATGGAAAAAGATACTCCATACCAAGGAAACCAAAAAGCGTAGCTATACTTATATCAAACAAAGTAGACTTTAAGTCAGAAGCTGTAACAAGAGACAGAGAAGGCCATTATATAATGATAAAGGGGTCAATTCACCAAGAGGATATAATGATTGTAAATATATATGTACACAATATCAGAGCACCTAAATATATTAAATAATTATTAACAGATCTGAAAAGAGAAATAGGCAGCAATGCAATAATAGTAGGGGACTTTAATACTCTTCTTTCAACAATGGGTAGATCATTCAGACAGAAAATCAATAAGGAAATAATGGACTTGAACTATACTTCAGACCAAATGGACCTAACACAAATATAGAACATTCTATCCATCAGAAGCAAAATATACATTCTTCTCAAGCACACACAAAACATTCCCCAGATCATATGTTGGGTCAAAAAAAAGCCTTAAAAATTGAAATCATATGAATTATATTTTCCAACAAAAATAGTATGAAATGAGAAATCAATAAGGAAAGAAAAGCTGAAAACTCATAGGGAAATTAAACAACATACTTCTGAACAAACAATAGGACAAAGAAATCAGAAGAGATTTGAAAAAATCTCAAAACAAAAATGGAAATACAACATATTTTAGAAAAGCTGTTCTAAAAGAGAAGTTTATAGTGATAAACACCCAAATTAAGAAAAAAGAAAGCAATTAGATAAACAACTTAAAGTTACAATTAAGGAATGAGAAAAAGAAAAACAAACTAAGCCGCAAGTTTGCAGAAGAAAGGAAATAATAAAGATTAGAGCAGAAATAAACAGAGACCAGAAAGATAATAGAAAAGAACAACAAAATTGAGTTGTTTTCTTAAAGAGATAAACAAAATTGACAAACCTTTAGCTAGACTAAATAAGAAAAAAAGAGAAATGACTTAAATTAATAAACTATAAACAAAAGAAGAGACATTCAACTGATCCACAGAGATACAAAGAATCAGAAAACTACTACAAACAAATATATACAGATTAAATAACTTAAAGGAAATGGATAATTCCTATAAATATACAATTAACCATGACTGAATCGGATAGATAGATAGATAATGATGATGATGATAGATAGATAGATAATAGATATTGGTGTATATATACTCAGATATATACTACATATATAATGTAAGTAACTAATGAACTATCTGAAAGAGAAATTAAGAAAGTAATCCCATTACAATAGCATCAAAGACAATAAAATACCTAGGAATAAATTTAACCAAGGAGGTGAAAGACCTATACACTGAGAACTATAAAGCATTGATCAAAGAAATTAAAGAAGATATAAATAAAGAGAAAGATATATCATGTTCTTGAATTGAAAGAACTAATATTGTGGAAAGTTCATGCTATCCAAAGCCATGTGCAGATTCAATGTAATCCTACCAAACTTCCAATGGCATTTTTCACAGGAATGGAAAATCTATCCTAAAATTGTGTGGACCCACCAAAGACCCCAAATAACCAAAGCAAACTTGAGAAAGAAGTACAAAGCTAGAGACATCACTCTTCCTGATTTCAAACTATATTACAGAATTCAAGTAATCACAACAAAATGGTACTGGCATGAAACAGGTACATAAACACATTGAACAGAATAGAGAACCCAAAAATAAACCTATGCATACAAAGTTCACTAATTTTTGATAAGGGCACCAAGGATACATAATTGAAAAAGAGTAATCTCTTTAGGAAATGGTATTGGGAAAACTGAATATCCATATGCAAAAGAATGAAAGTGGACCCATATCTTATACCATATACAAAAATTAATTCAAAAAAGTTAACTCAAAACAGATTAAAGACTTAAATGTAACACCTGATGCCATCAAATTCCTAGAAGAAAACACTGAAAAATGCTCCTTGATATTGGTCTTGGCAATGGTTTCTTGGATAAGAGACCAAAAGCAAAGGCAATGAAAGCAAAATAAACAAGTGAGATACAACAAAGAAAATGTGTGTGTGTGTATACACACACACACACACACACACACACACACACCAATATCTATCTACCTGTCTGTCTATCTATCTATCTATCTATCTATCTATCTGATTCAGTCATGGTAAGTTGTATGTTTCTAGGAATTATCCATTTCCTGTAAGCTATTTTATTGGTATATATTTGTTTAGTTTCTTGATTCTTTGTATTTCTGTGGGATCAGTTGAATGTCTCCTCTTTTGTTTATAATTTTATTAACTTAAGTCTTTCTTTTCTTATTTAGTCTAGCTAAAGGTTTGTCAATTTTATTTATCTCTTCAAGAAAACAACTTTCAGTTTTGTTGATCTTTTCTATTGTCTTTCTGGTCTCTAATTTATTTCTGCTCTAATCTTTATTATTTCCTTTCTTCTGCAAACTTTAGGCTTAGTTTGGTTTTCCTTTTCTCATCCCTTAGGTGTAAATTTGTTTATCTAGAACTTTATTCTTAATACAGGTGCTTATCACCATAAACTTCTCTTTTAGAACTGCTTTTCTAAAAACTGATGCACTTGTCTCATAGCCCTTATTGCTAACTAATTATTGATGCTAACATTATATTACATAATACATGTAACATATTAATTATACTTATTTATCATGTTTACAGCCTATATTCCCACTCTAAAAGTAAACTGCATAAGGGCAGGGATTTTGTCTGATTTGTTCATAGCTATATTTCCTGTGCTTAAAACAATGCCAGATAAGGGACACCTGGGTGGCTCAGTCATTAAGCGTCTGCCTTTGGCCCAGGTCGTGTTCCCAGGGTCCTGGGATAGAGCCCCGCATCTGGCTCCCTGGTCAGCAGGAAGCCTGCTTCTCCCTCTCCCTCTACCCCTCCGCCCTTCTCACACTCTGTCTCTCTCTCATGCTATTACTCTCTTTCTCTCTTTCTCTCTCTCTCTCTCAAATAAATAAAATCTTTAAAAAACAAAAACAAAAAACAGTGCCAGACACCTAGGAGATACTCAACACCTACTTCTTAAACAGATAAAAACACACCAAAAAATGCATGAGTGTGACCACTAAAAGAGATGAATTTGTGTCCAGGGTTGTCACAGATGTCAGGTCTGAATTTCCACTGGGGATAAGGAGACTTAGGTTGAAGAGCATGAGGTAGAACCAAAGTCATAATAAAAAAATTCAGTCCTTGACTAGAGAGTATGACTTTATTCAGCCACCCACCAGTTGAGAGAATGAAGAATATTAATGTGCACATTCTGCCTCCATCTCTGAGGCAGACAATGTGGGTGGGAGGTAAAAGAAATAAGGCAGGGACTAATGCAGGATTCTACTCTACCAAAAATGCTAAACCATTTGCAGGCATAATGTTGTGCTGGATGCTTCAGTTGAGAGAGAGATAGTTATGTGAATGTTATGGTTTGCTGGATAAAATATGGTCTCAAAACATGAGTCAGAGTCCCCTAGAAAGTCTGGAATTTCTAATAATTAAGTTTCCTTAGTGTAATAAAAATAAAAAAAAAAAAAAAAAAACCATGATCTCATCTCTCCCTAAGCAGCTAGGTTTTTCCAGGGTAACAAAGCTCAACATTTCTCTTAAAAAGATTTTAATGGATGAGATAAAAGAAGGCTAATGCTCATCTGCATTTCCCTGCCTAATGTCATCATGATAGCTTGGTTATAAGCTTTGAACAACCCCCTCCATTCAGGATTTGTTGACATTATTTAGGCTTGCAAAAAATATATATATTTTTAAAAGTCAAAGAGTTCAGAAACCAAGCCTCCTGCATGATTAAGGTTTTTATTACAACTAAAATGATGTGAGTGATAACAGTTCATCCCTTGGGATTAAATGTCCAAAAGAGCAAATCCATACCTCAAATTGGCTCTTGATCTCTAGTCTATAAGAGACAAGCCAAAGTTTAAATACAACAGAGAAGCTTCAGTACAACCCAGGCTCAGATACAGAAGTGAAGCATTGGCCTGGCCCTGCTGGAGAAAGCAGTTTTGGGGAAGAAGAGAAAAGGAATTATGGGTTTAGGGGCATGTATATGTGTGTGTGTGCATGTGCATGATTTAAGAAGCACACATACAGGCATACCTCCGAGATATTATGGATTTGGTTCCAGACCACCACAGTAAAGCAAATATCTCAATAAAGCAAGTCAAATGAATTTTCTGGTGACCTCGTGCATAGAAAAGTTATGTTTATACTATACACTATAATATAGCCTATTATAAGACTATTAAATGTATAATAGCTTTATATCTAAAAAATGTAGATTCCTTCATTTAGAAATACTTTGACTCTTCCTTTCATGAAACAATTTCTCTATAGCTTGTAATGCTATTTAACAGCATTTAACCCACAGTAGAATTTCTCTCAAAGTTGGGGTCAGGGGCGCCTGGGTGGCTCAGCTGGTTAAGTGTCCAACTCTAGGTTTTGGCTCTGGTCATGATCTCAGGGTCATGAGATTGAGCCCCACGTCAGGCTCCATGCTCAGCAGGGAGTCTGCTTAGGATTCTCCCTCTGCTGCTCCTTCTCTCTCTCTCTCTCAAGTAAGTAAATAAATTTAAAAAAAAAAAAAAAGGAAATACAAAATTAGGGTCAATCCTCTCAAACCCTGCCACTCTTTATAAAGTAAGTTTATATAATACTCTAAATCCTTTGCTGTGATTTCAACAATCTTCACACAGCATCTTCATCAGGTAGATTCCATCTCAAAAAACCACTTTCTTTGCTCATCCATAAGAAGCAGCTCCTCATCCATTCAAGTTTTATCATGAGACTGCAGCAATTCAATCACATCTTCAGGCTCCACTTCTAATTCTAGCTCTCTTGATGTTTCTACCACATTTGCAGTTACTTTGTCCACCGAAGTTTGGAGCCCCAATGTCATCCATGAGGGTTGGAATCAACTTCTTCCAAACTCTTGTTAATGTTGACGTTTTTACCTCTTTTCATGAATCATGAACGTTCTTAATAGCATCTAGAATGGTGAATCCTTTCCAGAAGGTTCTCAATTTGCTCTGCTCAGATTTCTCAGAGGAATCACTATGTATGGCAGCTATAGCCTTAAGAAATGTATTTCTTCAATAATTAAGACTTGAAAGTCAAAATTACTCTCTGATCCATGAGCTGCAGAATGGATGTTGTGTTCACAGGCATGAAAGCAACAGTAATCTCATTGCACACCTCCATCAGAGCTCTTGGGTGACTGGGTGCATTGTCAATGAGTAGTAACATTTTAAAAGAAATCTTTTTTGCCAAGCAGTAGATCCCAATGGTGGGCTTAAAATATTCAGTAAACCATGTTGTGAACAGATGTGTTGTCATCCAGTCTTTGTTGTTCCATTTACAGAGCACAGGCAAAATAATTTTAGCATTAATTCTTGAGGGTCCTAGAATATTTGGAATGGTAGATGAGCACTGGCTTCAACATAAAGCTGCAAGCCTTAGCCCCTAACATTAGAGTCAGCCTATCATTTGAAGCTTTGAAAGCAGGCATCAACTTCTCTTCCCTAGCTATGAAACTCCTGGATGGCATCTTCTTCCAAAGAAGGCTGTTTCGTCTACATTAGAAATCCATTGTTTATTGTTCACTAATTGTCTTAGCTGAATCTTCTGAATCACATCTGCAGCTTCTTCATCAGCCCCGCTGCTTCACCCTGCACTTGTGTATCATGGAGATGGCTTTCTTCCTTAAACTTCATGAACCCACCTCTGCTAGCTTCAGACTTTTCCTCTGCAGCTTCCTCAGCCCTCTCAACCTTCACAGAACTGAATAGAGTTAGGGTCTTGCTCTGGGTCAGCCTTTGGCTTAAGGGGATATTGTAGCTGGTTTGATCTTCTACCCAGACCATTAAACCTTTCTCCCTATCAGCAATAAGACTGTTTTGCTTTTTATCATTCATGTATTCACTGGAGTAGCATTTTCACTTCTTTTAAGAACTTTTTCATTGCATTCACCACTTGGCTTTCAGCCTATCTTGGCTTTCAATATGCCTTCCTCATGCTTAATCCTTCCTAGCTTTTGACTTAAAGTGAGAGACATGTGACTCCTCCTGTCACTTGAACATTTAGAGGTCATGATAGGGCTATTAGTTAGCCTAATTTCAATATTTTCATGTGTCAGAGAACTGGGAGGCCCAAGGAGAGGTAGAAGGATGGTAGCATGGCCAGTCAATGGAGCAGTCAAAACACATATGTTTATTGATTAGGTTTACTTTCTTATAGGGGTGCATGCATTTCATGGCACCCCAAAACAATTACAATAGTAACATCAAAAATCACTAGTCACAGATCACCAAAATAAATATAATAATGAAAATTTTTGACATATTGCAAGAATTACTAAAATGTGACACTGAGGCACAAAGTGAACAAATGCTATTAGAAAAATGGTGCCAATAAACTTGGCACAGTTTGACCGCTTGACACAGGGTTGTCACAAACCTTCCATTTGTGTGTGGGGGGGGGAAACAGATTGTGATTAAACCACTGTAGGAGTTTCAGAGGTAAATAAAAAAAGGTAAAAAATAACTAGAAGGACAACCCCAAGAGTAGAGGAAGGAGGTAAGTGATTTCCATCCGAGCCCAAGTAAATCTGTAGGGGCTTGGAATCAAGGGAAGGTACCCATCTCCACTAGCAGGTCCCAGGATCATAAGTCCGTTCAGATGGTCCAGGGGCTCTGAAATGCATGACACAGATGGAACTAAAACATGAAGTTTGTTCCCCTTCAAAGAAAGATCCTGTTTTTCCAAAATGAGCTTTGGAAGTGGCTGAACTAATAACAAGGCATTCATTCCTTTATTCATCAGTTCATTCATAGAATTGTTCTGCATCCACAACACACTATGAATTTGGTGGTCCCAAATGAGCCATTCCTCCCAGCTCCGTGGAGCCCTCCCAAATTGATTCTGGGCTCAGCCCTGTGGCTGGCTGGGGCAAGTAGGACAGGGACAATTATGACATATGCAGGGGCTCCATAAGGATTATTCTCAGAGAGTTCTCTTTGGGGAGTACTGAGCTGCTATCTAAGATGTCGGCCTAAGTGGGGAAATCACATAGAGGAGGAGAGGCCCTCAGATGACATGGGAAAAGCTGAGGAGCCAGTCGGGAAGGAGAAACAAGGACCCAGAAGTCTGACCACACTGGAACCCTACTCGCTGCAGCATCAGCACGTGAGTGAAAAAGACACCTCGAACATTCCAGCCTCCATGGACATAAAGGAACAGAAACAAGACTTTGGGGGATCTTGAGAAGTGAGCCCGACACAAATGTTTGTTATCAGAAGACAGACTATGGTCCTCTCCTCCTTGAGCACATGTGCCATTCCTCATACTAGAAAACAGAATTTCATTTCCCTCTCTTAAATGTGGTATAGGTCTGTGATTGCTTTAACTAATAGAAGGCAGCATAAGTGACATACTGGGGCTTCCAAGTCCCAGTTGGTTTTTTTTTTAAAGATTTTATTTATTTATTTGAGAGACAGAGAAAGTGAGAGTGAGCATGAGAGGAGAGAAGGTTAGAGGAAGATGCAGACTCCCCGCGGAGCTGGGAGCCCGATGTGGGACTCGATCCCGGAACTCAAGGATCATGACCTGAGCCGAAGCCAGTTGCTCAACCAACTGAGCCACCCAGGTGCCCTCAAGCCCCAGTTTTAAAGGAATTTTCATCTCCTTTCTTCTTAGAAAGTTTACTCTTGGGACCCCCTCTCTGATCCCAATTTCCATGCTGGATGTTCAAGTCACTTGAAGAGGATACCTAGAAGGGAACCATGAGAATAGGACCAAAAACTATAGCTAAGACCCCAGCTGGCAGCCCTCATCAACTGCAAACCTTGCAAATGAGTCATCCCAGCCAAAACAGCCCCAAATGACTGCGGATCCCGCCAACATCACGAGACATAGAAGTACCACCCGGCTGAGCTCGGTCAACCCAGAGAATTATGATAAATAAAAATTGGTGTTATTTTAAGCAGCTAGATTGGGGGGGGGGGTCGTTATGCAGCTTTGTTTCCAAAATCATGACAGATATTTATCTTGGGATTCAGGAATAGAAATTTTGAATTCCTGGGAATTAGAAGTTACTTAAATACTTCCACAGTCTTCATAAAATTTATTCATTATTATGGATAGCTTTAAAAGTTTTAATAAATAAGAAATATCACATTTAATAGTATTTTCAAAGAGCTATGGCCTATGGAGAATATCCAAACACTGGAAAATGTCAGCAAACACTATTGGGTAGTGTTCAAATAAATGTAACATTTAGATCTCATAGCAAGGACTAACAGAATCATATGTCTAAATAGCCTATTTAAGGGCTTATTTTGCTTCCAAAACATGTTATTCTTACAGCACCACTCATAGGATTTGTATAAAACATACTATGCATATAAGCATTTGAATTTATTTTATTTTCAATAAAGAGTCACCATTTGAAGCAGATAGGGCCACAAACACACACTTAAAACATGGCAACAGCTAACAAAGGATGACTGATTAGATTGTGACCAATTTTCTCATATCTGTTCCCATCCTCATTCCTGTAAATGTTGACCTTCATATTTGACTCCATGTATCAATATTTTCTGCTCTTGCTTTCTTTTTTTTTATTAACATATAATGTATTATTTGCCCCAGGGGTACAGGTCTGTGAATCATCAGGCTTACACATTTCATAGCACTTACCATTCTGCTCCTGCTTTCTACTTGACCTCAGTGGATGCCTTAGAACCAGTAACCATCTATGTTGTATTGTTAATTTTTATAAAAGTATATATTTTATCAAATTTTCCTAATTTTGTAACTGATTTTTCTCAGTATTCACAATTCAGAAAAACATGTAAATTTCCCAATAAATGCTAAGAAAGAATTCCCACATGGAATCACTAGGAGTAGTAGATGACAACATCCACAATCAACCTGAGTGACTAGTTACTCAAACTGGTAACAAAACAAACATGTTTCCTCCAGGCACAGAGCTTACAACTGGGTAAGGGAAATGAATACTACACAAATGAGCAGAGACATAATTACATGATCACAAACCACCATAAGCCCCAAACTACCACTTCCCCTCTGAAGATGGGAAACTGCCAGAAGAAAAGGTAGATTCTACTCAGACAATCTTGAAGAGAAACCCACCAAGCTTTGTACCATTTGCATACTGATTACAAAGTTACCCAGAGGAACAACAAGATGAACTCAGTTAAGAAGACATTTTGGTTTGGGAGTTATTCTTATAAGGGTCACTTTGTCATAAAGAACAGAAGTATGGCCACCACCCTGCACCAATTGGACTCAGTATTTCCAGGCCACTGCTGCCTTCCTAGCAGGCGAAGGAGATGCCCAGAAAAGTACCACAGTGAATTCCTTTTTTACAATGTCACTCTATTTCCTCATGATTTACATCTTTTTCTTCAGGCCCATTACCGTTTCCCTATGGATAAAATGCAGGTCACAATTAATGCTATATTTTTGTAGTTTGTGGTCATTTCTCATAAATACTCAACAAATATCTCTGTTGATGCTAGTAATTAGTCTAGAAGGAAAGAAGTTTCTTATTAGGCTTCTAACAAGCATATAACACCTTCTTGAGAGATGCCCACTTCATCAAGTTAGTCTCAAAGATACTATTCATTCCATCACTTGGATACTTCCTGAGTCAAAACACAACCCCGAGGTCTTGACAAGGTCCTCTCATGTGAACTCTTCTAGACCTTTGCTGTAGGTTTAATTATGTCTGATTATAATGTGTGATAAGAAAACAACCTGGTTAATTTAAGAGTTCTATCAGTTTATACTTTCTTGCTACTTAAAAAAAATCCCCTATGCCACCAGATAATTTCCCATAGGCAAAGAGGACAGACTTAATAGTGACCAGAGCAGGACTTAACAGCATGGAACAAACTATCTGTACAGCTTTAGTCCTTCCTGTTGCTAAGATTTGCTCTCCCCTCATAAAACGTTGCATGATACCCATGAACAACCACCACTTAGGACTAATTTTGAGATCACCATGATGTAAGTTGAATTGATATGAGAAAAATGAACAAGAGGAAGAGAAGGAAATTCACAAAGAGAATTAAAGTGATAGATTTTTTTTCAACAATGGCTAGGGAATCTGACTCAACTAACGTTTAAATGTTTTGAGACACTAGCATGGCTCTATGAAGTCCTCTCAAAGATCTGACATAGCTAATGAAAATACCTTAGGCTTATATAATGAGTTGGTTTCCAAGAATGCCATGCAAGTCACAGCTGATCCTCATAACATCTCAGTACGGTACAAGAAGAAAGTAGAAATGAGTTGGTAACTAAGGAGATTGCCTGAGGACACACAGCATCATCAGAGGTTTGGTCTTCAGCTCATATTTCATGATCTTCAATGCCAAGTGAATTCTCCCAGCACACCACTCCCCAAAACAGCGGTTCAGACAAAAGAATTAGTTCATCCCTTCACTTAACTCCAAATAATCATATGGGCTTGGGGCTTAGGGAAGCCTCTTCCATTGCCTCTCCTGACCCAGCCTCAATACATTAACTATGATCAGAGGAGAGCCTGAGAGTGAACTCAGGGGAGACATTCAGGGAGTCAGTTTATTTGGAATTTAACCAGATGAATTTCAATCTCAATTAGACATCTTAAAACACAATTAAAAATTATTATGGGTTATTTGATTCTCACACCTCATAAATTAAATAGAATGAATTTTGATCTACCTAACTCCTCCTGGTGAAAAGTTGGTGAGGGTGAGCAAAGGGGTTTCCAAGATATTTGGCATGAATTTCCCTCGGGGAAAACCCTGCAGAGTCTCATTCCCAACACAGAGGTACAAGCAGAGGTGGACTGGTTCACACATCCTTGCTGGGGACAGAAGGGAAACAGCACACCTAAAGTTACTGTGAACCTATCCACCCCTTAGGACATCATAGGCTAATACAAGTTATGTGCAAATGCATTAGAAATAAAGTGTTGGTCATGCTTTGAAACTTTTTCCTAAAATTCCATATTGCCACCAAGTAGCTCATCTTCCCCCAACTGACCCTTCCCTTTCTACACTTCTTACACTTGAATTTTTCAACTCAACCAAGCCAATCTATTATCTATTCCTCTACAAGATATCACTTTGGTGCCTTAAGCAAGCCAAGTCACAAATATTCCTCCTCCCACAATCAACTACATAATTTGTAGGGCCCTTAGCAAAATTAAAATGTGGGGTCCCCTTGTTCAAAAATGATTAAGACTTGGGACACCCAGTAGCTTAGTCAGTTAAACATCTGACTCCTAATTTCAGCTCAAGTCATGATCTCAGGGTCGTGAGATCAAGCCTTATGTCGTGCTCTGTGCTAAGAGTGGTCTGCTTAAGATTCTCTCTCTCTTTCTACCCCTACCTACCCCCACCCCCTGCTCTCGCTCTAAAATAAATAAATCTTTTAAAAAAATTATTAAGACTTTAACATGCAACAGCAGAGCACTAAGCCAAACTTGGGGCCCTTCTAAGTAAGGCTTTGTGTAACTGCATAGGTCACATGCCCATGAATCCTACTCTGCTGCCTCCCCTACCACTAGAGATAAGAATGTGCCCCTCTAGCAAGCTACACTAAATCTCCATTCAACCAGAGTGCATGGGGTGATATGTTGATCTTTGTATTTATGTATTTTCTTGCCAACAGGACTATAAAATCTTCTAAAATAACCCTGCCTTTTTATTTTTAATACTTCAATAGTACCTAACTCGATGCTTTCTATATAGTAACTATTAATAAAATGACTGCTTTCTAAATAAAATTTCAGAACAATTATGAGCTATACGTCACCTCAACAGAGTTTCTGTGCTTGACTCCAGCTCAAGTGGCAACGCCACTCCTTTAGCGAGTGGTATCATATAACCTGGAATCTTCAAGAGAGCTCCAGGAAAGGTTAGGGCCAAGTGAGGAAAGCATGTTGCAAATATGCCTGCATCTAAAGTCCATTTACAAGGCCTGCAGAAAGTACAAGACCCTGCCAGGGAGCCCACCTTCGACCTTGTTTGAACCTGACTCCAGGGCTATAGAGTGAGAGCCAGGGATAGGGTCAGTGAACTGACAATATGGCTCCTCAGAGGCCAGCTGCAATGCACTGGGGAGTGGGGGAATATATCCACCAAGTGTTTCGCTTTTAAAGCCCATGCTCATTCTTGTTGTCATGGGCTATAACTGTCTTGTTGAACTACATAGCCAGGTCTCATCAGGGTCTGTGTTTGTATGCTGATGTCAATCATTTCTTTTTTGTGTCCCTTGCTGGCTGCTGCCCACAGAGTAGAGGTGATTCTTGTTCCCTGCTCTATTGATGTTGGTTATTTTTATGATATTATTTTTCCCTCGTGCTTTGATACCTATCAAGTTCTCACATCTACAGTGAGCAGGGGGTTATCCAAGAATCAAAGGGCAGAGTTCATACAGTTGGAAGAATGTTGGTGGGAGCTGATGCGATTTATCTCAAAGAGATTTGCCACCATCCATCATTCTTGGAATAACAGTGTTCTTGCATCCAACCTCACCCTTCATAGAAAGATAGCCACATGCTTTGCAAACACTGATTCATTCATCCTCCATCACAAGTGAGTTCCATTTTAACTCTTTATGTCTCTGTTTGGCCTTAAGAGAAACAATTAGCAAGACACCTTGCTTTTTTGATGGTGACCTCTCTTGCCAGCCTTCCTCATCCAATATCAAAATGAGAGCAAGGAAGTCTCTGAATAGCCAAAAAAAAAAAGCACCAAAGTCCTGATACTTTGTTCATCGAGGAAGCCCTCCCTTGGAAACTGATTACTCTTATTTTAAACACTATTCCAACAAGTTTGGATATCTAGTTTCATAGATGAAATCTATGAAATCTTTCAACAAAAGATGAAAGTCTGCAATGGCAAGAAGGAGAGGAGGGTACAGGCAGGCGAAGTGACAGCAAAAAATTAAAGTCCTGGAGGGAGGGGACAGTTTTTCATCTCCCAGAATCGCATACACACCCACGCCTTCAAACATCCTGAGGTCTCATTTAGGCAAAGTTCTTTCACAGCCACCTACCTTTGCACAGGCTGGGATGTTCAGGATCTGGGATGGTCATTCTTAGGGTCTCTGGGCATCAATCATCTACTTATCTTTCAAAACCCAATCCAAATGTCCCCTTCTGTGTGAAATCTTCCCATTACATGTTTGCCCGCCTGCACCAACGAATTAAACGTAGATCTTAATATATGTGTCTACGTCTCTGGCCAAACTCAGCAGTTCCTAATGGCAGAGATCATTTTGAGCATATCTTCATATCCATGCTCCCTGAAACATAGCAAGTATGTTTCTCAATAAATATTTGCTCAAATAAAGCTCAATAAATATTTACTCAAAGAAAGAAGGAGTTACCGATGGAAAGTAGACAGATTAAATAGTAGGGCAAACAAGAGTCCCTAGAATTATCTCCCAAAAATACAGCCACTAAACTGAACGACAACTACAGTGATTACAGTAAATTATTTAGAAAAGGTTAAGGTATGTTCCATCTCCTTTATGATGAAAGGCAAGTAAGTTGCATATATCCTTAGAAAGACTTTGATAGTAACTATAGAAAAGTCATTTATTTGAAACACCTCCCCTGAGTTAATATTAAATAGGTGGGAAGCTCCTATCAACATCATTTACTCAGTGTTCGAATCAAATGAATTGATATTTCTAAGACAGGACCTCTGACCCATACCTCAAGTTTTCCTTCCTTCTCGGCCCTCGCAAAGACTGGGTAGGAAGCATCTCATCACCTCCCCAGAGATAGACTACAGGTGCATCCCTTGCTTAAGTAACAGATGAGATGAGCCACAGTCAAAATGTATCCATCAAAACAGGTGGCAGATGCCAACAAAAGAAGTTTTCTACTCCCGAGGTGAAGGGATTTTGTTCTTTTATCCATTGGCACAGCTCTGTTTACTGTTCAGCCCTACGAAAATATATAGTGCTCTCAAATATTCATTAATAACCTAATACTTATTTAAATGAATAAGCCATTTATGATCTACTTTTCGAAAGGGAAGTTGGGGAGCAGAGGAGTGGGGAGAGGAGAGAAGCACATGAATGTTTCTGTCACTTCCACTTCACCCCTTCACATCTAACTGCACAAGATGATACATTTAAAATTCAACCCTAACCACACTGGGAAGGACAGCACATTATAAAATAATAAATTCAGTATCTGTAGGGGAGGTGACAAAAACCATTTAGTGTTTTCTGGGTGACTTCCATGTGCTCAACAACACCATTCCCTAAGTTTGAAATCATTTTAATTCAGTAGTAAGTCTGTCTTTTAAAAAGAGATATAAATATTGCTCCTGATGCCCATTCGAGTAAATATCCTGGTTAAAACTGTAGAAAAAAGTCCCCTTGTGCAGACCACATGCCTTTAACTCAGTCACCTCCAGTTCTGTCCCTTTACCTCCTGACCCTGATCTCCACGGTCCAGAAGCAAAGGGGATGAGCGGAGAGAGTGGCCACCCAGGGCCAGGGAAGCAGCACCTCTGGTGTCGTCCTCAGCACACACTTCCTGCCCTCAATGACGTTCAAGGTTAAAATAGCCTTTTATTTTACAAAGTCACAGCCCCAGGCAGATTCATGGCAGCTCCGCAAAATACACTCGAGTTTGAAAATCTGCCCACTGCCACCACTTTACATGGAAGAAGTTCTTTCATCCCCAATAAATCATCAGCCCCAAAGAAAGTCATGCCAGGCTGTGGCACAGCCAACCTGGGCTGACTGCATTTAGAAAGAAAAGAGCACCTGGACATCGGCTTTAAAGCAAACAGTGAAGACCATGAAAAGCAGGGCCAGAGCATCTTAATGGGTCAAATCAAAACCTAGATGCTCTGCACTTACCCCCCAGGTAGCACCGCAGTGAGAGCCCAAGGAAGGGCCCGCACTTAGGGGCCTGGATAGATGGTAGAGACAGTGCTGGGCGAAGACATTTAAAGTTCCAACGTCATTCCCAGAGCTGTCCAAATGTAAGAAAAATTGTATTTCAGTAAAGAATAAAAAATACAATGCTCAAAACCTTTTCATTCAAATTCTATGACCAGGAAGCCACGAAGACAAGAAGAACTGAGAAAAGTCATCAGTAATCCCCACATTTACACCATAGCCTGAAACAAAATAGAATGAGAATATTCTATCAAGTGCAGTTTATGGGGTCCCAGATGGTAAACGATGTTATAATTGTCCCTTAGACAAGAGGGTAGAATTCATAGACTTGTTCTCTGGATGTTCTCTCTGGATGTTCTCTCGTCTCTTTTTCTAGGGACTGGTTGATACTGGCAAGCAAGAGTGTCTTACAACAATAGAATTATAGAAGTTTTGTTCGTTTGAAAGGAAGTTCAGAGCTGGTCTGGTCCAAAGGTCCCCTGTGCCTATCAGCTGGAAGTATGCTTTCACACCTGTCCTCCAGCCTTCACTGGAGTCCTGGCCAACAGGTGCAGTGGGGGTTGACCAGTGAAAAACACTTGTTTGGACATTGAAAAGCAGGAAGAAAGGAAAAGCCAGAGTAGTGCCCCACACCTCCTATGCAGGAGGTCCTCATAGGAGCTACATCTCCTCTGAGGCCCTACGCCCAGACAGCACCCCTCTCCATGACCCTAGCTCCCTTGAGGCACCCCCAGTGTCATTTTATCACTGGTCACAATGGCAATGGTTTCTGGGCCCCCAAACACCAGCTTTTCCCTTTGCCCCTCCAGTCCTAGGGGTTGATGCTTTTTTTGTTTTTTCATTCTCATCTCTAGATGACCTTGTTGGCCAATGTTACCAGCCCCCTGTATTAATTCCCCTTTCTAGACTACCTAGAGTGGTTTTCAACTCTCTGGTTCAACCTCGACTGATATCTTAATACATGAATCCTCTCTACAATATTTCTCTCTCGGTAGTTTCCTATGCTTTGTTTAAATGCTTGCAAGAACCTGGAAATCGCTGGCCCTCACGAAGCTTCCTAGTCTTCATGGATTGGTTGAAAAATTCATCTTTATGCTGTCAAAGTGTGTCTCCCACTTACTACTTGTCCCTGAGCCTCGTAGGGGCACCTCCAAGCATCCTGCGGCACCGCAACCCACCAGTTGTACCTCTCAGGCAAAGGCAAGGTTGGCATGAATTTGTGATCTGATCTGAAGAGCGATTAGAAAGTCCCTCCTGACATTCAAGCACCTCGGATTCATTTCTTCAGCTTAAATAAGCACAGATACCTCAAAGTTTGGACTCTGTAAAATTCCACACTGGTGGGGAAAGACATGAAGCTGCTATCCTTTAGCAAAGCCTTCATAGAAATATATCCTATTTCTTCCCTTACAATCGTTCCTCGAGAGCCCTGCCCTTTGGAAAGGGGTTCTGGATGAAGTAAGGGCTGTGAGGGCAATGGTTTAGGAGCAGCCAGGAGTCCTGGGGTAAAGCAGCCCAGGAAAGGGGCCCAGGCAGGGGCTCTGAGCTGCCCAAGAGAAACAGAGTCTCTGGAAAGACAGAAACAGGGAAAGCAGAGGAGAGAGGCCCCTTCCAACAGTGCTGCTCAGCGCTGGCCCTGCCCAAACTTGTCTCTGCCCCTCTCTGCTTCTGGATTCCGGCAGACAGAAGCTGCAGGGCCACGTTCACCTTCCCTCTAACTATTAAAAAGGAAGAAAATGCCAATAAAATTATGATTTGCATTTATATGTGCAGTTCCTGCAAGTTTCTGTATATTTCATTGGTAAGCACTGCAGGACATTAGAAGTACAGCTCAAGAGGATATTCTATCCAGCTGCCCTCTTCCCAGAAAGTAAACAGATAATAAAATAAATCTAATCAGCATTCCTTTTCACTTAGCTGAAATTAAATTTTACTCATCATGGGTAAGTGGCTAATTACATGTTTAGTGTAAAGAAAATTCCAGGGACATTACCTTATTTACTTTCTTCTTGTGTCAATAGATGAGAGGACATTGGCATTCAGATGTAGGTAGGAACAGCTGGCTGCTGGTGCCAACTTACCTTTTACGGCCTGAATTCAGAGCAAAACAAAGCAAACAGTGGAGACACTGGAATTAAATTGCCTTCCACCCCAAATCCAGGCAACCTGCCCATTGATTTATGGCAACTGCAAGTGCTGAGGAAATTGCTTCCCGAATGGACGATCCCTGGGCTCCGAGAGTTGGAAAAAACAAAAAGCCAAAATGTCTCCAGTGGCTACTATGCCCTAGGCATTTCTCACAGTAAGATTCTTCATTGTAGCCCATGAGGCAAGGGTAATGTTTTCATACCCATTTTGCAGGGGTAGAAACCTAAACCTTAGGGAGCAAGGGACTCAAATCAGCTGACATTGAAGGTCATACTTCTAACTGTGGCATTGCACCTGTGGCAAAGGGGGACTCCAACCCGACACGTTGCAGCTGCCCTGTGAAGGACCCAAGAGGGACTCAGGTCCCTCTGTCAGTCATGAACGTTTCCCTTCAAGGAAATTCAAACCGGTGAACTTAAGCCCAGGGCTGGTCTTCCCTCACCTGCCTCAACTCCCTCGCTTGGCTTTGTCCCAAGAAAACGTCTTGCTCCCAGGCCACCTTTTTGGCGACAGACCTCCCATGTGGTGGCTTGTCTCTCAGTGCTATGTCACTGCTGAGCTTTCCAATCTGGAAGTCGCGGTTGTGTACAGCACACTGGCAGAGAGAACACTTTCTGCAAAGTGTTTAGAGAATGGAGTAGACTGTACAATTCACAGGCTTGTTAATGAGAGCTGTATGGTTAATTCCCCACACTCTGAGCAAGACCTGGGGGTATTCTTCTTTAACTCGGGAAAAACATAAATGCAAATAATTCCATGCAAGTAGAAGTGTCCTGAATTAGTAATGCTCAAATGAGTCTATGCACAATTATTCCAGGTCCTGATCGTTACTGATGGAAGCTCTTGTGTACGTCATTACATTTTACTTCTAATACGCTCCAGACAAATGTGCTCTGTCTCCGAGAAGGGGACTTCTTCAGGCCCTTTCTTTCTGAGTTTTCTACATCCTGAGCCATTGTCAACATCCTACTAGGTTGTAAATTCAATTCATTTTCTTCTAGGGCTGTTTCGAATTTTATCTGGAGATGTTGTTAAATAAAAGCTGCTTAAACCTGAAGACCTGAAATTTGTCTCACAGAATCTCTAGGTAATAAATAAAAAGAAACAAGTCAAATCACGCTGTCTAGGTGATGTCTGCAAACCAGAAAGGAAAGGATTTTTCCTCCATCATGACAAGTTCATCACTAAAATTATTGCTCCGCAATAAATGTTGCCATCAAAATAAACCCCCTAATAGTTTCTCCCAGATTTGACAGAGGACAGAGACTATGATCCTGTTATCTAACCTGGGCGAAATGAAACTCTGTCACAAAAGTCATCGACTTCTGATGGTTCTAAACACATTAGCTACCTGGTTCTTTCCTTGTTATGCTCCTGGAATTCAAGTAGGGACACAGGAATGAAAAGGATCCCATGCCACTTGAATTCGGATGGCAAGACAACAGCTGGATCTTATTGAAAATTATATTCTTGTGAGTGACTTACCCCGAGGAGAGAAACTGAGTCGTGGGGGTACTGTGCTTGGTACCTATCCAAATTGGCATTGCAATTTCAGAGACTCCACCAAAATATATTTCACGTCATGTGGCCTGAGACCACAAAATCTAGTATAGAACTTCAGGTAGAGGGGAAGACGATCCATGGATTTCAACTTTCCTGTGAATTTCTGTTTTCACACTGCAAGGACTCTTGCCTCCTGCCCATCGGCACTCGTTCTTGCCTGTTAATTAGTATGTAAAATTTACCACACCTTCCCGAGAGACAGAAGGTAGGTTTTGCGTTTCTTTCATTTGTGCAAACCAGTTATGATTTAATATTTAATGAAAACATAGGTTGTCTATCTTCCCCTTTACTTGTCCTTCTTGATTCATAGGCCACCTTCTTACCCATCCGTTCCATTCTGCCTGCTCTCCTTCTATCTGGGTCGGCACACTGACTCCTCTCCCATGCCCGATTTCTCCATTTTTCTCCCCTCCCCTCTGTCTCCTTGATTTTCCCAACTGAACAAAAGAAATAAGTTGCCCTATTGTTTAATATTTCTTAGAACTCTTGTGCCCCTTTAAAAGCTGCCACGGTTCAGTATTTGGAAATTTTGCGAGATGAATTTGGGAAAGCCAAGATCCCATATGCAATATTGCACCTGATTTTAGATATGTCCCAGAGTGATCTAGCATCGGCCAGAAATGAGCCCCTCAACACAAGAACGAGAGGATTCGAGAGCCCTAGGAATTGATAATGGGTTGACAAATCAAATTATAGGATTTCTCGTATAATGATGAATATGTGTCCCTAAATCTCTTCACGTTATGGAAGTTCATGCAGTAAAAATAATCAATGATAGCAGGTGCTGTCTGTGCCTCAACCATAGCCCCTCACACTTATCACTTGGTTGTATGTGGGCCAGACTTACCACAATCAGCCCTGTGAAGGTATTCCTTTGGCTGCAGGCCTCTCCAGCCTCTGGAGCCTTCTTTGCCTGTCCACACAGAGGACTAGGAATGCTGGGGAATTAATGCCTCCCAGGAGCAGCTCTGACCAATGCCTAAAAGGAGCTGGCGTATGAATGCCCCAGCTCCCTCGCCCCTGAGGCGGGATAACTCAGAAGCATGTGTTTTGCACTAGCACCTTGAGTTTTCCCAAGGGGGTTATGTTCCAGTGTCCCACAGGTTTCACTGTCCCCAGACAGCTTTGTCAGCTGGCTTCTCTTCCCTCTTTTCCCTGCTTCCTTTCAGTATTTCCTTCACCTTTCAATTAAATTACTTGCACTTGAACTCTTGCTGCAAAGTCTTCTTCTTGGGAACCCAAAAAAAACCCAGGGCTGTGGGACAACGAGGCTGGGCCAGGCACTCAAACCTTTTAGATTTCCTAAATAATACACTACGAAGCAGACAAAGAAGAAAAGGAAACAAGAGTGCAATTAAAATGCTACTACAGGGGTAAAATTTTTAGATTCTTAATGAATTTTTTAAAATAACATATTATTTGGCACATTACCTTGACAAATTGCATAAATTTTATTTAGCGGAAGTAGGTATGTCAGCGTTCTGGATCTTGAATGATGAGGAAGAGCTGGAAGAGGGCCATCCTAATTTTTAAGCTGAAATGTTACAGCACCAGAGGTAGCTAGCTATTGCTCATCGTTCCATAGTTCTGACTTCTACGCTGACTTCAGTTAGAAACCCAGCTCTTGGGTTTGGCCAGGTTCCTTTTTGTGACACAAAGGGCTGGTTTGTTGTGTTTGTATTTGTAGTTTGGTATTAAATTATCATCTTCAGTCCACCAATGGTGCTTTTAAAACACATTTAGGGGGTGCCTGAGGGGCCCATTCGGTTAAGCATCCAATTCTTGATCTCAGCTCAGGTCTTCCTCTCGGGGTTGTGGGTTCAAGCCCTGCTTGAGCTCCACGCTCAGCATGGAGCCCATTTAAAAAAATAAATAAATAAATGAACATAAAATATTTGAAGTAGCTGATATGTGCCGCACGAGCTATTTTAAGGGTGAGAATTTAATACAAGGGATGGGGTAAGCAGGTGATAGAAGACTGAAAAGGCAAAGGGGAAACTGAGGCAAATTCTGGAAGCAGCCATCCCTCCTAGGGCTAAGGCGAAAAAAGAAATGAAGCAGGAATATCACATGATAGGAAGAGGTAGGGTGACCAAGCATCCCAACGTCTCTGGGACACAGATTGGTAGTGCTAAAACAAGGAGCATCCCTAGGACACCCGATGGTTGGTCATCCCAGAGGAAAGAGTGATGTCTGGTTGGTGGTGATGCCTCAGGCACTTAGAGAAGGGATTCCTGCCCCACTACGCCCACCTTGCCCTCCCGGAGCCGGAACTCAGATCTCTTATCAGGAGGAACAGGCCGGCTGTAACTGGTACCTTGGAACCGGTAAAATGGGCCAGGTGCCAGGACAGCAAGAAGACTGGAGACTGGAACCCCTTGCTATTCCTTCCGGTTTAAATCTCTCCCTAGCGCCTTCCATCAGTGGGGCCTACCGAGGGGCAGCTGCCAAAGGGCAGAGTGGAAATGTGGCCTCCTTTACAAACAAATCATAAAGGGGTAGATCTGGAGCCGAGAGCAATAGTTTCACAGACAGACAACCAGTCAACACCGCCGGCATGACGGGTCCACCTCAGTCTTCATTTCTACCCCACCCCTCTCTTTGTCTAGCATTGTCTCTGATGAGGACTCCTTTAGACCTACTAAGGTCTAGATACGTGAATGCTCTCTCACTGTTGCATCAGTTTCTCCTCAATATCTAAGGTCCTCCTTTCACGCTCACTGCTTGAATTTTCATAACCAGGACACATACTCGTGTTTTTGATTACTGTATTAAATAGTCTTATCAACAAAACACGTACATGCAGGAGGAGCACATGAGACACACTCGGGAACATGGAGGCAGGTGACCAGGGAAATGAGAGTAGATGAAGTCTGTGTGTGGGGGCGGAGCTACCCTGCAAGTTAGTGCAAGGAGTTGTGTGGCATTTTCCACCCTCACGCGCTGTCTCTTGGTAGGGCAAAGCTCAGTTACCTTGTGACAAAAAAAAGTTTTATTTGAGCAGACATGATATTGCGTTTTGGTGACTTTATTCCCCCGTGTGTCTAACCCAGAAGAACAAATACATGTATAAGAGACAGGCATTTTAACAGAATAGTTGGCATAAGAACTAGGGCCATCTTGCAGACCTGAAGGGGAGAGCCATAGGACTCCTGGCCTCTTCCCACTCGGAAGTTTCTCGGTGTGTCTCTCCCAGAAATAGCTTCCTAGTCTCCCCGGTCTCTCCCATCTATCTAAAAAAGTACTAAGCCAAAATATCCATCAGGATTTACTTGATAACAGTTTATGCATCTTTATTTACAAACTCTACGGTGATGTGTAGGATTCATACACTGCGACTGTCAGATATTTATTTCTCAGAAATTCTTAGAATAAACACAAAAACAGCCCCATCAGGTTAGGAGGAATTAGAACTCCCAATCACTGACTTCTACTCCAGAGGCCAATATGGCACGTTATGGTAACTAACAAAACTTAAATTAAAGACAAAAAAAGAGAACTCGCAACCCAAGAAACACGGCCAGGTGCCCGGAGCGCGCACCTCTTTTTGCCTGGGCCTCTGCACCTGCCACCAGCTGCCTTCCCAGCATTTTTATGAGTGGTCTATGATCACCCAAGAAAGCTAGAATCTTTGATTTGTTTTTAACTACTTTAAAAAGTACAATGTACCACAATATAAACCTTTAACGACTTTCATCTTCAAAGAAGCACCAAATTATGTTATAATTTATCTGAAACTTTAAATTATTTCTGGAATTGTTTCATGTTTTTAGTCTCCAGCTCCACTCGCATTACTCACAATTCCTGGGAGGGTCTCGGATGTAAGCTCCGCATTACAAAATAGGTCACTGGCATGTCCAGGCTGATTCCTGCAGCCCGAAAACATTTTCATTTCAAATGCAAGCAACCATAAACTTTTGATGATAAAGGCAAATTTTCAGAGGCTTCTGCTGCCTGTTGGAGAAATCTTGAAGGTGCTGCTGTGCAGGGCACCCCTCCACGCCACAGACCAAGATTGACATTAGATCTAGACACAAAACATCATTGCCACTCAATTTCCATCGAGCTTTTTAGTTAATGACATATTCACTGGGCGGGCACTCACGGAGTAAGAAAATAAATATATCCCTGCCTTGAGAAACAGATCATCTGAAAGAACTTTACATAAGTTTCTTCCAGATCACTCTCCCATTGTATCCCAGTGGGAAATATTTTTCAACTTCTTCATAAGAGGGTTTCCTTCTGGCTTGGTGCTCCTTGACCTTTACCTATGGTAGTGAAAAGCCCATCTGGGCCTTCTATCACTAAGCCACAATTAAAGTCAAATCCAAAATGTGAAAAGAGTTCCCTAGCCACAAGACAGGCAGGTGTGGAGACTGCTCACTTCCAGCAGCGGCTCCCACCTATGGCCGTGGACCATGGGCAAATTGTTGATGCCAGCGAGTTCTGCATCCTTCTAGGACTAAGGGTTTCTCCCTAGAGCACATGTGTCAGATGGGCTCAACTCCTAGTTCTTTTAAAGGCAGCAAGAAGTTGCAACCACCTTTAAAAATACTCAGTGGCCTAGAATCCTGGCAATGGGCTCAAATGCCTTTCTTTTGGTTGGAAATTCACAGAAGCACATCAAATTGGGGGGCTGACAGCAAAGACTGATGCTCCTCCTTACTCTTCCCATCTTGCCATTCTGTGGAGCAATCTGGAAGGGAAGAAAACCTTCCTTCCTCACCTATGGCCATATTGGTATACCCCACTCCCACACAAATAGGTGGTTAGAGCAGACCCTCCATACTAACCATCATCATACCTCCTCTCCACGGGAACCACAAGTCTCTCCTACTCCTTACACTAAGCACTGGTGATCCCACAGTCTTGTACCAACTTTTGAGACTCTGTGTTGTTCATTTAAGTACACATAAGTTCTGAGTATTCTGTATGTGGTAGTTTCTTTGTTTATTTGATTATTTAGTTTTATTTTAACTCACCACAATAACATATAAGTCCCGTAAAAACAAGGACGCGATCTACCTTAATGCTGTGTCCTATTACCTGTTCGGCACAACACGTGGCACAGAACAGACTCAATAGTACTTGTGGAATGAATGATGTACGCGGAGAAGGAAAACACGCCCTAAAAGAAAGAACTCCAGATGTGATCTGAACTACTGACCTATAAAATCAGTTTAGGTTAAAATTCTTTTCAATATTCCTTTCTGCTCTAAAAAAATACATGAAAATTTCAAGTCTCTTCTATTTCACCTGAAATTGTTTCTGAAAATTACCAGCCCCACTGCTATCTCTTCGCTGTGTCAATCTGGGATCCTTATTTCACTTTGTATAAATCATCCATTATGCCACAAAGTTACACACAATAACACACAAAACTGAGTATGGTCTGCATCCCTTCTTCTTGGACCTCCTTTCTGGAGGGAGGCACAAACATAGCACTCGGTCCATCTGTCCCAATGATAAGCTCCTCAAAAGCATGGACCTACCTTTTATGCTAGTATCACCATATGTAATGCATTGCCTACCACATAGTCATAGACAGTAATTATTAGATAAGTGTATGACTTGATGTGCCCAGAAGCTTGCTTCTGTTTTGGACGTCCTCTCTCCCATTGTGAAAAACTCTTTGATTATGATTATATTTATTATTTAGGTTAAATCCTTTCCTCATTCTCTCATAACCCGTGGTTTGTTCCTATCATTACATTGTGAGCAGACAGACGACATGGATGTTCCCATTTTTAAATTTTTGCTCACCTCGCCGTACTGAGGACAGTGCTTTGAACGTTAAAGGGGTTTAATCATCACAGCAGCTAGCTTTTTAAACAGCCTGTTCGAAGTGCTGGGCCTGAGCTCTATTAAAAGCTCTACCTAATGAATTCATTTAATACTCACCACACCCTGCGAGATAGTTAATACCAAGATCCCATGTTACAGAGGAGGAAGCTGAAACTCAGAGACACAGACGGTAACACTGGCCACGCTACAAATCCATAGGTTCTGGTTCTCGAGTGCCTCCTCCATAACGAGGAAAAAACCCAGTGCTCCCCCACAAAGGCAGCCAGTCATGGGCCAAGCAGAGAGCACAGGTGAGGCCAAGCAGAGAGCACAGCCTCAGGCCCACCAGCCATAACGAGGGCCACAAAGAGACGCAGTAAGGAGTGTCCAAGGCCCGAGACTTCTGCATCTCAGATAATGAGCCAGCGAAGTAATAGACGCCTTTTATGGCATTGAAGGCATGTGTGTTTTGGGGGGCCCCCAGGAAGATTTCAGAAGGTTATGAGATATTTCCATGAAGTATTTCCTGCTCTCTCATCCTTCTGATACAGGGTATGCGCCCCTGTCCAGTGGGATTCTCCTCACCCCCATTGTTACACAGTGCACGTTGACTTTTCATACATTGACTATATGTATGTATATCATATATTCGATATTGAATATTGACTTTTCAATATTCAATTATTCTAATTTGATATGAAACGTTCCTAGTAACTCAACAAATAAGTAAATAGGGAGCGCTGCTGAACAGATTCTTTTTACACACTTCGGAATTCATCACGCGTTTTCTTCTTCTTGGTTGAATATGCTTTGCTATCTTTAAATAAAGGGAAATTGACTAGGTCACAAATTTTATTGAGCCTGAACTGGAACCTAAGCAGCTTCAACTTAAATACTCTTGTGTCTATCACATCCTCAAATAGCGCTAAAAGACAAGTGTGTTGCTTTTATTCCTTTCATTTCAAGTATTACAGAGACACATAATGATGGAATTTATTTACGCTTCCCAAAGATCCTAGAATCGTCTGTGTGGGCAATGTGCACTCTTTCAATTACAAAGAGACTCTTGGCAAGTGCATGTTGAACCCCCACTTTTCCATTTATTTTTGATTGATCCCAAATATCAGTGTCGTGTAGTGATTTATAATGGGAGAATAATACCTGCTTCAGAGGTAGGTTTTGAGGATTCAAGAAGACGATATAGGGGAAGCATTTTATAGGACTTTAAATCACGTGTGCTACAAAGGCTGACAAGAGGGATGGAGCCAGGGAACCAATAAGTGAACCCTGCTCACCCCAGCCTCCTCACTCCACCTTATCCTGAGACCTGGGGATGCACAAGTTGCCACATGTCTTCTCAAGTGACAAGAACCTGCTTTTGTTACAATCTTACACCGTGAGCTTCAGGGGAGGTCATTTTTCAATATCTATGAAAAGTAAAGTATAGATCCCCTCTCACAAAACAAATTCGTTCTAGATCTGATCTAACAAA
Organism: Nasua narica; assembly: GCA_028533885.1. Taxonomy (NCBI): domain Eukaryota; kingdom Metazoa; phylum Chordata; class Mammalia; order Carnivora; family Procyonidae; genus Nasua; species Nasua narica. The sequence continues at coordinate 9,184,797 of CM052802.1, read as the reverse complement.
TTATACCCTAGATCTAACCACACCTGTATCCACCATTTTTAATAGTGGCCAAACATCCAGCTATAAGGGATGGGTTAAATGAAGTATGGCCCATCTTAAGAGTAGATTACTATGCAGCCATGAAAAGAATTGTAGGGACGATTTGGAGCCTCACCAAAATAAACTGGTGGTGAAATGAGTGAGAGGCCAAATGGTCTGGACAGGTCGCCCCCTGGGTATTTCTAAAATAAGGAGAGGCATACATATAAAACTTGTATATGCACAGACTCTTCCAGAAAAGAGTCCCAAGAATGTGGGAAGAGTGATTGCCCATGGGGAACAGAAGTAGAGATTGGGATCTGGTGGGAAGGAAATCTATTTTCACTATATACCCTTTTGCACTGCTTGAATGCTTTTTATCGCTTTGAAGTATTACATTTTCAATTTAAAAACTAGATAACTTTTTTCTCCATGATTATGATCAACATTCACCAACTCGACGGTATGACTGGTGGGCAGTACTTGCTTTCAGGCATGTATTCTAGTTGAGGATAATGTCGAGCCAGAGGAGCCTTGGTTTTTATAGAGAAAACATACACAGTTCCACTGGTTGGTGCAAAATCCTTCCATAAGTTTGCTTGCTGACCTGAGCAGCCATACTTTTTGGGTAAAGTGCATCCACTTGGAGGGAAGTTAAAAGCAGGTAAGAAGATGGAAAATTTTCTCTGAAACAGCCTGATGAAGAATATATAGTTTGGGCAGGTTGGAGTTTTTACTTCCACTCAGAACACACCTGAACAGCACTACCTAGAGGGTGGGCCAAGCCAATAACAAGACTCGTGTCATTAGAGCATTAAATCTGTAAAAATGTGCATTTGTTGTTCTGCTCCATCTCATAGACATTGGTGTAAAAACACTTAAGGAAAATGTCCATCTTTTAAAAAACCCTAAGCGTGTTGCATAACTTAAGCCCCTAATTATACAAGAATGAATTATTAAATGAAAAATGTAATTAGATGTTTAAAATGTTACTGATAGCTCACACTAACAAAACAAACTGTGAATTACACTTTTTAGCATATGATTCAGGCACCAGTTTTATAGATTTAATGTCCTTGAGGAATATCAGATGTCCTCAAGATTTGGAATTTGATTTAACTGTAAGATATGGAGGAAAACTTTGTAGCCGGACAATTCCCCATTGGCTCCATATCTAAAGAGGATCAAAAGCATGTGTTATTCCAGCTAAGGTTAGCAATAATTTATGCTGAATACATTATCTGCAGTTTAGCTTCTTTCAGCCAGGGGCACAAGGAGTTATGCAATGCACAAGGCTGTGTAAACTAGCATGTACTGGCATGCTGGGACCAAACCAGGTCAGGACTGCAAAATTTGATCCTGAGCCCAGTTTGCTATTGGCTCGGTGCAAAGGCAAGTCGCTGGTTCAGCTGGGAGCAGAAGGAATATCCCGGTCTCCACCCACTCACCTTGCTTAACCTACCACTCACCGGCAACTGTAGAGTGTAGAAAGCACGACTTAGAAATAGAATCGAATAATAATGTGCCATTTGGAAATAAAAAACACACGTTGATGAGGAGTGCATGTTCCAAAAGATGCTATGATGCAGGTGACAAAGCATAATCGATTCCCTAATCTGGAACGGATTCCAAATCCAGGGGGCGCCTTTTAAACTGAGCCCAAACATTTACACAGACATGGCGGGCAGCCTGAGAACAGTTCTAAGAAAGATCTGCCCCAGCAATCTCCTTTCAGGAAGGAGCTGGAGCAACAAGGGGACTAGGAGAAGTTGGGTCTGATTCACTGTCATTACCATTTGTGAGAAAGCCCGGCCCATACACTCCTTTCCATGATTGAGTCAAACCAAAGCGAGACCCTTATTAAGAACATAGGCTAAACTGTCTAAAAGGCAAATGCATTAGTATGTTCAGTCACCTTGTGAGCTAATGACTAGATACTTTAGAGCATAGGGGATCATTATTCCAGCGCATCATCAGTGAACTTTCCAGAAAAGCTAATTAAAGGATCCATTAAAATGCTTACCAGAAAGTGAGGGTTTATCCCAGAATCTTATTCGCATTTGAAGAATTTGCAAGATTTTTGCCTTGCCTGCTGCTACCACCTTTCATTTCCTTTCCTGCGATCTCTAAAGATGAATGAAATTAATTAGGGAGATTCTGATTTTCCTTTTATCATAATTTAGGTATCTCCTCATTTTCCCTCTCTCTGATACTGTTTGCTGCCAAACCGACAGTAACCCAAAAGAACACCATTCTGACCAACACCATTCAGACACTGCTCTGTCTAGAGAAGCAACACACCTGTCCAGAAAATTCCACTGGGGATGAAGCCCTGCTTGTTTCTTTCACGTCGGAAGCTGCTCTTAACATCTTTTGGAGGTCTTTCAATCTCCTTTACTTGGTGTCCCCTATAAGGCGGGGGGCTGCATGAATCCAAAGAGTGTGGAAGAAAATAGTACATTTCATGTTTTTGTTGTTCCCTCATCCTGTGGTCACTTATTGTGTGTGTTTTACAGTAAATAAAACACATGAGGACAGTAATACTTAGACATCACTTGCAAGTGAGATAAATAACCGTAGATGAGAAATGTGGGCTCAAAAAGGTTTTACAGATGAGGTGAGCAGTCAAAAGTCCCTCGTGGACTAGTCCAGAAAACTACAGCATGCATCTGGGACCCAGCTATCTGGGACCCAGCTATCACGGGTTCTCAACAAGCAGCAGGAGGTCCTACTGTGTGCACCCCGCACCTCATCAAACTGCCCCGAAACAGACTCCACATCTGGAAGGAATTCAAAGCCTCCAAACTCGGTAGAGATTCATCTGTGGCATAATCTTGCTTATCTCATACTCAGAAATCTTAACAGATGGGAAGAGAAATCACTGGATAGACCCAGGGCAATTCTTTCCCGGAAATGGGTAAACTCCAGAAAACAAACAGAAAATGCCAAACTAACCTGGAAGTGGAATTTACTAAATGAGCAGATCCACAATTCAGCCTTTCCCTTACCTGCCAAGTAAGGTCCGAATTAGTTCCATCTTGACTGCATCACTAATGCTTACGGACCTTTTTGTTGTAATTGTTATAAAATAATATATAGCTACCACAACAAGTAAAGATAAAAATATAAAAAGTTGCCTGTAATAACATTTTACTCCAGAGTCAAGAATCAAAAAAAAATTGTTTTAAATAAATAAAAATAAAGCACGCAGCAGACGTCGCCATGATCATTACTGTTCTTGCCTGCCCGCCGTCAGCGACCCAGCAGCTTTCGAAGAAGAGGCCTGGGCTCTGTGGGGATACAGGGCCCCTGAAGGCGGGAGCATACTTGTCCATGGTCAGATCCCCAGTGCCCAGCCCAGGGACTGATGCCAGCCGGCATTCAGTAGGTGCCAATTAAATGAAATGAAGCACGTTGCTGCTCCACAGGACAAAGCGAATATCTCTTTGTAAAAATGTAACAGTGAAGACACTGGAAACAGTGAAATTGGACAAGTCAAATTAAGCTGCGTGAGATTCTGTTTTCTCACTCATTCCTTGAACAAACATTGAGTGAGCCCATCTCTCAGCCGGGCCCCATGGCAGGCACGAGGAGCACGAAAATGAATCCAGCGACGGTGCCCTGGGGACAAGGCTGCTCAAATATAGGGTGTGATAGGCAACATAAGTCACGCATGGCAGGCCAGCAGCACTCAGAAGCAGGTACCCAAGAGCCAGGGAGACTTTCCTGGAGGACGACTGGCAGGGTCGGTTGAATAGACATATTAGTGATTTCTTTTCAAAAGGAGAGAAAGGGAAATAAGAGACTTCTGCCCTATCTGCAATGTGTTAATTCCTTTATAGAAATCAAGTTATTAATGGTTGTTAATTCAGGATGGTGGGATATGGGTATTTGATTTTTTTTTTTTTTGTACTGTTGTTAAACTTAACTTCTTGGGGTGGGTGGGGGGATGGGAGGTAAGTGAAACTTAGCCTATCTACTTCTGAAAGGCAGTTTGAGCAAAGGTCCAGGAAAAGAACACAGAACATTCTGCAAAATGGTGATGGTCATTGGAGCACCTGGGTGGCTCAGTGGGTTAAAGCCTCTGCCTTCGGCTTAGGTCATGATCTCAGGGTCCTGGAATCGAGCCCTGCATCAGGCTCTCTGCTCAGCAGGGACCCTGCTTCCCCCTCTCTCTCTGCCTGCCTTTCTGACTATTTGTGACCTCTCTCTGTCAAATAAATAAATAAAATATTTTTTAAAAATTAAAAAAAAATGATGGTCATGTGCAACCTGCCTGCCTCATGAGGATGTTAGACTGATCAGGTGGAAAAGGAAAGACGAAAATATTCTGCAAAACATACAGCTGGGTTCTGAGGAGTGGTTTTTTTTTTTTTAACTCTTTAATATAAGATTATATTTTTACTTGATTTTATTTACATTATTGTATACTATACGTATACAATACGTATGAACTCAATGTATGAGTTCACACAGGCCAAATTCCTTTCCATTATTACTTTTGGAGAGCTGGGAGATACTAATGGCCATAGCGTGTCCTAATAAAACAGAACTGAAAGGGACAGGCACCGTCACGCAGTGGTAAACTTTGGGGGACCAATAAGGCACGAGACATCAAATTCTACATCAATGACTAACCCCTGATGAGTGTATTTCTATGTCAGTCATCTCACAAAAGAGCCTGGTGACTTTCAACAATGACAAAATCTCTCTGAATACTAAAAGTATTTCCGCTTCCCTTCATCTTTACATTCATTACTCTACCAGCTATTAATGGAAAATTGATTTCATTATTTTTGCTGCTTGGTCCATCTTATCTGCGGAGAAGTCAAAGGGAATCCCTATGGATATAGATGGAGGGAACCATTCTTTACACATTTTTGTATGTGATTTGGAAGGCCTAATAAAACGGACAAATCACAAGAAAAAGAAATTTGTGTCCTGCAGAGTAAAACTCAGTACCTGGAAATCTCACTGCAGGAAGTTGAAATTGACAGACAGAAACTAGACCAGTTTCATAATATCACTTCACAAACTCGCAGTGAAAAACTGTTCTGAAAGTCTGTCTTTTTTCCTCACAAATATCAGAAAATGACAGAACTGAGGGGGCATTGAAAGGTCATCTTCCCCAGCCTCCCGCCTCGGGCAAAGGAGCATTTCGCCAGACAAGATAAATGACTACATGTGCGGTTTTGTTTTGCTTTGTGTTTTTTAAATATCCAAAGATATTTTAGTTTCTCTTAGTTACCTGATCAGTATCCAATCCGTCTTTTAGTCGTGAAAATTTGACTGGACTCCTTGTGGTTCAGACTCATTTTCTTCTGTTCAATTCTCTATAAAGGGTGAACTGGTGATTTTATTGTAAGAATATCATCTGATATACTTGAAAAGAGTATACTATTTTACTGCTTCCTATTTCCAGTAGTATGGTAAGCTAGATATTCTAGCCACACTGTTTGCTATAAACAACTAAAAACGCTTAATGAAATCTAAAATCTATCTTTTAGCCTGCATTAGTGAGCTGATAGGGGGGAAAAAAATAAAGGAAGAATACTCAGATACTGAAATCCTGGTGAAAGCCAGATTCAGAATGAATGGCAGAGCCACAAGGTTGCCTCTCATCTGAAGCCATTCACTAAGCCAGATGAACTTGAACTTGGTCTTTAAGGCCTCAAAAGGGGCACAAGGAACAGCTGACAAAGGCTAAAGATGGAATATAAAACAGGTGATACACACTCCATTCCACAACAAGATATAGCCCCAAAAGCCTATACTCTCAGTAAGGATTAAACTACAAATAAGTCCTCCACAACCCAGGAGACCACAAGGAAGATCAGGTCTCAAATCTTGAAGAAAGAAAAAGAAAAAAACTTCTCTCTGAATTCGTCACCACAAAGAAGCCCCCCTCCATTGAGCTTGTATTTCAAAATTATACTATCTGGAATTTTGGAAAACCAAGAATTTTTTTTTAAAGGATCCCAGGCTGGCCATGCAGCCCAAGCACTCAGCTAAAGCAAAGATGAATCATCTCTGAATATGTAAAAGTCTTCCCTTTATGATCATACTGTTTCTCCAGAGAAGAATCTTATCAATATTCTACCCTGGTTGGATGTATATGTGTGTTTTATGGGGGTGGGGGGTAGAGAGGGTTAGGATAAAATGCCCAACGTCCAGTATTTTGGTAGCAGAGTAGGGGAAGGGGGCCAGGGGTCCGCTATAGACATTCACTTCATCATTTGTATTTAATTCTCTACTCTATCCCTACCCTGTACTGCACCTAGTTGTTACTAAATCCTTATTCTTTCAGGTTTTGTTTTTCCACAACATAAACCTCTTATTTTCCACCTGTGGGGGTACCCAACTGATGCATGGGGTTCAAACACCGCACAGACTTTCCACCCATCTCCTGTTTCCAGCCTGATACCTCAGCTCTGCCTGCCTCCACATTACCCAGATCCTCAACTGGCCTACGGTCTCCAGGCTCTGTGGAGTGGATCAGCTAACACCTCACGGTGCCCCTATGGAGGTCCTTGGGATTGTCATTTCCTCTGCTTTGCTCCTTCAAGGTGCCAGTCCAGGCTTCCAGATACGTCCTTTTATTTTCTGGTGTCCCCACTCATCTTTTCTTTGTGCTTGTGGGTTTATTCATTTGTATTCCTTTGCTGCCATTTTCATTGGATTCTATAGACATTCTACTGTGTTTAACCAAAAAAGGTCAAGTTGAACTTTGAATGGCTGGGGCAATAATGTGGGCCCATCATATTGTTCAGACTGTCTCTCAGGCTACCCTTAGCCTTGAATTTCCCGTTCAAATCGCCAACACCTCCCTGAAAAGGTAGACATTGTGAATTACCTTGGTTATGTTGCCAGAACCTACAAAAATAGATATTTACTAAAAGAATTAAATTCAGAGGGCTTGATGCTTGATCATCTACAACAAAATCATGTTTAACATTTATTTGTTACATACCTTGTATGTGCCAAGACCTGGCTTAAATGCTTTACAGATATGATTTTATTCAATTTAATCCTCACGACAGTGCTATGATGAAGATATCATTAGTCATGTTTACAGACGATAAAACCGAGGCTCCACTGAGCTGAGTAGTTTGGTGACAGACACACAACTACCTGAAATGTGACCGAGGGTACACTCTGAACCTCACAAGCTAAGGACCTTCCTTGTCCCTCTTGACCACGCTACGCCCTGCTAAAATCTAGCATCACGAGAATACAGAAGCAACAGCAAGACTGTCTCACACACAGACATGGCATGAAACGGCTTAAGTCCAGAAAGCATGCGCCAAACAAAGACGGGACGCAAAGGTGATCGGAACCAAGGTTAAATGTTGAGCCCTTATTTGGATGTGGCAGCTCAGAGGTGAGCACTGCTTTTCAAACTTCACGACTACTGTGTTGAAAGTTCTAAAAGTACTTTCAAACCTACTGTCTTGTTCGATTCGCCAAACGAACCCATCAGAAATGAGCTAGATGTGAGTAAGGTGCTTTTAAAGTCCTGCAAAAAGAGATCGAGCTCAATATTTTTATTATGCAAGCATAATAAATTTCAGAAGAATATCTGAGTAACTAATATGACTAAAAATAGAGAAGTCAAATGCATACTGATTAACACAGTGAATTAACTATCCCCAACTGTAAGTATGATTCAACATCATATTCCCCAGGAAAATATTTGGACTTGGAATTATCCATTGAACAACATATTTTCACTCAAAAACATATTGAAATATAAGCAGCTCTTACAACGCTTGCTTTTAGAATCATCGAATTTTGGCTTTGTTGAAATTACTTCTCCCATGGCTTCCATTTCTTCTGCATACACAATTTGATACCCAAATTGTGAAACAAAAACAGAATTTTTCTCATGGCAAAGAATGCCATGCAATTAGATTCAACATATTTTGAAACCTGACTATAGACGAAGGTCTGTGCTTAGCACTCTAGCATATTTAAAGCTGAACAAGGCATGTTTCCAAACATCAAGGGAGGAAACAAATACATACGGCATGATCTAAGGCGGGTGTGGGCAGCCCTGTGCTGGAAATAGAGACGCAGGCTATGGCTGTGGCCAACCAGAGAAGAGAGAGTTACGGGAACCAGGCAGGTGAGGGGGCACATGAGCTGGGTGGGAAGCATGAGAGATCTCAGCAGCCAAAAGTGGCAGCAAAAGGTCTTCCAGTGCAGGGGTCATGGCCAGCAGACTCCTGCTGGGAGGGAAGAAGCGAGTCACACCAGCATATCAGACATAAGACGCTGGGAGCAGGTGTTAGTGTCCTAAGGCTGCCATAACAAAGTACCACAAACTAGGCAGCTTCAAACAACAGAAACTTATTTTCTCACAGGCCAAGAAGCTAAAAGTCCAAAATCAAGGTGCCAGAGGAAACTGGAGGCTCTCATGAAAATTCTTTCCTGCCTCTCCCGGGTCCACTGGCCACTGGCCGCCCCAGCGAGCCTTGGTGCCACATCCAACCTCTGCCTTTGTCCCACGTGGTTTCATCTTTCCATGGTTCTGTGCCCCCCTTCTCTTTTCTTCCCTCTCTTCTCTCCTCAGGACTTATCTTTGGATTTAGGGCCTGCCCAAATCCAGAATGATTCACCTCAAGATCCTTACCTCTGCAAAGACTCCTACTCCAATAAGGTACATTCTAAGGTTCACGGTGGACATATCTTTTTTTTCTCAGAGTGGACATAATTCAAGCCTCTACAGGGCATCTCTCACATAAACGTGTAATTTTAAGCATATACTTTCCTTATTCTTATGTTTGGCTAAGAATTGTATCAAAAAATATCCAAGGAATAAATTCTTAAAGATAATTTGATTACCATTTTTTTTAAATTTCATTTTTAACTAGTCAGCAGGATCTTAAGATTATGGTTTTAAGATTATGGTGACTGCCAAGGGAGGCTTTCCCAAACCCTCCTCCCACCACATGTGTAAAAGAACCAGTCACATGATATTACCGGGTCCACGGCTGTTCCAGAATGTGGCCATGAGTAATGCAACCCTGTGCAACCCTTCACCTCCTGTACCAAGAGGAGAACTGATCTCCATATTTGAAAAATGCCCCACAAAATACCAAGCAAGAGACATGAATCAAAAGCATTGTAAAAACTAGGGAAGAAAAGAAAACCTAAACCAATGCAAAATTTGCTTTATGGACGGGAAGAATTTAGAAGCTGAACCCTAAGATTGGATTTTATAGGGCATTTCATAATTGCCTTAATTATGGAAAACACTTTTATTGGATTAGAGGTGCAATTTGATGCTCTTTGGATACTGGAGAAAGAACTCGGTAATTGTATAAAATGATGGACAGGTTTTCAGGCTCCTGCACTTGTTTTTTGACTCTGTGATTTAAGTGTGAAATTGATCTGAAGTCTGTGTGGGTCCTCTATCAAGTATGCTCAAATGTAAGCAGCGCAGTTCCGTTTGCACTAATTCAGTACAAAATATCATTTTGGTGTGCAAAACTCAAATGCATCTCTTAGAATAGAGAGTCCAATTTATGTCATGCTATAATCATAGCAGTTCTAAACTAATTTAACACCCTGAAGAAGTTAATTAACATCATTAAAAAGTGCATCCAGTCAAGTATAACATGTGACCCAAATAAATAATTGAATGAACTTTCCTACTCGAGGGGTGATATGTTCCAAGGCTGTCCTCTTTCATCAGACCTGGTCAACAATTGTTTGAAACATCTGACACCAACCACATTAGATGATTTTCATGAAGGTGTAAACCTACATGGCTGCCTAATAAACAACTTAAGTTTCATGGCTGACATTGATTTATACATCTTCTAAAGAGATGGTGCATGAAATGATCAGAACAGTCAATAATGCAAGCAAAATGTATGGGCTTGAGATAAGAGAGCAGAAAACAAAATCAATGCCTTCCAGCTATTAACAGCATGCAGCAGAGTTCATAATAGATGGCATTAAACTTGAAGAAGTTGCATCCTTCAAATACCTCAGAGAAACTGTCACTCCAACAGTAATTGCAAGAATAGCATTCACATAAATGAGTATATATGGCTGTAGCTTGGTCACTGAAGGCATTTTACCAGCTGAAAGCTACTTAGATAAGTTGTTTGGGATGCATTCTTATTGCAAAAATTTTAAGGAAGGTCACTAAGCATACTAATAGGTATCATTAGGTGCATAAAATTTAGATAATGAAGAAAGTCAATACATTGCAATAAACCTTCACACACAAAACAGATGCACAAAGGGCAAAGCAATCAGCTGCAAATGGAGATTTTTTTTCCCTTTAAAGAAATGAAATCGAGTGAAATTAAATATGGTTATCTTGTAATCAACACAGTCATTTTTAAGCCCTACAGGTCAGAGAAGTTTCTGTTTCTGAAACATGAAAGGAGTTCAGGTATAAAATATTTGGTAAAGCAGAGTGGCTGAGCACACTGACTTGGAGATCAGAGCCACCTGTGTTTGATTCACACCTTTACCACTTACTAGCTTTTTCATTTAACCTCTCTGGGCCTCTGTTTATTCATCCGTAAAATGAGATTAATTAGAAGTACCCAGCAGCGTTGTTGAGAGAACGTAACAACAGATGTTGGAGTAGTCTCTGAATAAAGTATTCCGCATCTTGGTTTTCAGGATACGTAGGAATCTGTCCATATACCAGATATTTTAGAGACTAGTAAGTTAACATAAGCATTTCAAAACGAGGTCAGTCCTTCCTAATCTCCATTTGCCACAAAAATAACGTTCCGATTCCTAGCAGTTAACTGAACGAAGCACGTGGTCAGACTGCTCTCTAGCAATTCAAATAGGTTCTGGACAGCGGTGCGCTCGCGGTGACACTCACGCACAGGCTCAGTTACCCTGCTTCCTCTTCTTTATACTTATCCAGGTGAAGGAGGATTCAGATAATCCTAGCTCACGTTTTCCGTTTAACCTTGAAATGATGTCAAGTATCAGAGGATCTTTTCAAATTCCAGGTCAGCCTCCCACAGCTTCCCATCTCAGGAGCACATTCTATTACCTACTCCTATTGCCGCAACTTCAAACATGGCTGCACCATTTTACATTCCTACTGCTTGGTGGGCTTTTGTTTGTTTTGTTTTGTTTTGTTTTTGTTTGTTTTTAGGCAGCATGCATTTGGGAAGAGTCACATGGTAAGTGTCTTTTTTTTTTTCCCAGTTTTGTTGAGAAATAATCGGCATCTGTATAATTTTTTTTTGGTTTTTTTCCCAAATATGTTTATTTTATTTTTTCAGTGTTACAAGATTAATTGTTCATGCACCACACCCAGTGCTCCACGCAATACGTGCCCTCCTCAATACCGACCACCAGGCTCGCCCACCACCCCCACCCCTTCCCCTCCAAAACCCTCAGTTTGTTGCTCAGTGTCCACAGTCTCTCATGGTTCGTTTCCCCCTCCAATTTCCCCCCATTCACCCTTTCTTTCCTTCTCACAGTGCCCTCCATGTTTTTCCTTATGCTCCACACGTAAGTGAGACCATAAGATAATTGACTCTCTCCGCTTGAATTATTTCACTCCGCATATTCTCTTCCAGTCCCATCCATGTTGATACAAAAGTTGGATATTCAACCTTTCTGACGGAGGCATAATAGTCCATTGTATATGTGGACCATATATTCTTTATCCATTCATCTGTTGAAGGGCATTTCCACAGTTTGGCAATTGTGGCCAGTGCTGCTATGAACATTGGGGTACATGTGGCCCCTCTTTGTACTGAATCTGCTTCTTTGAGTTAAATACACAGTAGTGAAAATAAATAAATAAATAAATAAATACCCAGTAGTGTAACTGCAGGGTCATAGGATAGCTCAATTTTTAATTTCTTGAGGAATCTCCACACTGTTTTCCAAAGTGGCTGCACCAACTTGCATCCCCACCAACAGTGGAGGAGGGTTCCCCTTTCTCCACATCCTCTCCAGCATTTGTTGTTTACTGTCTTGTTGATTTTGGCCATTCTAACTGGTGTAAGGTGGTATCTCAGTGTGGTTTTGATTTGAATCTCCCTGTTGGCTAAAGATGATGAACATTTTTTCATGTGTCTGTTAGCCATTTGTATGTCTTCTTTGGAGAAGTGTCTGTTCATGTCTTCATCCCTGTATAATTTTAAGGGGTACAGCAGGATGATTGGATTTAGATATATTGTGAAATGATCACCCCATTAGGTGCAGCACACATCCATTATCATAGAGATACAAGAAAAAGAAAAAGAAGCTTCTCCTTATGATGAGAATTCAGAATTTACTCTTTCAAAAACTGTCCTGTAGGGCATACTACAGTGTAACCTAGTCATCATGGTGTACATTACATCCCTAGTACTTATTTATAACTGCAAGTTTGTACCTTTTGACCACCTGTCTCCAATTCCTACTTCCCCACTCTCTGCCTCTGATGACCATAAGACTGATCTCTTTTTCTATGGGTGTAGCTTGGCGGGGGGGGGAGGGGTTGTTTGGTTTGGGTTTTTTGTTTCTGAGGGGCTTTTTTCGATTCCACATATAAGTGAGATACTACAGTATTTGTCTAACTTAGAGTAATGCCTTCAATGTCCATCTGTTTTGCCACAAATTGTACAATTTCCTTGTTTTTTATGGCTGAATATTTCATTCTATATATACATATATATAGTGTGTGTGTGTATAGTATATAGTATATATATATACAACTTCTTTATCCATTCATCTGTCAATGTACACCTAGGTTGTTTCCATGTCTTGGTGACTGTAAATAATGCTGCTATGAACATGGGGTTGCAGCTATCTTTTCAAGTTAATGTTTTCATTTCCTTCAGATAAATACCCAGACATGGAATTTCTGGATCATATGGTAGTTCTATTTTTAATTTTTGAGGATCCTCCATACTGTTTCCATAGTAGCATTTGTCATCTCTTATCTTTTTGATGATAGCCATTTCAAAAAGCATGAAGTGATATCTCAATGTGGTTTTAATTTGCATTTCCCTAATGACTAGTGATGTTGAGCATCTTTTCATATATTTGTTGGCTTTTCTTATATCTTCTTTGAAAAAATGTGTAGTCAGGCCCTTTACCCATGTTTTAATTGGGTTGTTTGGGGGTTTTGCTATTGAGTTATATAAATTCTTTGTATTTTTTTTATTAGCCCCTTATTAGATATATGGTTTTCAAATATGTTTTCCATTCCATAGGTTATCTTTTCACTTTGTGATGGTTTCTTTTGCTGTGCAGAAGCTTTCTAGCTTAGTGTCGTCCCACTTGTTTTTTTTATTTTGTTGTCTGTGCTTTAGGTGTCATAACCAAAAAATCATTACCAAGACTCATGTCAGGGAGTTTTGTTCCTGTGGTTTCTTCTAGGACTTTCATATTTTCAGGTCTTACAATTAAGTCTTTAATCCAAATTAATTTTTGTGAATGGTGAGAAATAGGAATCCAGTTTCATTCTTTTGAACATGAATATCGAATTATCTCAGCACAATCTATTGAAGAGGCTGTCTTTTCTCCATTGCATATTCTTGGCTCCCTTGTCAAATAGTTGGCCATATATGCTTGGGTTTATTTCTGGACTCTCAGTTCTGTTCTATTGGTCTTTTTGTCTGTTTTTATGCCAGTGCCATACTGTTTTGATGACTATAGCTTTATACTATAGCTTGAAATCAAGAAGTGTGATGTCTCTAGCTTTGTTCTTCTTTCTCAGGATTTTTTTGGCTATTTAGGGTCTTTTGTGGTTCCATATAAGTTTTAAGATTGTTTTCCACTTACATAAAAAAAATGCCATGGAAATTTTAATTGGGATTTCATTAAATCTATAGATGGCTTTTGGTAATATTGACATTTTAACAATGTTAATTCTTCTAATCCATGAATATGGGTTACCTTTCCATTTATATGTGTCTTCAACTCTTGCCTTGACACCATCAATGTCTTGTGGTTCTCAGAGTAGAGCTCTTTTACTTCCTTAAATTTATTCCTTAAGTTGTTTATTGTTATTGATGCTATTGTAAATGGGATAGATATCTTTATTTCTTTTTTTTAAGTTGCTGTTACTGTATAGAAATGCTACTGATTTGTATATGTTGACTTTGTATCCTGCAACTTTACTGAATTCATTAATTAGATCTAATAGTTTTTCGGATGAATCTTCAGGATTTCCTATATATAAAATCATATCATCTGCAAATAGAGACAATTTTACTTCTTTCTTTCTAATTCTGACATCTTTTATTTCTTTTTCTTGCCTGATTACTCTAGCTAGGACTTCCAGTACCATGCTGAAAAGAAGTGGTGAGAGTGGTCACCTTTGTCTTTTTTCTGATATTGGACAAAATGCTTTCAACCTTATACCATTGAGTATGACGTCAGCTGGGGGCTTGTCATATATGGCCTTTATTATGTTGAGATATGTCCCTTCTTTGTTAAAAGTTTTTATCATGAATAGATGTTGAATTTTGTCAAGTGCTTTCTCTGCAACTATTGAGATGATCATATAATTCTTTTCTTTCATTTTATTAATGTGATGTATCACATTGATTTGCATGTGTTGAAGCATCCTTGCATCCCAGGTATAAATCCCACTTGAGCATGATGAATGATCCTTTAAATTTACTACTGAATTCATTTTCCTATATTTTATTGAGACTTTTTACATGAAGGATATGGCCTGTAGTTTTCTTTCCTAGTAAGTCTTTTTTAGTTATGGTATGTTTAGTTATGATATGGTATGTTATGGTAAAAGAGTTTAAGAATGTTTCCTACTCTCTGATTTTTTTAGAAGAGGTTTGAAAAGGATTGGTGTCAATTACATGGCACATTTCTAGTGGCAATTGGTAATTCCTCATCACACAGTTGGGTAAATGATCACCTTTTTCCCCTTCATTTGTGCCATGAACAACTGTTGAACTAGGTAAACATTTTGCCAAAATATTGTATATGAAAATGATATTAAGAATGCAAACAACTGTGTCTCAGGACATCAGGGCTGAAATATTGGCCCTGGGTAGGAAAGTGCTTATGACCCTGGCCCTGTGCTATTATTTAGTAATGGAACTAGAAACACAGCCCTTTTCTCCATTTGCCAGAAAGGTAATTCTGCAGCAATCAAACACTGAAAAGCACAGCTGCTACTGGGCCAGAGTCCCCAACACAGAAACTTCCCATTTAAGCAAATATCTTTTCATTGAAATCCACAAAGATCCATCAGTGACTTTTTTAACCTGACTTTGTGCTTCATTTGGTGCAGCCCAGTGCAAGAAGCTATAGGAAAACAGCCCTTAAGAATAAATTATTTTCTACCACCCCACTAGATAATGGCTACATAAAGATATTGACTTTCCATTCCTATTTTCTCAGCACCCATGGGTTGTAGACACAAACCTGGCCCAGAGCACTTAGTGATTGGGTGACAAAATACTCATGTTGGGAAAATAATAGTCAATGAAGGTGCCCCAAAATAATAATACCACTAAAAATAGGAAACTGAAATCATAAGATGGATCATTTGGGTTGAATCTTTAAGTCAATCCAATAGTTAAGGCGGGGGGGGGGGCGGGAGTTTGGTTTTAGGAGAGAGGAGTATGTTTAGTAATCCCAGCTCTCTCTCTCTTAAGCAAAATCATTTATAGAAGGAAAAAAAATGATATAAAGCAGAACTATTGGTATTCAAAGACAGAGAGGGGCAGCTCAGCCCATGGAGCAGGTTTTCAGATCTCTGCTAATCACTTTCCCTGTTCAAACCAGCTGTGGCCTCTGAGGGCCTGGTATTGTTCCTTGCCTCAAAGACTTTACAATCCCATTGGGAAAACGAGGATAACAAATATTCAGTGACAGAACAATGTGAGGGAATGGTTTTGCCCTGTTAGGTAGATGATATAGCCTTAAATTCTGTAGAGGTTCAGAGAAAGGAGAGGTTGGTGGCTCAGAAACAGCACGGGCCACCTAGCCAGGCAGCCGCATTTGCCAGTCTGCTTCTTTCTGCACCATTATGCCATCCTTGTGTCTTTGACTGTATTGCTCCCCAACCATGGGCACCCCCGTTCCCTGCTTAGACCCCCATCCTGGAGGTGTTTGAAGTTTCTCCTTCTTGCTGGAGCTATCCCTGATCACTCCCATCCACAGGGGCTCTGGGACATGCAGACCCCACACCCCACTCTTCCATAGACCATCTCTCCATGACTATAAACATCTATGAAGCATTTGTGCCTAGTGGATATTGAGGAGGAAAAGTAGTTCAGCATCTTTCACATACTGCCTGTAATAAGAGAAACTGTTTTGCCCTCTTTTGTACACACTATTTAACCCATTCATTATCCTAATAATTTCACTTGAAGAAGTTGTAGGTGTCTATAAGGTCTTAGATGCAAAGATATTCTTTAAGAATTGTTTATAATAGTGAAAACTTGAAAATATTCTAAGTATCTAATAACAGATAATACATGCAATAGAATATGAGGGAACAAACAAATATGGTCTAGCAAATGAATATTTATGAGCATAGAAATACACTTACCATATATTAAGTGGGAAAAATATAGGCTACTACACAGTAGACACAATGTGATCCTATAATTTATACATATAAAATTATATATATATATATATATATATATATATATATATATATGTTGATACACATGGAAACTACCTACCATTGGATGAAGTGCATTCATATTTTTATTTTATTGCCTTGGTATTTTTCTGATTTTTTTTCTTTGATAAAGAAAGCAACCCAAAGGTGTTTATGATGACTATTCCCACAAAAATTTTCCTTTTTATTATGAAATATTTTATGCCTGCAAATAAGTTTTTGGAATCATATAATAAATACCTATATACCTACCACTGAGCTTGCACAATTCTCTTTTTGGGCAACTTTGCAAAGGGGTATAAGAAATGAACAAAAGTAGGTCAGAATGCTGAAATGTGATGTGGATTTATCCTCCAGTAATGAGAGGTTTCCTTCTGACCCTCTTAAACTCAGTTTTTAACTGCCCAGACTATCTCTAAAAAACACCCTTTCTCCCAGCCTCTGCACCAGTAATAGTAACATATAATGCAGTACAAAGAACCATGATTTTTCCCTATTCAGGGAACTGTTATCATCTGCTGTGGGAAGCTGGCTGCGGAGCCTGGGCCCGAGCCCACACACAACTCACCTCCTGATTTACTTAAATCTCTTTGCTTCTATCAACCACAGGGAATGGGGACACTTACAGGTAACAACTGACAATTTGAACAGAAAATACAGAGAAAAGCTGGGTAAAGCAAGTGACTCAGATTATAGCTGTTGACTTCTAATATTATTTGATAGATGAGGCCGCTACAATTATCTACTGCTCATGGGTTCCATTACTGGAACAAGAAGCACACAAAATAAGGGCAATTTCCCAAACAATATACGGGCCCACTTAACTTTGTCAAGAGCCATTTCTGCAAGTGAAGTCCTCCTTGTAAAAGACACAAAGATAATGCACTGGCAACTTGACACGACCATTTAGTTCATACCACATTAACTGCCTTTTGTTATTTCTGCCATGCGCTAGGTAAGGCCAAATTGGATATTATTTTTAACTAAACGCTTGTTTTAAAACGCAGTTGTGGAATCTACCATTTTTTTCCTAAAATAAAGTAAAAGAAAAAAAGCTCTAAGAAAATATTTGAAAACCTCTAACCGAATGAAAGAGTAAAAGAATTTTCCACCTTAATTTTTCACGAGTCTTCCTCCCAACTTGCTACCCTAACATTATTAGAACAGTTTTCATTCTTAAAAAAATGATTTGTGGTTTAACCTTATGTTACTATTTAAAGATCAAAAAGAAACTCTGTCTCTGGAGGAAGAAAAATGCAATACATTTTTGAAAGACAAAAAATAAAGTGCCTGAGCAGTGAATGGAATTATTACATCAGTGTTAACTATTAATTCATTTTTCATTGTGAGCCTGGATTAAGCCATTGGGTGGAATGAGTTTTGGAAATGCTGGAACTGCACCAGGAATTATACTTGTCCCCCACCCCTACCTCCTTCCCCATCTTGGAGGGTGGAAAGAGGAAGAAGGAGTCTGAGAAGGAACATATTTAAATCAGAAAAACACAGAATAATTCCCAGCTGATGACTTTATAATTTGGAATACTGACAATTCCAAACTATTCCAAAAACTCATTTGCAGACATAAAATATTTCATAATAAAAAAGAAAATGTTTTGTGGGAATAGTCATTATAAACAGCTTTGGGTTGCTTTCTTTATCAAAGAAAAAATTGTATCGGCATACCTATAAGCAGGTAGCCACCAAAAGCTCACCCAAAGTGGTTTACCTTTACCTCCTAGACAGAATCCATGTGCATGAACTTAAATAGTGCCTTATTTTCTAAATTAAAATCCCTCTGATTTTCCCCCCATTTATTTTTGTTGCTTTGATGTATTTCCAAGTCAAAATATGGGAAAGTCTAGAAGATGCACAGGAGATTGGACTCCTTTTCCTCTTTTTCCTATCCTTCTTTATCCCACTTTTCAATTGATACACAGTTGACCAGTTGACCTGACTACTGGCAGGGCTGTGTCTTCCCCTTGACTAAATGCTACAGATGAATTCTCCTAGGTTCTTAGCCAAGAAATGTCCAATTCCCCTAAAATCTGGGTCACTGTGAGCATCCATAAGTGGAGCTGGTCAAAAAGCGTGCTCCTCTTCAATAATACTCAAGAGAGATGGTTAAGTCTGTACAGTTTAATTATAACATTCAGGATTTTTTTTTATTATTCTTTCTCAGCTCCTAGAGGCTTTTAAGTCTCTTTTTAAAAGGCCTCTACACAAAAGGTAACTTCATCCTGGAGAAAAAGAAACTCAGACTTGGCCATACCACTTCCACTTGGGCATTGATTAGATGTCTTTTTTTTTTTTTAACAAATTCAAAAAGAAAGGGGACACGATTTAAAACTAAAATAGAACCAGGCACATTGTACAAAGGATTATTTCAAGTAATTCTCCTTGAAACTATAACAAAGGAATGTTTCCTGGGGATTAAATGGACTGTCAGGTAATCAGAAAAGTTCTTTTAGGTTTTTCCTCAGGAAGAAAAAGAGTACTTTGGATGGATTTTGTTCCTGGCATTTTGTGACACTTTACAGCTTATTCCCTGGTGTCAGACCGATTTGTTTTATTATTCATGAGCTCCATGAAGGAAGGAATGATCTTAGAGGTCCCCAGCTGGACCACACTAATAGATCCTTTTCCTATCCTCCATCTTCTGTTACTTTAATATGGATAAGATTGTTTTATTAATGAGAGCAAATGGGTTTCCTGACTATCAGCCTCTCCTTTGGTCACTCTGGAACCTGATATACTTGATTAATTGATTTTCAACTTTTTGAGCACCCACACTATTTTTGACACTGTACTTTTAAAAAATTAGGACCTGAATGAACAAAAGCTGTACCTCCAGGAAGTTATATTCTAATGAAATAAGACTGACCTCCATTACTAATTGATGACACTACAGTCAACTATCAATTATTCATGCAAAGATTATCCATGACACACTTTGTAGAGCATCCATTGTGAATTTCTAATCCTAGACTTTCCTACTTTTCAACCACACAGACTTAAGGGATACAGTGTGAAATATCTCACCACACTATAGAGTTAGTCACAGAAGAAAGCAAGCCAACTGCCCCCAAACTGCCTATGAATCTTAATCTTCACTCTGTAAGCAGGCATGGAGTACTTTGGAAAAGTTAGGTATCACAGAGAAAAATGAATTAAGTGTGAATAAGGCATACCAGATGCTCACAGATAGGAGTGGTTAACTCTATTGCTGGAAAGAAACAGAAAAGAATATCAATGAGACGATGACACTTGATTTGAGTATTAAAAATTCAGTGGGTGTGGAGGGTGGACAAAACGAGAAGACATTTTAAGCTGAGTATGAGCAAAGGCATAGAATTGTTAAATAGTGTGATGCACTATGAAATTTTCATGTTTAGTGTGACCATGGGGTTGGCAGGTAGAAGGAGGTAATGCAGTTGCTAACAAGAGATAGAACTGAAAAGATAAGCAGAGAAGAGGGCCTCAACAACACTTCTCTGCTTTGGGTTTTAAAGCGACAAGGAGTTCAGCATGACCCCTTTCCACTCAACATATGGCTCAGGTAAGAAGTAGTGCCATCACTAAGATTGGGAATACTGAAGGAGAAATATTTTAAGGAGGAAAATAATGAGTTCAGTTTGGGGCATTTCCCTTGCTATGGTGCTGAGAGTTGTGAATAGTTTATGACTCTTAATATCCACACCTGGTTTCCACAATCAACTACTATTGGGCTAATAGTCAACTAAAGCCAAGAGATTATTCTCTGACACACCTCCATTACATAAGACAGGTCTCCCATCTTCTGTGTGGTTTCTTTAGACTAAATGCAGATGTGTGTACTAATTCAGACAGGAGGGTTTTCTGGATTTTTCCAAAAAATCAAGGATTAGTTCTTTACATTGCTCAATCTCATTTTTTGTTCAGTTTAGTATAGATACTGTTATTTCTCCTGCTTTATTTTTGGACATGTAGATGCTATGTTGAAGATGACTTCTCAGGTCCAAAGAAAACAGCATCACAATTGGCCTTAAAGTTGGCCCACATTCACCATGGAGGGAAATGGTGCCAAAATGTCTTGGAAATGTCCCTAGGAAGATAACATATTCATTCATTCATTCATTCATTCATTCAACACATATATGCTGAGGACTTACTGCATGCCAGGCCAATGAATGGGACAGCCCATTAAGATCCCTGACCTCATGGAGCTTACATTCCAGTGGGGTGGACAAGACACCAGATATCAGTATTTGAAGAAGACCAAATGAAGTGGAAGGGATTTTTTTGGGGGGGGGGGGTTCCAGCTTAAATAGGGTGGTCTAAAGAGGCTCCACTGAGTAAATGATATTACAATGAAAGTTGGAAAATGAGAAAAAAATCATGCAGGCCAAGATTGGAGGAAAAACATTCCAGAAAGGACAGTAGAGGAACTAAGACCAGAACTGGCTTGGTGTGTTGAAGAAACCAAAAAATCACCAGTCTGGCTGCAGCAGTGCTGGTAAAGGGATAGTGGAACAGGCTAAGGGGGAAAAAGAAGCTGAGCAGATCATGGACAGAGAGGAGCAAGAATGTCAGCCACATGGGATCAAACTCATTTCAGAACCTATTAGGGACCTCAGTCATGTGACAAACTCTCAGAAAACTTTTTTTGGTTTTTTTTGTTCCTCTATCTTTCAAAATAGCAGCAGTAGTATTTTTACCACTTGAGAAGAGTAACTATACAGTGTCTGGCACATAGGAACAGCTTAATAAATGTTTGTTCCTACCCCTCCTCTTTTTTTTTTTACTTTTAATAGCAATCAAGGAAGCCAGTGCAGATTGTGCACATTAAGAAAAATGAGATTTTTTCTGGTATAAATGTGTGAGGTCTTCTTTCCTGCAGCTCCTGATTCCTGGAGCTAACCTTCAGCACTCCCCCCTTTCTGGGAACCGTGGGGCCAGAGGTCAATGTTGCCAAGATAGATCAGGTGATGTGTTGGTGAAAAATGTTCCCATGTGAGCCTAGAGACCTTCAAATTAATTTCCTGTATAACCCTGGCATTTGTGAGCTGAGGTCTCACAAGTTAAAAATAAAACAGTAGCTAACTCTGCAAGATAAATGCTTTCTAAAATCAACAGTTACTTTGAAGTCCTTAGAGAAAGGTGCTTTAAAATGCAGGTTATTGTGCTTAATCATCACCTATTCCCTTCCTCCTGAGGTCAGGGCTGGGGAAGGGGACAGCAGAAAATATGGAATATTCCTGACTTGCCAACTCTCCTCCCCAGCTATCCTTGATGGCAGACTAAATAATTTCCGAGATCTTATTTAAGACCTTTCTTCCTTGACCATGTCACCATCATCCCTCCATCTTTTCTACATCCCCAGAAGCCCCAGAGAGGTCTGGCCCACCCCTGCAGTTTTGGTTTCTCCTCTCGAAAATAGAGAGAGAAGGCCCATCCTTTCTTCCATGACCAACACTCTGCAATTCCATCCCCTCCTACCTGACTCTTGCTCAAGGACTGGACACCAGAGTTATGTGTCCTTAGGCTCTTCTGTAGCCTGCCTTTTGGCTGGGTACCCTACTAAAAAGGAGGGTAGAAAACAACCACCGCTCACCCACACTCACTGTCACAATGAGTGAATCTGCTGAAATACTCACTGACTTTAAACACTGGCTTAAAAAATACGTGGGTGGATCTGTGTACAACCTTTGCCTGCATTCTCAACAATACCCAAGTCTTGCTCTTGCTGTAATATTTACTCAATAAAAAAGACACTTGTGGGATTGAGATATGCCATATTAATTGTTCTGCATACAATCTCTTCATAAATTGTGTGTAGTGAGCTGAACAGTGGCCCCAAAGAAATATGTCTACATCCTAATCCTGTGAATATGACCTTATTTGGGAAAAGGATCTTTGCAGATATAATTAAGATAAGAAATCAAGAGATGGGGAGATCATACTGCATTATCTGGGTAGCCCTAAATCTGGTGAGAAATATCTCTGTAAGATGTAGACAGAAAGTGATTACACAGAAGCTGAAGAAGAGAGGAGGCAATGTGGCCATAGATACAGAGATTGGAGTGATGATGTGTCTGTGAGCTAAAGAATGGGGCAGCCACCAGAATCTAGGGGAAAAAGGGACTGTCGCTTAGAGCCTTCAGGGAAAACAGAGCCCTGCAGACACCTTGATTTTGGACTTCTAACCTCCAGAACTGTGAGAGAATAAACGTCTTCTATCTTAAGCCATCTAATTTCTGGTAATTTGTTACAGCAACCACAGCAAACCAATATGTTATTTTTGGAGGAAGCATCTAAGATATTGTGATTTCTTGTAGATGAAGGGCTTCATATAAAGGTTTCTCCTGTCAGTAGACATCTAAACATCATCCTCAAAACCATAGACTCAATTCTCAATGATCTGACACGAGAGACAGAAGGGCAGAACCATTGTCATGTGCATGTGTTTTAAATCTCAGTTCATGGAAAGATTGAGAAATCAGTCATTTAGGAGACCTTTAATTCACTAAATGCTAAAATATTTTATCTTAACACCTTTTGGAGCATTCTTTATAAAATGAGCCTTAAGTTTTCCTGACAATTAGAGATGACATAAAACATAATCAAACTTTTCTTAAGAAGAAAGAGTGAATAAATTTAAAATAAATATCCATGACCATGATATGCTATGGATGTGGCTACATGGGTATAGCATTTTCTGTGGTAAGTGACTCCTTTCCCCTCCCGCATCACCTCACTGCCCCAGTTTCTAAATTGCATTAATTAATTGACACTGATGCCTTCCAGGGTTATTGAATGACAGCGCAACTTCCTTCTCTCTCTTTCTCCCTCTTTCACACACACACACACACACACACACACACGCTCCCTTCATTCTTTCTATGATCAATTACCAGGATTCCCAGAAAACCAGTGAGTAAGAAGGGAGTACCGCGTGATACAGGGCATTCTCGAAGGTGAAGTCTCAACTGTCAAATAGTGTAGACAAGGGCAGATACAAAAGGAGTCTTGGTAGTATATGCTGGTAATTACTGCTTTTTATCTGTTAAGTTGTTTTAGTACAACTAAGACCAGGAATAAAGTGGAGGAGAAAAATCCCCGTTGGTAGAGCAGACATGCTCTGGATAGAACCCTGCTGGGCTCCAAACCTCAAGCTGAGAGACACACAGCTGTCTCTTTAGCTGTGATGCATGCTGGAAGAGGATTCAAAGATTACACATGAAGGTGGAGCAGGGACCAAGCACATCCAGGCTCTTGTCTGTAGACAAAAACAGAGTCTGGATACTATTCAAGCATGAGTAAAGAGGGGAAAACAGCAATATGCAGAATTCACACCTAAGATACTCAGTGGAAGAGAAGACTTCCAAAATGATCTACTGCAGGATCTTGAAAATTTTTAGGAAATTCTTTTTGCACCTAACAGAATACAAACAAAATAGACTTCTATGTATAAGGGGAATCTTAATTCTTAGAATAGAATAAAATAAATGGAACAAAGGCTTATAGAGGCAGAAGGAGAAAAAAGTACTGCTGTATACTTTCTCTTGAAAAAAGGAGACAAGCAGAAGAGGACCCTTTACCTTAGCCTATAACACTTAGAGAAACAGGTCACAGAATGCTTCTGAAAACATCAACAGAAACAGTAAACACTAGTAGAACTATAAGTAGAATTTGTTTGTTTTTCCAAAGTGTTTGCTGAGTGCCTGCTATGACACCAGGCATTGTGCTGAACATGAACTAGAAAGATAGGAACTTTATAAAACTTTCCAAGAAATAAAAACATAGTTTACATCTAAAATGTAAAAATCAAAGAAAGCAGCAAGGAAGCACAAAATAATATAAAACCAAATACACTGCCTGTAACAATAAATTTAAGTGGATTAAACTCTCTAATGAGTTAAATACTGGCTGGGTAACATCAGGAAAAGTAGAGAGAAGGGAAAGAGAGGAGGTAACATAAAGCAAAATGTCTTCCAAAAAAGTTAAGGATAGATAAACAGGTATCAGCCAAAGTTTAAAAAAAAAAAAAGATAGGGCCCCTGAGTGGCGCAGTTGGTTGAGCGACTGCCTTCGGCTCAGGTCATGATCCCGGAGTCCCGGGAT
>CM052802.1:9035570-9159591 GCA_028533885.1 Nasua narica | reverse complement strand
ACACACACACACACACACACACAGAGGGAGCTGAAAAATTGAACCAGATAAGTCAGCAGGGCTTACTTAGAATCAGCCAACCTAGTTTTAAAAAATTAAAATAAAATAAAGGACTAGTGAGAGTGGAGAAGGGTGAGAAAGAAATGGATAGTCTACCTGGGTTGGGGCAAGTACCATGACTGTTCCCTCTATAAGTAAAGGGGACCAAGATAATGTCTCGATGATGTTGGGTTTCTCTTACCCTGGTTGGGCATCTGTTTATGCAGTGAGCTTGCTATCTGCCCTCTGTGGATTGGGAGAGGCCAAGAGGGTCAAGAATTGGAGAGACAACAGCAAGGCACCAAGTGGAAACCACTAGAGGAGCCATCTCTTTTCCACCTGTTGGTGTGGCAAAGATGCATGACTCTTCCTTGCCTGGCACACGGAAGGGGGCCACACCCGAGCCACACTGCCGATGTGACATTCAAGGGGGTGGCCTGACCACCCAGGCACCTTGCACTCTCAGCCAGAGGCGGCAGGGTGTTCCAGAAGCAGGAGGGCTCTAAGAGGTCAAGAAGAAGATGGTCTACAAAAATCTGTGCAGTGGGGACAGAGCCCTCTGAAGAAGACACCCTCCACACTCCTAGAGGGAGCACACAGCATTTAAAAAAAAAAGAATGAAGCCAGTTTTAGCCAGTGGTTGTAACAGGAGCCCAGAGGGGACCACAGCAGGGCCAGAATTCCAAGAAGAACTTTGAGAGCTCTCCTGTCTCCTCCCACCCCCACTCCAGAGGAAGGGGGGAAACAGGAGTGCAAGCGGGGCCCCACCCCTGCACCCTGAAAACCCTGGGCCTGGGCTGGGGTCCACAGAGGGTTTCGATTGGAGAGAGGGTGAAGAACAGGGTCTCAAAAGAGCTGGTATGAATTTTTAGCCGGAAAAGATCAGAGATTTTAAGAAATCTACCTAGGATGTGGCTAAGGGACAGGACTGGGAGAGTAAATTGTATTTGAAATAAACAGAAAATCAAATCATGTCTTTTTCATGCCCTTACCAAGTTCAGACTGTGCAGTAGACTGATGCATGGGCAGACTGGCTGAGTCCTAGGGAATATTGGGAGTGATGAGAAAAGAGGCAGTTCAAAGGCAAGAAGAGGAGGATGAGGGAGAATGCAACAGGCAAAAGTGGGGGCCAGGTTGAAGTTGGGGGTGCAGAGCGGGAAGGGGAAAGGAGAAGAAACAGCAATGCTGGATCATCCCTGCAAATAGGGCTGATATGCTGCCTTAATACAATCTGATGAATAATAGTAGACAAATAACCCCACTCTGGCTCAGTTTCTTTGTTTCTATGCTCCTCTGCACTTTACCTTCAAACTTAAAAGAATGAATTGCACTCAGTGCCAATCCTGAAAACCAGGTGAAGTGGGAGCGAGTACAGGGTAAGAATTGAGAGCATTAGATCTGTAGCCAAAATGCCCGAGTCCAAATCCTAGCTCTTTGGTGCTTCAGTTCCCTCATCGGTAAAGCAGGGATAACAACTGTATCTTCTGGGGGGGGCGGGCTGAGAAGATTAAATGAGTAGCTAGAACACCCGCCATTTGCAAAAGTGCCATGAATGCCATCGCATGATTAACTGACGTAGAGAACGCCCTTTAAAAACCTAAATTATGGATGTCTGAAATGTTATCCTGATTGAGTTTTGACGCTACTTCACGTCAGGGGCTGATTCCCTCATGGAAGTGCACTTTCTGAAGGAAAACGTTAAGTATTTGTGCAAAACTCTTACAGCAGAACTCTTTTGAGAAAACTTCCAATTTATTTGACTAGAAATTTATTCACATGGCTATTTTAAATATTCTCAATATATGAAGCACAACCAAGCACGTAAATACATATATAAGAACCAATAACCTAGGAGCAGGTACAAATAATACACTCTGAGTAAGTATACGTAATTAATATAATCCATAAATGGCCCTTCGTTTTAACATTCTAATAAAATCATTTCCTTGCCGAGCCGGTATCAAAGTTACTTGAATTATAACTAAGCACATAGTACGTGCTCAATAAATCTTTGCTGAGAATGAGGAAACATAATAAGTCCTATATGTTCAAGCAGGGTTTATTTCCTTTGCCTCAATGAATGACTTCTTTCGAATTGGTTTCTAAGTGTGTTTATCTTCTACATGAATCCCATTTAGTACAGGGCCACACTGAATCACAGTCATGAACAGCCTAAGGACAAAAATCAGAAACATCATTTATTTTCTTGTTAAAAATAAAACTGCACCATGACTTTTGAACCAATCAAATGCATAAATACATATTTTGGGTGATTCAATGCCAGCATATCCAATTTAAACACCACCATATTATAAAACAACTGACTACCATCATTTACTTACACTTGCAATATCTGAGAGTTATTTCATATCTATTTCCATTTTTCCTCAAATGGTAGAAACTGAAATCTACTAATTAATACGTCCTCCCACCCACCCTCAAGTAAACTACTCATAGCCTGTGATTCAAGTCTCACAACACAGCTGTCACACTATGATGCCCTTTTGCCTTCTCTAGGTGCTCAGCCTCAGAGACCTAGGATCAGCCCCTGGAAGCCTTCCTCAAACAACTAGAAACAACACATTGGAACTGATATATTTAAGAGCCAAAATGGAATTTTTTAATCTGCCTATTGCACACATACAACCTCTTGCCATTTTTGACACATGCACTTGTAAAAATGATGCAACTGCAGTCTAGGAAAAAATTAGAGAAGGGGATCTGGAATAAGAGAACTTGAGAGTGACACTGGGTGTTATACGCAACTAATGAATCATTGAACACTACATCAAAAACTAATGATGTATGGTGGCTAACTTAATAAAAAAAAAGTGACATGCAGGTTATGCCTACAAGACTGAGGTAGATGATAGAAGATGAATCATGAGATAAATGGATGGATAGGAAGGAAGGAAGGAAGGAAGGAGAGAGAGAGAGAGGGAAGGAAGGAAGGAAGGAAGGAAGGAAGGAAGGAAGGAAGGAAGGAAGGAAAGAAGGAAGGAAGGAAGATAGATAATTGATAGATGATAGGAGATGGATAGATGATAGATAGATGTATGAAGGGAAGGAGGGATGACAGAAGATATAGGGGATGATAATGATGATAAAGATTGATTGACTAATAGAAGGATAAATAGATAACATATTTTTAAATGAAATTAACAGATGTGAGGCACAAGACTAATAGAAGAATCAAAAAGCCTAATTGTGTTACAAGTCAACTCGAAAGTATTGACAGATTGAGTTCTTGAGTCATGAGAACACCCAAACACACTATCAACATGTTCACATACTAAGCCTTTACTCTGCTACAGGTACTGGGCTGTGCACCTCACACATGCTCTCCATATGGATTATCTCATCAACACCTCAGAACCTTTTCAACTGTACAAAGATTCAAAGCAGCTCAAAGAGAAGGGAGACAATGGGAGGTATGAGCTGACACATCTTGGGAGGTCCAAACTCCTCCCAAGGAAAAAAGGGCTTAATGATTATCCATAGGGCTGGAATTAAAGCAGAATCAATGTTGTGTGCCCATGGAATATTGGGACAGTTTCTCTCCACGCTCTTTGATTGATAAGATACCTAATTTCAAAAACACTATCATGAATTTAGAAGACATTTTAGTTACATTTTATTTCATGAACAAAACATCCATGTATACTTGAGATGGGTAGCATACATATGGTGCCAGAAATGTAGTAATTCAGATGATGGACAATGTCTGATGCACACAGAGTGGTCATCCAGCCCAGGGATGGAACCCACGGCAGATGAGAGAGCACACATCATTCCAGACTCCACACTCTGGCTGGGTCACCTTGACCGCTGTGAGCCTCATCTTTCTTCAACTGGAAAATGAGGGTAGTAGTAAAACTCATCTCATGAAGTTACTTCCAAGATTAAGTAAGAGGAAATTTATTAGGTTGAATCATGGGAAATTGCTTATATATAATTGCCTTTGACCTACAAAAATGGCAATTTCCTGTGGTTTAACCTATTCTATATGAAGTGCCAGTACATAGTAAGGACACATTACATAGTAGTAGGGGTGGGCTGAGGAGAAGAAGGAGTTGCTGGTTCAAGGACCCTCGGCAGTACCTCCATGGTTCCCTCTCCCCCTACCCACCCAGGTGTCTGTGCCATCAGTAGAGAACAGGAAGCCAGAGAACCAGTTGGAAAGACTTATACAATTGCTTTTGCTACCACAGTTGAAACTCTGGGTTGAGTAACCATTGAATAGGTTACCAAGAGGTTCCAAGGCTCATTCAATGTATTACCCCCGCCATCTCTACTTTGTGGCTATGTAGCCAAAGGTTGACATTATCAACAAAGCACATTTCTACTGCACTTGGACCTGTGGCGGTTGGGAAGATGGCTAAAGGGGAGGGGGCAAAGACCAGAACCAAGGTGCTGGCACATCTGTATGGAGTCATGTGATGAAAGTCAGGCAAAGACAGGCATAGAAGTTCAAGATTCCACAGCCTGCAAAATTTGTTCAGAACATCCCTAGGATGTTTCTGTTATAATAAAATCTGTCCTCACCTTTTATACCAAAGACTGCTGACTGGTGGCCCATTGTTGAATTCTACTCCAGATAGTTACTTCGAGGAGAGGAAGGAAGCATGCACGTAGGAAAGCAGGCAGTTTCATGCCCAGCCTTTAGCTGGAACACATTCTATTATTTTATTCCACCTTAAAACATCATTTTTTTCACCTTTTTAATATTATCACAAGTACGAATGTAGAAGTTTTCATCAAGTATACACCACTTGGTATGTCTCATTCACTGACAAATAGACAGATCCCTTGATTTCTTCCTTTCATTTTTTTTTAAAGATTTTATTTATTTATTTGATAGAGAGATCACAAGTAGGCAGAGAGGCAGGCGGGGGGGGCGGGGAGGAAGGAAGTAGGCTCCCCACTGAGCAGAGAACCTGATGCGGGGCTCAATGCAGGGCTCGATCCCAGGACTCTGGGATCATGACCTGAGCCGAAGGCAGAGGCTTAACCCTCTGAGCCACCCAGGCACCCCTCTTCCTTTCATTTTGATGTAGAAAATATGCTGTCAACATAAAAAAGAGTGCTTGGAAGTAAGTCTTCAAAGCAGCTTCACCCAGACTGAGATTTATTTATGCTAAATACAGTCATCGAGAGGTTAAAGTACATTTTTATTAATGAGCTTTATAATTTTCTAATTTTTCAGAAATCCACAAAGTGATGTTTACATAATGATCCTGAAACTTGTACAAAATCATAGTTGCTACTGTAAAATTATTTAAAATCATAACCTTGTCATTTACTATATTGTTAGTTCAGCGGCATTAATAATTTAGAGAGCCTGATACACAAAATAAGGTGCATTTAAAAACAATACTATCTCACTCCTCACCAAATAGCTTACTGTTTAGCTTAGTAGTTCCAGTTATATATGAGAAAATGTAGAATCCAGGCCCCTACCCACCAAAGAGTCTGATTCAGTGAGCCCAAGGTGGGATGCAGAAATTGGCATTATTAGTGAGAGCCCCAAGTTCACCATACCTTTGGAGAAGCACATTTTATGAACTGAGGAGAGGCAGCTGAAAAGCCACAACATTGTTAGTGCATTGAGCTCTTCCCCAAGTTTCCACAGCCCACAAGGCTACTAAGTCATAGATGCTAACAGTAAAAATCCTTTCTCTAAGAAGGACCTGCCTTGTTATGAAATTAATGCCACATGGGAACTTTTTCATAGTGAACTCCAATCAAGCAAGTATATTTAACTTAAGTTAGATATACTTTTTTTTCTTTTTTAACTAATTTTTTTTCAGTGTTCCAAGATTCATTGTATACTTTAAAGCGATCTAATTTAAGCCCATGTCATTTCACATTCCCTTTGGTGGACGCCAAGAAGAGCCATTGGCCAACGTCTACACATAACCTTCATATTCTGGAAGAGTGATACTAATTTTCTATTAACATTCTCTTTTCCTGGTTCTATAACCTTATTCCTGCAGCATCTCCTCCTGAGGTTTATATCCCAAACTAATTATTTCCACTTCTTTCCTCTAGATCCTTTCCACATTATCTAAATCTTGAGATAACTGGCAACCAGAGCTGCCATTCGCCCACACAGTGACTTTATGTGAATTCGAAACAGCGCATGTTCCTCAAGACACTTTACTTCCATCTCATGCAAAATTGTCACCAATACCAATTTGGTTGGGACGAGTTACTGCTGACAGAAATTTGTCCAAATAAATATACAACTACATAATGTCTGTCATGTGACCGCACATGACATATTATATGTAATATAATATATATATTACATAATACAGATATATATATATACACACACACAGCTCCCAGTTGGCCCATGCACACCACAGATGGTGGCCCCTAGCAGATAAACTTTGGGAACATTTGTATTTTTTGCACAAAAATTTCAACTCTGGGTCCAAATACTGATATTTCCTATCACCGAGGAAATGGAGGTGCGGTAAATCTTTTGATGGTAATTATGACTTACGTCTTCAGGCAGAACTCTGTTCTATAACTTGCTGCCCTGTGGGTGTAATGTTTGGAATAAGTTGGATTACTGGGAAATTAGTCTTTTTAATAGGTACCCTATTTATGGAAAAAAAGAACAGTGTCAATTCAAGTTCTAACCATTTAACTAGAGAAAAACGGAGGGTGGGAAAATCTGCATAAACACAATGGCAAAGAAATATTTTGTCAAGAAGTAAACTGCAGTATACAGGGTTAAGTAGTAACGTCTCTAGATGTGCCTTAATCTACAAAATGAAGTGGAGAATTAACGCAATCAAGCTTGCTTTCTTTTCTCCCTCCATTTTTCTCCCACTCTCCTCACTTTCAAAGAAAAGTACTGTATGGATAATTGAGGCAGAGGGATTTTTTTTTCCTTGAATAATTCAGGAAATTGCCTCTATTTTCCTCCTCACTTTTCACTACATTTATTTGTGCAGACTCAGACGACATCTACATAATGAGATATATTTCTACAGCACAATCAACAAGGTATTTTGTTCTTTTGCCTTAATTTTTCAATTGATTATGTGATGCTTAACTGTATCAACCATATGTTGATCTGACTTCTTAAGAAAGAAAAAGGAAAAAGACAGGACCAGCCATACTGGCCTTGACCTTGGCCCCCATCGTTCTGGCTGCCTGAGCCGGGTGTCTGGCTATTTCAGAGCAGCGAGCAGTACTCTCTCCAATGAGCATATTTTATTAACAAGGTTGACCTGTCCCTTAATAAATCAATAGGATCTCAACTGAATTCTGGAGAAACTGGACACAAGATGATGTAAGAATCCCTGCAAGTTTCTTTTGAAAGCCAATAAAAAGTTGATGGCTCTAAGACCCATTATAAACTCTGTATCTGAGGTTGGGTTTGGATTCAGAAATGGTTTTGAGTCACCACCAAATGGCTCGTCTCAATTCAGTGAGTTTAGCTTATGCAAGTATATCGGGAATTTTTTTCAAGCCAATCTCACAAACACATAGAATCCTGTTTACATCTATTTACATCTCTGAGGAGGTATCTAGATACTTTCTCATTATGTGAAAGTGTTTCAAAATGTTCAATGTGGTTACAAATATTACAACATACTTATTCACTCTTGTTGCTATATAATTCATGGAAAACTCCCCATGTTATTGTTTCCGAGGAATTTTCCCTCACTAACCAAGCACTCACGAGAAATAAGCATGAATGCTGCTTGGTCTAGAGACTCCCTCGATAATACAGCCATTGCTATTGACTCAGAAGGAAGCATTTCTTACAGAATGTCAAGCACTTCTCACCCAGATGCAGGATGTGGCTTGCTGTCCCTTCTCTGGCTTTAGTAAATAGGGCATCGTCCCTGAATGAGAATCAGGCCTGCCCAGCAGGGGACTAAGTTATTAAGTAACGATGCTAATAATGTCAGCACTATATCTGTGTCTGTTGGATGTATTCACTGTCTTAAAATTTTAACCTCTTGTTTCCCTCTCCTAAATTTCTCATCATTCGTTGCTCACTACAGCCCCATTTACTTTTTTTTTTTTAGTTTTTATTTTAATTCTGGCTAGCTAACCAGTGTTTTATTAGTTTCGAGTACACAATATAGTGACTCAACACTTCCATAGGTCACCTGGTGCTCATCATGACAAGTGCCCTCCTTAATCCCCATCACCTATTTAACCCATCACCCCACACACCTCTCCTCTGGTAACCATCAGTTTGTTCTCCATAATTAAGTGTCTTTTTCTGTTCTCTCTCTCTCTCAATCTCTCTCTCTCTCTCACTCTCTCTCTCTATCTTTCACATTGCTTCTGTCTTGTTTCTTAATTTCCACATGTGATTGAAATCATATGGTATTCATATTTCTCTGACTGACATATTTCACTTAGCACTCTACCCTCTACCTTCATCTCTGTCATTGTAATGGCAAGATTTCATTCTTTTTATGGCTGTGTTATATTCCATTGTATATGGAAATCACATATTTTTTAATTTTTTTATTTAAATTCAATTTAGTTAACAGATACTGAATTGTTAGTTTGAGGGGTAGAATTTAGGGATTCATCAGTTGCATATAACACCCAGGGCTCATTACATCAAGTGCCCTCCATAATGCCCATCACCCAATTATCCCATCTCCCCAATCACCTCCCCTCCAGCAACCCTCAGTCTGTTTCCTATAGTTAACAGTTTCTTATAGTTTGTCCCCCTCTCTGTCCCCATCTTATTTTTTCTTCCCTTCCCCTATGTTCATCTGTTTTATTTTGGCCACAGCAACTTCTTGCTAGACACATCTCCAAAGGCAAGGGAAACAAAAGCAAAAATGAACTATTGGAACTGCATCAGGATAAAAAGCTTTTACACAGCAAAGGAAACAGTCAACAAGACTAAAAGGCAAACAACAGAAAGGGAGAAGACATTTGCAAATGACATATCAGATAAAGGTCTAGTATCCAAAATCTATAAAGAACTTATCAAACTTAACACCCAAAAAACAAAAATATCCAGTCAAGAAATGGGCAGAAGACATGAACAGACATTTCTCCAAAGAAGACATACAAATAACCAAAAGACACATGAAAAAATGCTCAACATCACTCAATATCAGGGAAATACAAATTAAAACTACAATGAGATATCACCTCACACCAGTCAGAATGGCTAAAACAAACAACTCAGGAAACAACAGATGTTGGCAAAGATGTGGAGGAAGGGGAACCTTTTTGCGCTTTTGGTAGGAATGTAAACTGGTGCAACCACTCTAGAAAACAGTATGGAGTTTCCTCAGAAAGTTAAAAATAGAGCTACCCTACAACACAGCAATTACACTATTGGTATTTATCCAAAGGATACAAACATAGTGATTCGAAGGGGTACCTGCACCCCAATGTTTATATCAGCAATGTCCACAATAGCCCAACTGTGGAAAGCGCCCAGATGTCCATCAACGGATGAATGGATAAATGAGATGTGGTACATACATACAATGAAATATTACTCAGCCATCAAAAAGAATGAAATCCTGTCAATTGCATAATGGATAGAAATAGAGGGCATTATGCTAAGCGAAATAAGTCAGTCAGAGAAAGACAAATGTCACATGATTTCACTCATATGTGGAATTTAAGAAACAGTCCAGTTACTTTTAATTTCATTTCTCTTTGGGGAGGGGGATGGCAGGGTGGGTCTTTCCTTTATTTCCTACCTTTCTGTTAGAAACGTGGTTTTTTTTCCCTTTTCAGTTCTTATCTCTTTGTTCACTACCCTCAATATACTATTTTTCCTTGAATTTTCTTGTTGGAAAAACCCCACCACACCTAGGAGAGTTCTCAAGCCCCTTGGTCGACTATCAGAAAGGCTATTCAAGTCTTCAATCCATTTGATATTGATTTTTATATATAAGACAGGTTTCATTATTTTGCATGTGGCTGTCCAATTTTCCCAAGATCATTTACCAAAGCAACTACCGTATCCCCATTGTATATTCTTGGATACTTTGTTGCAAATCTGTTGATCATATATGCAAGGGTTTACTCTGGGCTCTTTGTTCTGTTACATTGATCTATATGTCTGCTTCTTTGCCAACCCCATGCTGTTTTAATTTCTATACCTTTGTAATACAGTTCAAAATGAAGAAGTGTGATGCCTCCAGCTTCTCAAAATTGCTTTGGCTATTTGGGGTCTTTTGGGTGTGTTAATTAAATCAATGAAAGAATCCTTTCAAATATATATATATATATATATATATATATATATATATCAAGTCAACATGTTGTAAAGTTTAAATACCCCACAATTTTATTTGTTGATTATAGCTCAGGGGATGGAAGACAGAGAAGGGAAGGGGAAGAAAGGGGAGGGGAGGGGAGAGGAGGGAAGACATGAGAAGGGAAGGGGAAGGAGGGGAGGAAGAGGAAGGGTGGAGAGGGAAGGAAGGGAGGGGAGGGAAGAAAGAAGAGGGATGGAAGACAGGGAGGCAGGGAAGCAGGAAGGGAGGGAGGCATGGATGGAGGGAGGGAGAGGAGGAAGGGAGGAAGGGAGGGAGAAAGGAAGGATGAATGGATAAACCTGCCCTGGAACCCTAGGTTTGTGATCTTCAGCAAATTGCATACATCCTCAGGGCCTCCGTTTTGTCCTCTGTTCAGAGGGGATAATCATAATAGTTGCTGTCGTAAGCTTGAATGAAGCCATTATTAAAGAGAAGCACTGAGCCCGGTGCCTGACACGTATGAATCCGACTGTAGTGACTAACACTGTGGAACACTCCCACATGCCAAGCAGGGAGCCGACCACTGAAGCTGCATCATCCTGGGCAGCACTGTACCTGACGTAGGCCATTATCCACATCTTCTAAAGGAGATGCATGAACACCGGAATGAGGGCTCCAAAGAAGGTCTTACTCACAATCACCACCTAGATGGCTAAGCCCTGGGGAGCACGGGCTCTGGACCAGATCCGGTCTTGGTGGATGAGACTGCTATCGCATGGCTATCCCTTCCACGCCGCAGGGGCAGTGGCCATCTCAGCTACTTGGCAGACCCCTCCACCTGCTCCATCCCATGGAACTAGATTTGGGAGGAACAGCAGCCTCCCATGCGCCTGCGGGGATGTGGGGTCACATTAGGAGACCAGGAGAGAACACCCAAAGTCTCAAGGTCTTCAGAGCAAAGAAAATATGTGTGTAGTGAAGGTCAATGAGCCAGTGCTGCCATCCTGGACCGCCCAATCTTAGTCTCCTCGTTCTGATCGGGGGGCCACTTCTGCAGGAACCCGAGGGACTTGGCAGGGCGTAGTGTGCAAACTTCGGCTATAGGCAAAGACAGATGTTTTCAACATGGCTCACAGCAGGATGTCTTTGTAACCTCTGGTCCTCTACAGCCTATCCTAAATGGGTAATCAGACCTGCAGGTATTAATTAAACTTATAGTTCTATTTATTGTAGCACTCTGGGGATTGAACAGACAGCAAATAGCAATAAGTACTTCTGAATGTTCTCTTTGGCTTAATTACTGTTCCATAGTTAGTCCATCAAATTGATGTACAATCAACAAGGCTGTGCTTACTTACACAGCTCATGGAGAGTGAGAATGTTCCGGAGCTGGCGAAATCTTTCTCTCAGTGCTTGAGTCTACTGGAGAGTCAGAATAGGACAGACCCAAGGAAGCCTTTAATCCTGTCCATCATAAATCAGTTTGGCAGGAACACACCTCCCCCTAGTCAGCATCTTTCTTTTCAGACATAACCTTGGCACTGGAAGGTCCTTTGGACGAAGGCCACACCTGGCCTACACAGGACAAAAAGAAGTGCAGAGTTCTCAAGCACCCCATGTCTTTTAAGCCTCATATACAGTCAACTTAGGTAATTAAAAGTACAGATTCCTGAAATCTAAAGAGAATTTAGAGGCTATCTAATTCAACCACCTCATTTTACACAAGATGAAACCGAGACCAGAGGAGAAAAGTGGCTTCACTAGGTCACACAATGTCTTAGCAAGGGACTCTTCAGTTGCAATAAAGAGACCTACTCAAGCTAGCTTAATTAAGTAAAGGAAGATTTATTATAAGAGTCCAGGAGAGTCTCACAGAATGCAGTCGGGGCTTTCAGGAAATGGAAAGTCACTGCCTCTTGTTTCTGCTTCCTCCTGCACATCTGCCGCCTCCTCCTACCTGCCACCTTCTTCGGTCCTGTCCCTTGTGACTTCACCTTGCATGTGGCTTTGAGTTGCCGTGGTACCCAAGTCTGATCGCACCTTTGTATGACCTTCCATCTTCGAAGCCCAACCCCTTCTAACCACCTTCTTCAAATTCTGTAAGTTGTGAATTTCACTGGCTCATCTTGGGGCTAGCGTTCAAATATGATACAATCAACTGTGACCAGGATGCATGGGCCACACAGACCCACCCTTCAGCACAGATTGTGGAGGGAGGCAGTTCCAACAAGGGAGGAAAGAGACACACAGAAATCTGAAGTAGCAGCAGAGCTAATGGTAATATCCAGATTTTCCAACTCTCCATCTAGACACCTTCCCATCCTAGGATACCGCCTCTCAATTCCAGTCCAAGGATTATATTTCACTTAAAGGGAAAAGAGAGTTTGGAGCTGGAACTACTCAGACAATGATAGCTGTGTAGTATTGTGTAGTGTAGTATGGTATATATATGTATATACTATGTACTATATATATGTATGTATATATATGTACCATACATGTATGGTATAGTACATGTGGCCATTTAGTGTGGCCACATGTAAAACTGAGAGAAAAGCATTGCCATTTCCCTGCATATTGAATCTTCATCCACAAAGATACTAAGAGAGAGAGGGAGAGAACATCAGGAACAAAGAAAAATGATCACAACACAGATCCTGGACCATCGATGCTTCTCATAAAAATAGCATGTTTCAGTGTTGTTAAGAGATCCCCTACCAGGTGTTGGAATCCAAGTGATGAGCAGAATGCCTTCCTCTCCTGGAAGAATCCAATAACGAATTCATATCTGTATGAATTCGTAGTATACAGACTGTATATAGTAGTATGCTGTAGTATACAGACTATTTCAATTGGCCATACTCTTTAGAAACGGACACACTGTGCTCTCTTAAATTCAGATTTTAGTTATCTTTCTGTTTCCTCCCTCCCATCAGATTAAATTTCCTTCTACTTAGCAAAGGAGGCAAGATGCAACTCTTTGACTCCTACTTCTCTCTTGCCCTAGCTCTTTTCCTGATCTGCCTCTTTCCTTCGGCTCTCTTTTACAGGGAAAATAAGAGAGTGCTTAAATGAATTCAAGCAGGTAGTGAAGGGGAAGAAATTAAATTATAACTATTAGGTGAGAGTTCGGATTGCTGTCCTTGAAAAGGAAGTCACGTCAAGGAAACAGGTGCTGAGCTGCCGGCTAGGAAGTCAAGGCTAAGCCTGGCTATAGAATAAACGAGCTGTAGGAGAAGATGGCCACTCTGGATCCTAAGGGTGTTGAGTGGCAATGGGCTATAACTGATCTCCTGAACCTCTTTTCAGACATGCCAGCCAGACGTTGATGAGCCCTGGTCACTCCAAAAGCTCCTGTTCACCACTTACCACCATCACCCCCCAGAGCAACCACACAGGGGAGGAAGGAGCATAAACCAGAAAGCAGTTTCGACTCCTGGTTCTGACATCCAGTGCTTACGCAAGCCCTTCACCTTCTGACCCTCTTTGTTCACTGCAAAACAGGGAACTTGGACCAGAAGATCTTGCTCAAGGTGGATCTTGGCCTTCCAGATTTTAGGCTCCTTTGAAATATCCAATGCATGCTACAGACACTTTCCCCAGAGAAATGCACAGACACCTCAAGTGTTATGTACACTTTTAAGGGATTCCTCTAAGGTCCCCAAACTATCTTTGAGCCTGTTATTGAGTCATAAACCCCAAGTTAACAACCCCTGAACCAGACAAATTCTAACAAGGCACTTCTAACTCTGCAAATACCAATTATCCCCAAGTCTACCCATGGAATAAAAGCAGTGCAGCACTCTGTGA
The DNA here is from genome assembly GCA_028533885.1 of Nasua narica. NCBI lineage: Eukaryota > Metazoa > Chordata > Mammalia > Carnivora > Procyonidae > Nasua > Nasua narica. Next base: position 9,145,525 of record CM052802.1, on the reverse strand, counting down.
GGCCTGTGATACCATCAATTCAACCTTCTCCTTTTACAGAGGGAGCAGCCGAGCCAGAGAGCTTGGATCACAGAACATGTAATCACAGAGTCTGTGGGACCGGGATGAGAACCTGCGTCCTCTGGCTCAGGTGTCCCCCTTGCATTCCGAGGTAGGGGTCCTGCCAGGCATTGGTGATGCCTGGCTTCCAAGGGCTCCTTAAGCTATGGCTCCCCTCGCAGCCGTTTATAATGGTGATCTCCTGGCTTGAGAGAGTGGATAGGATCTCGTCCTGGAGGTCTGTGCATTCCAATGAGAGAGTTTGGATGCTTCCTTGAGTTCTAGTGGCTGCGGGACCAATAGATAGGCTGGGCAGTGCGTGGAACCCAGTGAGTGGCCAGCAAAGAGAACGACCAACTGGGTTTCATTCCAAAGGGCAGACCAAAGCAGTTCTGCTATGTGGTTCCTACTGGCACCATCCAAATCCCACTGCTGCCGGCCAATCTGGGAGAAGAAGATGTGTGTTCCCTCTTACTAGTGAGACTACAGCTTGGGAAAATCACAGAGTTCCTTCATGCCCTGCCCTACCGGAAACCTCGGGCTTTTTGATAACAATACTGCCAAGTCGTGTCGCGTTCCGTAAATCACACGCATGGGCAAGAAGGCTCGAAGAATTTTCTCCAGTTTGTATAAAACCCAGATATCTTTTTTTCCCTTTTTTGCCAGTCTCCATGCGCTGTGGGTGTCTGGGTGGGCGGATTGAGAGCCATGTTGGTAAGAAAGTTCCCGCCCCTCCTGAGAGCTCCTGGAAAAAGGAGTCAGAGAGATGGCCCTTGAGAAAGTGACAGGCAGATCGCGTAGCAGTGCCGCTGATGAAAAAGCATTTAAATCTGTCAGAATCCAGAATTCAGAGCGGCGCCAGGACTGAGGAGGGAGTGCAGCAAACTTCACTACCCTTTGTTAGGCTGTGTTTGCATCTGGGGCAGGCCACCCACCCCTCCACCCCCCAGAGGCATTTGTGACCCCTCCCTCCTCTCTTCCAACATCCTGCAGCCCAGAGAGGGACCCCGGCAGCCACGCAAACAACCTCCCCTCCCACGCGTTCCCCGAAGCCCCCACCCTCCCCTCGCTGGCTGCAAGGGTCTCCCCATTACCCCCTCTACCTGCCACATGAGCAAGTCAGCTGCATAACTTGCCAGAAATCAGAGTCTGAGGACATGCCACGGTGGCACAGCCATGACATGAGAACAGATGGAAAACTTCTCAGGAACAAAATGTGCACACACACAAAAAAAATGGATTCTGGCTTTGAAGTGTATATTCACGGTGCAGCTTTCAAGTCTTCTGAAAGGCCCACCCAAGCTCCAATCTGACCTACTTAGGCAGTGTTCTTATTTATGTCTCAGAAGAAGGAGCTGTATATTTAGCAAATGAGGACTCTCCAACCCCCCATGCCTACTTCTTCACGTTTATAGAGCCGAGCAATTTTCGCTTGTTAATTTTTCCCCAGATCGCCTCCAAAAAAAAAGTGGATACATAAGTTAAACGCTGCTAAAAATCCATGAGCTCCAGGAATTCTGCATAAATGCATTCAGATTTTCATTGAGCGTGTGGGTTAATATCGCTTAAAAGAACAAGAATGAGACTACTGTTGATCCGAGTTGGTTCGTCTTCCTTTAGTTGGCAAACCAGCTGCCTGGCTGGGCTGATATTAACGCTGCAGTCAGATTTACTGATGTTCCAACATGTAAACTGCGTAAATGTCTACTAGGAGACTCTGCGTGTGCAAAGCAAAGTGTGGCATTGAAGCTATTATCCGGCTGACACAAGCCAAAATAGACATTAGTTTCAATTATCTGGGTTTTCAGGAGAAAGTCTTTTGAACCTTCATTATCAAGATAATTGCCTTGACTCTCACCCCTTGCACATGTAATCAAAACCATAAAGTTTCAATCCCTGTAGCAAGCAGCTGCCTCAAATCTTTTTCGGAAGTAGTAGGTATAAAATAAGAGGTGAACGTGTAAGGAGCGGACCTCCAAAAGAGGATGTTGATTCTCGCAGCTTCGTCTAAAGGAGTGCTCCGAAGAGAGCTCTTTAACAAAGTAGTAAATACAAGGATGTCACATCACTCAGCACTGAGCTTTAGACTCCCTTTGATTTTGCTGGAAATAAAAAAGGTCAGTTTTAGGGAATTTGGGGCCCACTGTTTCCATGCATGCTAGGGCGTATTTTTCTTTCCTTCCTAATAAATTTGCTAATCCACCCCTTCGCGCTAGAGAAAAGCTGGTTGAGTGGTGGGAAACTAAAACAGTATCCTATAAGGTCCTAATATATTATGTATTTTCTCTTCCAATGCATACGGTCTGTGTTTAACAGCAAGATTTTGTCAGCCCATCCCTCATCTTCTCAGTTAAGCAAATGTGCGCAGAGCACCCAGGGTGAGCTCATGGCTATATCTCCCAGCACCCACATTCTCTTGAGCTGTGGCCACAGGAGTCAGATCCTCCTGCACCAAGCAAATGGCCCAGAGGCAGCAAGGACCACTGTCACCATCATCACCATCATTATCATCACCACCACAGGGACCCTCGGCAATGATCTCGCTTGAAAGAGTGACTTTGATGTACTTCTCCTTCCTCGTCCCCCTTGCTCCTGGCCCCGGACCTATCCATCCCTAAGAAGTTGCTCGAGCCTGAACCTGAAGCCCTCCTCCCTCCCCTCAGAAAAATGAGAGCTCCATTTCTAGGTAACACTCTTGACTGTGTGCCTGCTAAGTTGGCATCCTCTACTTAACCTACTTAGCTCAGCACGGTTAGATGAAAATAAACATGTGCACCCAGGGCATTTCTCTTATCTGCAGCTGGCTCCCAGGTCATGCTGGGACGGAGCTCATTGAGACACAGCAGGACCTTTGAACCTGGCGCCTGCAGCTCCAGCTAACGGCTCTGTAAGGCAACACCAAGTTCCAAGTGCACCTGCTCTCCGCTTGGCAGTGAGAGTGATACGGCGTGGGGATTAAATAGGTGACGCTTGTGCACACAACTCTGCAAAAGACTGGCACGGCACAGCACAGACAGCGTTGGAAGGATATTGCTACAGACTGTGATGTGTCTTCCCAAGCTCTTCTGTTGAAGCCCTTCCTCCCCAGTGTGATGGCATCTGGAGGTGACTGGGTTTAGATGAGATCGTGAGGGTGTGGTCCTCATGGTGGGATTAGCGCCCTTGTAAGAAGAGACACCGGAGAGCTCGTTCTCTATGGATCTCCACGTGAGCACACAGCAAGCCAGGAAGAGACCCTAAGCAAGAACCTGGCCATGCTGGTGCCCCGACCCTGGATGTGCAGCCCCAGAAGAACTAAGTATCTGTTGTGTGAGTCCCCCCAGCTTCCAGTATTCTGCTATGGGAGCCCCAGCAGACTAAGACAGTCACGTTCTCATGTCCCATCCACCTTACCCCTTCCTAGCCCCGCATTCCTCTTTTTCCAGCTGCTAACAACATTCCCACTGATGCCATTCCATGTTTCAAAGCTCTTTTCCATCCTCAATCAATCTGAATATTCTGACTTACACGGAAGTCAAGCATTTACCGGGAACCTACTATGCACAATTTGCAAGGCAGAGTCTTACAAGACCTTGTGCCCTCCAGTTAAACAAGCGCCTCTGGCATCCCTGTTTGCTGCTTGTGGTCCCACTCACATCAGCCGTGATGCTGAGTTCAGAGAGCGAAGTAAATGAAATACAGCTATGTTGGCTTCTGCTCCATTAGGAAAGGGAAAAATCAATGTTTGCCAAATGTAGAAGGACAAAATCAATAGCAAAAGAAATTTTATTTTCAACCTTCTAAGGGAGTATTACAAAGAAGAGAGAGTGAAAATTATTATTATTTATTGATGTATATAGCACCTTCTGAAAGCCTCAAAGTGTTTTATGGAATTACAAACTGCCTTCCTCCTTCGCTGCGTACAGATCACTTTGTTCTGCTCCTACGGAGCCTTCTAGAAGGGGTGAGCACAGGAAGTATTGGGCCAACAGCACACCACAGTTATAGGGGTGATTGCTTAATGTTGGTAACGCATTCCTTTATTAAAGAACGGAGAGGAGTAATTAGCGTGATGAAGTTAGCACTCTCTACTCTTGTGGAAAGTTCTTGAGGAAGAAGCCGCCCCTTTAGATTTTCGATGGCATCGTAATATATGTGGTTTGGCAGCAAGAGGAGAAAACCCGCTCCCCACCCTTCCCCCTGTTCCTTCGTTGGAACAGGCGGCACATTTGGGGAGAATCAGCCACCTGCTGCCAACATCTTAATGCAGTTCCTGGCAGAGGAGTTTTGATAGATGGCTTCAAAGCCCTGAGTGTAAACTACTGAACAAAACTTTCCGGAGGATGAAACGTCAAAAGAGCGAGGTTGCAGGAAGCAGGGTTTCTGGAGGCTGGCAGCTGTCTGAAAAATCCACAGAGGGAATCGTCAAAATAAAATCTTACAAGAGTAGAGCGATTTCCACTTTTCAATCTCCTCTCACCTGGTTTTTTTCTCATTTGAACTCTGTAACGATCCTTTGAGAAACAGAGGGCAGGATTATTAACCCCATTTTACAGAGGCTCGTAGAGTCTAAGTGACTTACCCAAAATCATTCGCCTGTTTATTGGCAGAGCTCAGAATGGAACGTGGTCTCCTGGATTCTGAGTCAGAAGAAAGATGAGGGATTCCGTGGCTCACGTCCCCACCTCAAATAGGAATCGCCTCTACAGCACCTCTGAGAGGCAGGCAAGTCTCTGCACGATGGGTTCCAGCCCCTCATAAGATGAGCACTTAATTTTTAAATTGTTGTTCACTGTCTTAACTATTAAAATACAAAGATTAACCCCGACATAACGTTCTCTGATTTTTCCTCACTATGCCATCGACAACTCGTCAATCTGGTCTCACTGGGTTGGATCCTGCAAGTAGGGAAGACTGCCGGGTATGTACCCTGTATCTACTCTGACAACAGTACAGTTCCCTCAAGAGTTGTCCCTGTTACATGGTTTCCGGATAATTCCCTTTCCTCCCCTGGACAGTTCCTATTTGTCTGGATTACAGATTAAAATATCATGCTTACAACCCAACAAAAATTCCAAATACCTGACATCATAGGGACAGTAAGACTACTTCCTCTCATTTTCTGGATACTATTAGACTTGTTTTGAGGGGAATCTTCATTCCCACTATGGATTCCAAGTGACCTACAAAATCTAAGGTCTTGTCCTAGAAACTGCCATATCTTCTAGCCATCAAATCCCCATTCTGTCCCTATGCTGTTAATTACTTAGTGAAGGGCTTCCCATTTAGAAATATTAAGTTCTCTTTTTATTCACACCCATTACATCAACCTATCAAGCTTTTATGACTCCTGATTCTATCTTCTAGCACACTATTTATCCTGCATAGGTGTGTGGGTCAGACTTCCTGTGCCTTCATTGAGAATATTAATAAATCATTTCAATGAATAGAGCCTAGATTGCGGCCCTATAGCAGGCCATGCGTGAGTTCCCGCTGATTAGTATTAGCTCATTAATCTACCCCCTTTGGTCATGCGAGTAGGAACGGATTTCCTCAACTAGCATTCAGTTCACAGGCTTCTGGTCAGGCACTGCTCTAGGGTCAGCTGGAGGCAATAGTTACATTAAGAACAAGAGAGATGGACTATGAGAAATCCCGCTGGACTGCTTCATGTGCTGGCTTCCCCCTTGAGGCCCCTGTTTGGTATTCCAGCTTCCAGCTAAAGCCTGATGTCCCTCCCCCGCATCCCTAGAATTGACTTTCCCCTGGGCTTGGATGCTCCCAGTTCCTTATCCCAATGAAACAATTTGCCCACTGTAGACTCCCCTGAAACCAGCTGATTTTACCCCATTATTCCCTTTGCCCTCTTATGATGTCCCTTGTCCCTGAAGCTAGTTCATCACCTCACAGCTTCATCTTATCGACACAAATATTACAAGAAACTTTGTCAAAGTCCTTAATAAAGTCCAAATCTGTCAATATATCGCAGCATCCTGCTATCTCTTAAGTCTTGTCACCTAGTCGGAAAAAGAAATGTTTACCTCTCTATGAATTGCTGAATTACAGTTTGTGCACATGGAGTAAACTCCTATCTGGGTTTAGCTCCACCTTCTTCTGGAAACTATCCCTCTCCCTCACACACCATCTCTGCTGTTTTCAGGGAATTGACATGATCCATACCCAGCCTCAGCTCCAACCTTAGTTCAAGGGATCAACTGCCCCGAGTGGAGACAATCACATTTTTTGTACAGGAATTAGGGCTAAAACTAAAGCAGAGAGACTAATTTCTCTTTGGTGACAGGACTCAAGATATGGTGTGCTTGGAAACCATGGGCTACCATGTTCAAGGTCTTGTGGGCTGTGGAGATGCCCCCTGGAGGCGAGAGAGAGAGAGGGAGAAGACCAAAATGGAAGGGCAGGTAGGCACGGAGGCAACAGACGAAGCAGATCCTGAAAGCTCAAGAGTCTGGTCCCTGTTTTCCTCAGATAGGCCATGTTCTTTCCCTGGGGTCCCAAAAGTCAGCCAAGAGCTTTTAAATAAATCCCCTTTTTTCTTTATGCTACTTTGAGTTCAGTTTCTGTCATTTGCCACCAAAGAGTCCTAAGTGACACCGTGAAAGGCACTAACCCCACCCCCACAGCCAGCCAGCTGCCTTTCGTGACTACACTGGTGAAATTGCTCAAGTTCATGCAATCCCACAAAGAGCTTGTTAGCCTGCAAAAAAAAAAAAAAAAAAAATAGCAATGCAAGTACATGATGTCTCACCCCACCCGCCCTAGATGAGGTGAATCAGGGCCACTGATAACCACAGATAAGCAAAACCTTGTATTCTTTAATGTTCTCAACATACCAGCAACTAAAACAATTCCTTCCCGCCCCCCCCCCCTTTCATGCTACTTATTTCAGAGTCTACTTGTTTTCCCATTCTCTTTCTTGATGTCCTATTCACAACAAAGGAAAGTCCCTCATGCCGGGCACCAGTCCAAATCAGGGACTTCCACAGGCCACAGGGAGAGAAACTTGGAAGGGCCAAGACAGTTGTGTCTGCTTATTTTGGTTGCTCTGAGTTGTGCAGCAAAGGGGCTTTCCAGTCAAACAGTCCTCTGAGCATGGCACAAATGTTTCGTGATCCTGCCACAAGGCCCTCCTCCATTCCCAGCCCAGGCAGGCCCTCCAGTAAATACTGGAGAAAGTTGCTTTTGTATATACTTCTTGGTTAAATCAAAACAGCTTCTAAAACACAGGTAGGGAAAAAGTGAATGAACTCCCCAGGCCTAAATTCAGACTAATTCACCAACAATACCTAAATATAGAAAGATTCTATCCACTTGAGGCCACCAAATAGTGTTCCAAAAATCTGCTCTTGGAACCTCAGTATCCAACGTAGGAGTCACTGGCCTTCCATTCAAGAGGGAGGGGATTTTCCCTCCAAACTGGCCATTGCTAAGCACCATTAACCCCATGACCATCAGCCTCGGGACCACCAAGATACTCCTTGCAATTTTCTTGAGGAGATGCCAGGAGAAAAAGCCACAGAGCTTAGAATTTAAGTAACAACAATGGATGTATAATGTAAATTCCTTAGGGTCATGATCCCTGTTTGGTTTATAATTTTTCCCCTCTAGTATAGGCTATATCAGGACTGGATAAGTCATTTTTGAGGCCCACTTTGCAATGAAAATGCAGGGTTGCTTGTTCAAATATTAAGAATTGCAAGAGCATGACAGCAGAGCCATAAACCAGGCGCAGGGTCCCCTGTGACTGTGCAGTTCGTATGCCACAAAGCCGGTCTTGTCCCTAACACCTTGGCCATGCTTTACGTAGAATACATGCTTATTAGTGAATCCATAAGTCCAATAACCAGGGCCACAATTAGAGTGGGGGAGGGGTGGGGGGAACACCTGCCTCAAGAAGACAACCCACTCTCGTCTCTTTAGTGCTTCTGCTGGGAACTCTTACAAGAACGGGTCCCCCTGTTGAAGTGTGAGAAACACAGCTCTGTACAAACATCTTTGAATTTAGAGTGCACCGTCACTCATAAGCCGGTTACCAAATCAATTCGGGTGTGGACTGAATAGACAAAGCCATCAAGACAGAAGATGAGAGGGGAAAAAAGCATGATCCAGTGTGTGAAATTTAAATCTCTTTTAGAAGACGCTGGTCACTTATAAATAATCCGTGAATTCGTGGGTCACTCTATCCATGCCCTGGGCTAAACCACCCCTTATGCGTGCTATTTTGTCACCTCCCCCAATTTGTTCCTTTCAGTTTGCATTCGTACCCATAGTGTCAGTCCCTATTGTTAGCACCTCACATTAAAGTAGCTGCTATAGGATCATCTCTAGAAAATGTTCGAAGAAAATGATCAGTCTTTAAAGGCAGTATTAAACACACTTGTAGGATGTTTGCAATAACCTTGGCCTGCTCTTTAAAAGCAAAGAATGGGAATGCTTACCAAGCATTTTCTGAGAAATGAGTGTAAATTGCAGGAAACAGTGTGTAAATTAAAGGAACTGCCTAATATAATTAGCCACACAGGAAATGTAATGAGTCTGGAAAACAAAAGTGTAATTTATGAGGAAATATCAATTGGAATAATGTAAATAATGGGTTTTTCACTGCAGTTCCTATTGCTTGTGGAACTAAGGTGGTCATTAGGCAAGGAAGTGCTTATCAAAATCTAGAAAGGTTCTCTAAAGATATGACTTTAGAATGTCATATTACCTTCAAGAAAGATCCTTAATTAATTGTGTGGTTTTTGTAAGATGCATAATGGGCCCAGCTGAGTTTCCTCACCCTTCCCACTATGCCGACTACACCCATAAAATATGGCCTAGCTTTCAGTCAGGATCTTGGGGAAGCTCTCTCTACCAGGCTTTCATTTGATGGTGAACTTCTCCACTTTTGGCTCACGCTTCGCACTGATTCCTTCTGAAGTAGTCACATACTGGCAACACTGACTAGCTGAATATCATCCGATTTACAATTATTGCTGTTGTTCTTGTCACCTCTCCATGAATCAGTTTAGTCAAATCTTCCTTTTCAGCCTTACCTCTTCCCCCTCTGAAGCAGTCTTCCCTCTCTCCATGAAAAAAAACACAGATATTTAATAAGCTCGGTGGCTCATAACATAAATGGAAACATAACACAAACCTCTAAATAATAATTAGCCACACAGGCTTCAACTGAAGCTCATGCTTCAATAAAGACCTTTTCTAAATTTAAAAAAAAAAAAAAAAAAAACCTTCACTTGTATATTTTTGGTGTATGTTTTTTTGCTTTAAAAACCAAATTGTTACTTACCCTGATTACCTTGACTTATCTAGAGTAACAGGATTGGCTGGAGTAAGCCAGAAAACAATGGTGGCGAAATGCAAACAACTGTCAACATCAAGTGCCTCTGAAGTTCTTTAGGCCAGGTTCCGAATGACAGGACATTGGACAAATTATTCAATAGAGCAGGAAACAACATGAGCGACAGGTACATTCTGGACCTCTGCTACTGTTGCACCTGTTGGCTCTTGAACTAAGAAGTCTGCTCACTCATACAGCTCCAGCTACTGCCTGACCCTCCTGTCTTCTATTCCCCTCCTGTCCGCCTAGGGTGCACTCTTCAGTCCGCACACTCCTGGACTCGTGCAGGGCCTGCCTCCAAGGGGCTCTTCCACCACGGCTCCAGTCCACGAGCCCACTCTCCTCTGATAGGACAAGTGTCTGCAGACTACATCTCCCCCCCGCTCTCTGGACCTTTCCTCTCTGCTCCCACCTCCACAGGGCAGCCTCAAGGGCTCAGGAAAATAATTCTGCCTCCTCTAGTGCCATAACTCTAAATACCTAAAACAAGCACTTTTCCCTATTGGACAACTCAAAAAAAAGAAAATGGAAAAGCACATGCTGGAACATTTCTTTATTCCTCAGTCAACAAATGGTCAAAGGTTAGGAATTCAGTTCACCAGAACTTTCTAACCTCATCCATGGGCCTTTTATGGCCCTGTTAAGGAGAGGCGATGGGATTCTTGGTATTAATAGTGCTCCAAAGGTAGAGGTAGTGACATTTATTTCTACACAAAGAAAGGAAAAAAAAATAGCCTCGTCTTTATTCTTATTTCTGGCCATCACAGATATCCTTCTTTATAATTACTTGGGCTATTGCTATTGTAGCCATCATTTTCACTATTTACTATTATGGGTATTTAGAGGCTCATAAAAATGTGAGCTTCCTCAATGCTTAAACAGCACGAGAGATAAATCAGAGGCACAGAGCATTGGCTGACACTGGATGAAACCTGACTGGGAACAGCTGGATTGCTCTCCTGACTAAATATTTACAAAAGGCGTGATTATATCACTGAGCGACACTGTGCGAATATAACAATTTATCAATCATCTTGTTTAACAGCAATCCCCACAGGAAGGGCTACATTCCCACTTAACAATAAGAATCTACTGTATGCTAATTAATTTACTTCTTCTCACTTAAGGTTATTTCAGACACGTATGCCCTTGTGCTTTTATAACTGCACCTTTTACACAGAGACAAAACAAATGTTTTATAGGAAAAAAAGAAAAGCTGGGGGGAGGGGGGCAATGTTAACTCTGAATCTTGGCTCACACTCTGTCTTCTGGGGTTAGAATAGAGAAGAGTGGACATGTTAGGGCATATTCTAGGGATCTGGCTGCAGATGTTGCTGTTAATTCTGGAGAAACGAGAAAAATCAAAGGACAAAGGCTGGTCTCCTCTTGAATTTGAATAAGGAAGTGTTACCCAGTTGCTATTTACCACACAAGTGGTCACTGGGAGGCAGGTCCATTGTTACCATTCAGAGCACAATCCAGTCCATTGATGAGAGTTAGTGGAAGGAAGAAGAGCATGGTTCCTGTCCTCGGGTGCCCTTCCGTCTCAGGGGTAAAACTGGGTGAACTCAGCCTGATTTGTATAACATCACACAGAACACAGATGTAAAGTTCTATGAAACCAGTTAGTCCCAGAATTCTGAGAGAATGGCTGAGATGTCAATAGTTCTGGATCTTCCAGAATTTTGACATAAACAAAGCATGCTGATGGCAAAACTAAAACACGTGGACCAAGTTCGTGACAAAACTAGGTGACAAGACTTCTTCACAAGAACCAAAACACAAGTGGATAGTGCTAAAGTACTACTGCCCTAATACCTGAGTGTTACTGGCAACCATGAGGCAGAATCCAAGGGAAGGACTAGAGCAAGCCTGGGAGCAGGAGACACAAAAATACCCAATGGGTATTTCCTGAAAGTGTGGTGGGTGAATCAGAGAAGAGCAGCTGAATCTGTGACTAAAAAGTTGGCCCCTCTGAACCCTCCAAACTGATTAGCCAAGTCTCCCTTCCAGGAAAGGGCCCTATGAGGAGACACTGTCAGGAATGTAACTAAAACTTAGCACAATAGGGATGAGGGAGACAAAAGAGGGGGAAGTTACAGATAAAAGTGGGACATGGAAGAAGGGAAGCGAGTCATGAAATCTCAGGAAGCTAGCTGTCACTTTCTTTTTAACATTCTACAAAAACAACATAAGAGGGAGCTCTACAAAGTTAGACTTTGTAGTCTAACTCCATGAACTCCATGAACTCATCCTCCATGAACTCATCCTCCATCTAAAAATTCAGGAAAACTAAATTCACATAAAGATTAGGAATAAAAAAAAAATACAGAGATCAGTTCCCATACAAAGTGACTATCAAAAAATAAAATATGTGTCAGGATAACATCACTACAAACAACAAAAACATGCCAGAAAGATATATTCAAAAAAACCCTGCAATATATTCTTTCAAAACAAACTAAAGACTTTAAGAAAATGATATGAGACACAAAAGAACAGTAAGTCAGAATTAGAAAAACTCAAAAATGTAGGGATAAAATTCAAGAAAGAATTATACATAAAAGAAACAATCATTGTGCATGAACAATGAATCTTGGGACACTGAAAAATAAAATAAAATTAATTTTTAAAAAAGACTAAATTATAAGAAACACAAGAGCAAATAAAGATGATAAATAGTGCCTTCAGACAGTAAAAAGGAATTTCTTTAAATAAAAAAATAAATTTGTAAAAAGATTTTTAAAAGATCAAGAGAAAATGACAAATATTGGAGCTAAGCAACAAAAATCTAACATGTGGATATAGAAGTCCCTAAAAAAGAAAACCAAAGCAAGGGAGCAGAACAAATCATAAAAATTATTAATTTTAATTTTAATTTTTAAAAATTCAAAAAAAAACAAAAACAAAAACCTTTCCTCAAATTAAAAGAAAAAAAGTTGTGAGACCACATATTGAGAGCGTTCTTTGTATCCTTGAGAATATCAACCCAGAACGACCAACACCAACACATATTCTAAGAAAATCATTGGACTTTAAAAGAACAAAAAAAAAATCATTTGGACATTGGATAAAAAGAACTTGTGATTTATAAAAGAATGAAATTAGGTTTTCATCAAGCTATTAAAATAGCAACTGTTGTGCCAAAAGAAAATAAGGAAACATCAGATACTCAGAGAAAGAAAATATGAGCCCCAAATTTTATACCCAGCACACCTGACCTTCAAGTAAAAAGTGCTCAAACTCTTGTTAACAAAGCTCAAAGAGCCTTATTTCCATCCTAAGGAATCCATTATTCTAATGAATTCAGAAAGACAAAATGACTAGAGAGGCAGTAACAAAAAAAAAAAAATTATGGTGAGTATTAAATATATAATTAATTGGAAAACTAAAAATAAAAGAATTAAAAGGGAGAAATTATAATATGTAATAGCTAAATGATCTGGCAGTATAGAATATCACAGTCATTTTTTAAATGGGAGAAGAGTGAAGATAGCATATTTCCTATAAACTGGCAGAAATTTCAGAGCCTTGAGCAAACTCAGGTTGTATTCCTTTGAAAAATTATAAGTGCTATTACATTCTTTCATCAGGAAGAATACAATGTTTGGGTCTTCATCCTTCTTAATAAAAACTTTAACTGTTTTTAGTAATTCTATTTAACTGTTTTTAGTAATCAAAATTGGTGGCATACTATTATTGCTACTCCTAGACTTTGTGTGTGTGTGATAAGAGAAAAATCAAGTGAGTAATTATGGGATATTCTAATTCTTTCATTCCCTGTGTCCTCCTTGATGTGGAAGAAAGAAGGTACAGATATAATGTACATCCTGTTTAAGTAAAAGTCCCATAGCACCGAGTTTGAATTGGAGATATCAACATGAATTTACAAGTTATTTTTTTTTTAAATATGCCTATGTTTGTGTTTCTTTCCTAGATCTATCCACTGGACAAGCCTAGAAAAAAAAATGAGCAGTCCAGTAACAATGAGCATTTTGTGTTCCTAGATTATAGTCTTGAAATGTCACTTTCCATTATTTAAAAAGGGGAGGGGTGCCTGAAACCAATGTAACATTATCAGTCAACTATGCTTCAATTAGAAAAAATGTTTAAAAATCAAATAAAAATAAAAAAGGGCAAGGGCTTCTTGGAGCAATGGACGGAATAAGAAATGTAAGTATATCCTGACCTATCAGATACCAAGAAAGCTTTCAAGGCCTGTTTGAGCTTTAGTAAGAATGAAAATTACAGTGGATTGAAACCCAATATATGTATTTAAATCCATGGGTTTATAATAATTTTTTAAGTGATCACTTTCTAAAGATGACGGAGAACTAATGCATGGTCTCAAAACTTGGGCAAATAAAAGGACAAAAATCAATGACTTATCCTGCCTTTTCTGTCTGAATAATACCTCTGGGCAACCAAATAGTAGATGGGGGGGTGGTTATGTGATAAAATTATTCCAGCTAATAAATTAAAACGAAATGGTAGAATTAGAAAACCACCACTTGGCACCTGCTATAAATTATTGGATCTAGTCATTGAGGATCAATAGTTGCTAACATTAAGAAAAAAAAAAGTGAAAAGCAGGCACTGTGTCCCTCCTGATGAAAAACACAAGGTCCCCAATGGTCCTGTCAAAAAAGATCAAACCTGAGTCTGATCCAGCCTCTATATTCAGCTGCCAATTTGCAGAGACAACAGAGGATAGAATCACATGTCCAAATATCCTATGCGCATACAAGCAGCAAATTTTAACTCTGGGAAACTCAAATGGCCCACTTCTTCAACATATAAGTTTTAAAGAAATAAGGGAACAGAGGGCAATCTATAATTACAAAACTTAAAACATACATAAATGCTGCCTTTGATGCCTAGTTGAGTGACAAAACCATTTTAAAATGCAAGGAAGTGACTATTATAAAGGAGTCAGGATAGTGGCTATTTTGGGAGGATGTGGACAGTGATAGAGATAAGGCACACAGAGGTCCCCCAGGGGACCTGGAAAAGTTCTGCTTCTTGATTTGCATGGCATTTACAAGGGTGTTGATTCACTTTATAAAACTCCCTCAAGCTATGTATTTATTTATGTGGTTTTCTATATCTATGTTCTGTTTTACAATGACCAAGTTTAAAAGAGAATAATAATCCAACAAAAAGGTACAAATACTATTATTATGTAAAGAATATGCACCTTTGAATCAGACAGGTCTAGATTTAGGTCTCACTTTGCCACAAATAAAACTGTGGGATCTTTGATCTCTCTGAGCCTCAATTTCTGCTTTGAAAAATGGTAATAATAGAACATGAACGTTTCAACTATATAGTAAGTACTCAATAAATATTAGTTTTATTATTTTTTTCTCCTTCTTCTTTCTTCCTCCTTGTTAAGTGTTTGCCGGAAAGATCAGCAGGACTGAAACCATGTAGGACTGGTTAGTGAAAACTTTAGGAGGATTCATGGTGGATTCCAGAACAGAACTTTTTTAAATGAAAGAGATGGGACATTAACCAAAGAATGTGAGTGGAAATCCAGGTGGAAGGAGAGGGCACACAGGAAAGAGCCATTGAGTTCTGTGAAAGGAAGGTGAGTAGGTTTGCCTGATGTCATGACGAAGGTAGAGTTCACCAACCTAACTACCCACACGGGATGGAATGTAACAAGTGGATGAAGCAGGCTCAATGTCCATAAAAAAGGCAGGTCGGCATAGGCCCTCAGAGTCAGCCTGAAACAAGAGGGAGTGGGTGGGGGCTGTACAATGACGTGTGTGTCCCCCACCAAAATTTACATGTTGAAACCCTAACCCCCCTTTCCTGTGATGGTATTAGGGGGTGGGACCTTTGGGAGGTGGGCAGGGTTAGAGGAGCCATAAGGGTAACACCCCAAACTAATTAAGACAGTAGGGATTATAAGACTTCTAAACTCAGGTTTAAGGGGAGCCTGAGTGGTTCTGTCAGTTAAGCCTCTGCCTTCGGCTCAGGTCATGATCTCAGGGTCCTGGGATCAAGCGCCACATCAGGGCTCCCCATTCAGCGGGGAGTTTGCTTCTCCCTCTCCCTCTACACCTCCCCCACTGGTGTGCGCTTGCTCCCTCTCTCAAATAAATGAAAAAATAATAATAAAAAATTAAGAACTCAGGTTTCAGCATGGTTTTTTAAAAAGTCTGTGAACGACCAGATCGTATATTCTGTAAGTTCCCCGTTAGTCCTTCAAAGCCTTGACAGGGGAAATAGCAAGATATTCCCACATTAGAACTGTGTTGTACACTCTGGGATCACTCTTGACAGTGGGATCTTCTTCCCACTGGCACATTAAGGAAAGTCTTTATACCCACAGCCAACGATAACAGGGATGGAGCACAAATACACCAAGAACCTAAAATCCCCAGACTACGAGTAGCAAGGCTTCCTGGAAAATAACTACGGGTCTACACAGTAATACTTGGTCATGTTTACACTGCTACAGGTTTAACTGAATGCTCTTCTTTGCTGAATTTTCTTTTTAGAAGTTTCTTTATTTACTATCACACCCCGCCTGGCAATTTCTATATCAACACATGAATAATCAACACATAAGCTTGATACTTAGAGTCAGAATAAAGGAACTGAAATGGAAAGTCGGCCTATTAGACACCAATGGCAAGACAAAATCCAACCCAAGTGATCGGGAAAAAGCCAGATCTGTCCAATTAATTCAATTCATTGCACATAACAGTAACATCTAACTCCAAGTAGCTCTCACTGTGGGTCAGGCACTGTGCTAAATGCTGATTTGCATTACCTCCTTCACCCACACCTCTTTGAAGTACAAGCCATTTCAACCAAAGGGGAATTGAATTCAGGGGTTGCGGAACTTGCCCAAGATAGCACCATCGGATTCAAGCCTGTGTTCTCTGACACCAAAACCCCACACCCTGTACTCTCTGGGGTGGCTGCTGAGGAAACCCGCATCTGGTTCTTCTTGATTTGTTTGCAAGAGTTCTGGGATAAAGAATGCCATTTGGATGTTCTTACAGCAGAAGCATCTGAACCAGAGAGGACCCAACCAACCTCCCCAAATCCAGCTGAGATGCTGAGACATCTGCTAAGCCACAGGCTGTCCCACTAACCACAGGGAGGGAAGGAGCACAGAGAGGCTAGGAGGGGAGTTAGGAACTGGGTGCAAACTCCAGCCCCAACACATATTAGCTGTGATTTGGTCCAAAGCCTTCGCCTCCCTGATTCTGTCTTCTCGCGGGTAAAACAGAAATCTAAAATATCCCACTGCACAATGGCTGTCGGGAAGATAAATAAGAAAATGCGCATGCAACATTTTGTAAATGCTGAGAGTTCATCCCCCTCCTCCTGTGTCCCCACCGGCATGTAATTCAACCCCATGTATATACGACGTCTGTCCCTGACTGGCGTGTTTTCTGAAGATGAGGCCACAGTTACATATTCTTTGGTTTGGCTCCTTTAAAAGCATCTGCACATCGCCCCACGTTGAACATATCTGCGAATATTTATCCCCACGGCATTTTCAGAACAGGTCCAAAATCGCCAGCAGATTCTGCCCTGGAAAAAGTCTCACTCCCCACATAAGTCAGGGTCCTGAGAAGACACAGACTGTCACAGACAGAATTCTCCAAACGCTGTCTGGAGAGTGTGCCTTTGAAGAAGAAAACTGAGCTAATTCAAAAAGGGGCTCCTGCCTCCTCCCGTAGGATGGAAAAGAGAAACATGGGCCACTCAGACATTTCTCTTGGCTTCCCTCCTGTCTGGGCAGGGTTCTGAAAGCGAGCGCGTCTTTGTCATGCACACGGCCCCCAGCTGGGGCAGAGGGACCATGGGGCTGAGAAGGGCCCTGCCCCCACCCAGTCCTGCCCAGGGAGTCAGCTGACATACAGGCCCTGGTGATGGGCCAACACCCACCTCTCTAAGACCACGTGTCCTTGAATTTGACCATCACAGGAGAAGGAAGGGGGGTGTTAAGTGCTATTTAAGGATGTCTACTGTTCTAAAAGCCTTTGTAGGACGTTATTAACTTCAAAGAAAAACTAAACTTATCCTTATTCCTTCTTTCCCCTTGAGCCTCAGACAGGCCCACACTGGAACTGTCTATGTCACTGAAAGCCCCTGGAGGGCAGCCAAGGCCCCTGGGGGGCCAAGTGACTTATAAACCCATTCTAGGAAAAGCAATGGTTTCCCTCAGTCCCCCAGAGGCATATGAGTTCCCTGGGTAAAAATACAATTATTATGCAGTCTTCTTATAGGTAAAGAATTGGAATAAAAGAAACAGAACCGAATAAACTATTTTGCTAATATTTTCGCTTCTCGGGTCTTTAAATAGCCAAACTTTATCTTAACGAGAAGATTCTGAGCCCAGACAAAACTTCCTCTCAAACTCTCACTACTTGTA
Source organism: Nasua narica (assembly GCA_028533885.1). Lineage (NCBI taxonomy): Eukaryota > Metazoa > Chordata > Mammalia > Carnivora > Procyonidae > Nasua > Nasua narica. Next base: position 9,127,751 of record CM052802.1, on the reverse strand, counting down.
ACCCACAAAGGATATTTTTTTAAGATTTTATTTATTTATTTACTTACTTACTTACTTACTTATTTGAGAGTGGGGGGAAGAGCAGAAGAGGGAGAGAGAAGCCCAAACATACCCCCCACTGAGCACAGAGCCCCACTCAGGGCTCGACCTCATGACCCTGAGATCATGACCTGAGCCGAAATCAAGAGTCAGACACTTAACCGACTGAGTCACGCAGATGTCCCCAACAAAGGATATTTTAAAACAATTAGATGTTGATACATTACAATTCCTATACAGACTTCACTGGGAAAAGCATATATGCTCATCATTTCCCTGTCCCTGTATATGTGTGTATAAATTTAAATGATGTTACTTCAAAATAAAAGATCTGCCACAGAATTGCTTCAGAGACTCTTTTACCTTTAATGTAGTGTTCATTCTTTTGCCAATCCTGATTTCACTTCTAAATAGTGCTCACCAGAGGATTTTGATGCCAGAGTGTCCTTTTCATCCCTCCTAACTCCTCTGTAGCTGTGACCACCCATCTGTGCCTCCCTCCCCCATCCCTCGCTCTGAAATCACCATTTTCACCACATTCTCAAATCTCCCCCAGATGGTCTTGAACTTAGCTATTTCCCATAGATAACACATCAAAACGGCCGTGGCTGCATTGCTAAGGCTCTGCCATCTCCCCCAACCCAGGTTGGGGACCCGAGCCCTCCCTGCCAGGCAACCCCTGGATGTTACTAGTCCCATTGTTCCACCGATCTGGAAGAAGCCCAGGGACAACCCCTCGGGGCTCACATCCTTGCAGGCCTGTCCTGAAGAATGCCAATTTTACAGGGTAGGGGTGACACGGTGCACCCCCCCCCAAAGAGCTCCAAAGAACTGGCAGAGAAACAAGCCCCGGGGGGGGCGGGTCACTGTGACAGGAGCTCAAGTCGTCCCTCTAGCTGACCCAAGGGAGGACGAGTCCGCCATTCGTGGTAGCCGCGGACTGGAGAGGAGCCCAGCGTCAGTTCCCTCCGGAGTCCCTCTGCTGCCCTCCAGGACTTTCGGTGTGCGTGCGTAAGTCAATGCACGCCAGACTCCCAAGCTCCCGCTCCCAGTGGAGCTTTGATGAACCGCTCCCGGGCTCCTCAATCCTGCAGCATCCCCAGCAGGATGCTGTCCACCCGTCAGCCTCTGGGAGGTGCTTCCGGCATTGGCTGCATCTGCACTTCACTCTCCAACCTGAACAAACTGCCCCCCCACCCTTCCCTTTAGCAGCATTTTTTCCAGGTATGCCAAAGGGAAAGGACACTCTGAACCCTGCATGACGGGAATGATCAGCTTCTGCCAGCAAGCCTCTGCGCAGCCATGGCATGTCCTACGGAGACCATTAGACATCTCTGGGACTCCAGCTGTGGAAACTACTTGTACAGATTCTTTTAGAACAAGCCAACAAGATGCTGAATTACAGTGAAATCCACCCCATCTCTCTGCTCCTTGACATTTCTACACTATGTATTAATGGAGTGTGTCCAATTGAAAATTCAAAACCAAATATATTCGTTAACCATCTCAAAATAGATTCTTCCCTCCACGATTTTAAAGCCTTTAGGCTCTTCTTCCACTGTTGATGATCTTGGTTTTGCTATACCCAAGATACAAACATAAAATATAAAAACAAGGAAAATAATCTTTTAAGGTGAATAGCTTTGAACAATTAGTATAAATAATCACACTTTGATATTTTCTGCAATATTAATTTTGAAGCTGAGCATACCATTTCGCTGAGCCAGATACTAAGCTGGTGGGGAATTACTTTTCATCCTCATTTCATCCAAGGAATTGCATCTGTACTATCAATCCTGTTATTTACCATCTGAGACCGATTGTCCCATAGCCATTTCACCTCTGTTGGCCCTGACTCTTTAATGGCCACGTCATCCTCTCATCAACAGCCTGCCCTTCCTTAAACTCCAACTATGTAGGACATACTCAATGAGCATTTCTTCGGCACATGAGTAGACTAGAACAATGTTTAGGGAACATTAAGAAACAATGTCACCCGGATGTTTTTAGCCCCAGAGCCTAGCACAGTGCCTGGCCCACAGTGGGTGTTTAATACTTAACTGTGAATGTCTGATGCACATAGGTAGTACATACATACAGACAAGTAGTGAGAACATCTAGTCATTTCCATTTGCCCTAGCTAGGTAACATTGTGCCCGAGGCAGGACTTGCATTCCTAGTTCCATCTGGGGCCAGGATGAAGCAAATGACAGAAGTATTGATCTTGTTCATGAAGCCGTGACTGAAACCCCATTCTGAGGACTAAAGCCCAGTACTCTGAAGTCAGGGGAGGCACTTTGAGGAATCATCGCCAACATGTCTGTGGGAGACAGCATGGTCTGTGGTAAAGACAAGTGGTAAAGGAATGAAAGCAGTAGTTCTCATACTTCCCAACATGGTGAAAGTAGCACTTAAAGAACACTGAGATAAATGCCCTTAACAATGGCTGAAGAATGGACCAAGGGCTAGAAGCTGAGACTCCCCCAATCCCAAAGTGAATCTACTAGAAACTTTCTCAATTCTCTGTTTTCTTTAAAAGTTTGAGGCTTCTTTTATAGTTCAATAGTTTTCATTGAAGTCATAATTATTTGGTTTTGATCCTGCTGGCAGCTAGTATACATAATTTCTAAAACTAAAATGAGAAAAAAAAAATTCGTTTGAGGTAACATACTATAATCCTTTTTATTTTGGAGATATAAATGTAATCACAGTCAGGAGTGCTAAAAATAATGTTTCTAAATTCTAATACACTAAAAATGTACTCAATGTTTAATGACTAAAGTATTATAGTTTAACTATTATTATGGAACCGCTTTAATCTATTCCATATTTGGTCACTAGACCACCCATATTTTAGCCCTATAATCCCTATTTTCTGTAGAGTAATGTAAATAATAAAGGAATGAAATCCTTAATGCATTTTTAATGCAGTATAACCATTTCCGCTAATTGGATTAGGATTACAACTCTCAAAACACTGCTAACACGTGAGGTACAAGTCAAATTAAAAAGAAAAAGAAGGAAATGGATGAGGGGAAACACCTTTTGTGATGAGAAATATAGTTTATGAAGTGTTTTTTCCACAGGGAAAAAAAAGGTTGTATTATTTTCAAACTTAAAAACTACTGAAATAAATATTTCAGTATCTGAAATAAATTTTATCATTGAACTTAGAAAGCATATAAACAGTTGCATCTTTAAAACAGTTTGCTACCAATACCTATAAAACTAGTTAAATGCACTTATCTCTCATCTTTGGAAGACGAGAGAATCCTATAACCTCAGAAGGAATTAAAATCTGACCAGATGGGTTTTATCCTGGGTATGCAAGGATAGTTTATTATTTGGAACTCTATTATTATAAAATATATCAAGTCAAAGACCACATAAAAAAACTTTAATTTTAAGTTTAAAAAATAATACCACATCACATAAGAAAAACTTCACCAGGTACAGTCAATGCCAAAAGCCATCTGGGAATATCCTGCCTGTGTCCTATTAGAGAAAAAGCAGAAAGAAGGGAGGAAGTAGGGGGAGGGGTGAAGGAGGGAGGGAGGACTACTGGAAGGACATCACCAATATAATAAAGACTTTATCTCACACTACCAGTTATTATTTAGTTGCAAAATACTAGAAGAACACAGATAAGAATATCTGCTACCACTGTAAGTACTTAACTTTCTGCTATAAATTATAATTAATCAACAAGACATGAAACAAAAAATATATAATATAATAGATAATATTTTGCATAATATTATATATAACATGTTATAATGTTTTTATATTATATATGAGTGGATTAAATTAATTATGGTGATGTAATATGATTACATGTCTAAAAATACAAAGAGACATCTATGTAAACCATGAAATGTCATAACAATACTGAAGAGCTATTAATAGAAGATAAATATGCAATCAATAGCTTCTATGCATACTAGCAATAAACTGAGCCTCTTAAGGAAATGGAATATCATTCACAGAAAAATCTTAGAAATAGCCTTAATAACAAATGTGTAGTGTTTGTGTGAAGGAAATTCAAAACGTCTCTGATAAACAGAAGAGTTGAGTGAGTAGAGTGACAAAGCATGTCACTCTGACAGAAAGAGGGAGAGGAGAAAAGGCAGGAGAAAAGGAAGAAAGGAAATCTAGGGGAAAGGGAGGAGAGACAAGAAAACAGAAGTCACAACTGTCATTAAATTCAACCATAAAGGTGATGAAAGAAATATTTTTATAATTAAATAGTTACAACCATGTGAAAATTTTCACAAAATATTTTCAGCATACTTTTTAAACTGAAAAACTGTCAACTAGCCAACCAGGAAAAATATTTGCCACAAGCCTAATAAACAAATGTTACAGACTTGTTGTCAGTAGGAAAAATACTAATACATTACTTTCTTAAAAAAGATTTTATTTATTTATTTATTTATTTATTTAGAGAGAGAGAGAGAGAGAGAGCGTGCAAGCATGGGAGGGAGTGGAGGAGGAGAAGAAAGCTACCCGCTGAACAGGGAGCCCCATGCAGGGCTCAATCCCAGGACCCTAGGATCATGACCTGAGCCAAAAGCAGACACTTAACCAACTGAGCCACCCAGGTTCCCCAATACATTATTTTTTTAAATTCAAAGGAAATGAACAGCAAATCGCAGAATAAAAATTCAAATCTCAGTGAGGTTGCAAGATATAAAAACACAAAAATCTGTTCCATTTCTATATACCAATAATGAACTATCAGAAAGAGAAATTAACAAAACAATCATATTTACAGTTGTATCAAAAAGAGTAAATTACCTAGGAATAAATTTAATCAAGGAAATGAGAGATCTGTACACTGAAAACTATAAGACAATGATAAAAGAAATCAAAGACAAAAATAAGTAGAAAGATATACTGTCCTCATAGACGGAAAGAATTATTATTAAAATATCCATACTACCCAAAGTAATATACAGATTCAATGCAATCCCTATCAAAATTCCAATGTCATTTTTCTAAAATGACATAAACTAAAACTAAAAACTGAACACTATAACATAAACTAACATAAACTAAACCAAAACATAAACTAAAACACATAATCTAAACCTAAAATTTGTGTGGAACCACAAAACGCCCCAAATAGCCAAAGCAATCTTGAGAAAGAGGAACAAAGCTGGTGGCATCATGCTCTCTGATTTCAAAATATATTACAAAGCTACAGTAATTAAAACAGTATGGCATTATAATAAAAACAGATACATAAATTAATGGGACAGAACACAGAGAAATAAACCCATGAATATATGGTCAACTGATCTTTCAATAAAGGAGCCAAGAATATACAATGGGGAAAAGACAATCTCTTCAATCAACAGTGTTGGGAAAACTGGAACAGTAACAGGCAGAAGAATGAAACTGGACCACTATCTTACACCATACATAAAAATTGACTCATAAAAGGGGCGCCTGGGTGGCTCAGTGAGTTAAAACCTCTGCCTTCGGCTCAGGTCATGATCTCAGGGTCCTGGGATTGAGCCCTGCATGGGACTCTCTGCTCAGCAGGGAGCCTGCTTCCCCCTCTCTCTGCCTGCCTCTCTGCCTACCTGTGATCTCTCTCTCTCTTTGTCAAATAAATAAATAAAATCTTTAAAAAAATTAACTCATAATGGATTAAAATTGAATATAAGACCTGAAACTATAAAACTTTCAGAAGAAAGCATAAAAGGTAAGCTCCTCGACATCTGGTGATGAGTTTTTTGATTTGACACTAAAAAGCAACAAGACCAAAAACAAAAATAAAAAAATAAGTGGGACCACATCAAACTAAAAAGCTTCTGCACAACAAAGGAAACCATCAACAAAATGAAAAGGCAACCTACTGAATAGGAAACATATTTGCAAATCATATCTGATAAAGGGTTCATATCTAAAATATATAAAGAACTCATACAATTCAATAGCAAAAAAAATCCAATTTTTAAAATGGGCAGATCAAAATTGTCATTTTTCCAAAGACATACAATGGCCAACACACATATGAAAAGATGCTCAACATTATGCATCAGGAAAATGAGAATAAAAACTACAATGAGATGTTACCGCACATCTGTCAGAATGGTTGCTATCGAAAATACAAAAACATAACAATAGTTGGCAAGAATGTGGAGAAAAGGGAACACTTGTGCACTGGGGGTAGGAATGTAAATGGGTGCAGCCACTGTGGAAAACAGTATGGATGTTCCTCAAAAAATTAAAAACACAACTACCATATAATATAGCAGTTCCACTTCTGGGTATTTACCCAAAGAAAAAAAAAAACACTAACTCAAAAAAATATATGTACTCCAATGTTCATAGCACCATTATTTACAATAACCAAGACACGAAGACAACCTAAGCGTCTATCAATGGATGAGTGGATAAAGAAGATGTGGAAGAAACACACACACACATTATTCAGCCATAAAAAAGAAGGGAACCTTGCCATTTGCAACATGGATGAATCTTAAAGGCATTATGCTAAGTGAAATAAGCCAGGCAGAAAAAGACAAACACCATATGATCTCACTTATACGTGAAATCTAAAGAACAAAACAAAAAACCAAGCTCATGGATATAGGAAACAGGCTAATGGTTGTTGTGGGGAAAAGGAGTAAAAAAATGGGTGAAAGGGGTCAAAAGGTACACATTTCCAAATATAAAATAAATAAGTCATAGAGAGGTAGTGTAGAGCATGGTAGCCATAGCTAATAATACTATATTGCCTATATGAAAGTTGCCTCTATTCTCTTGAATAGATCTTAAAAGATCTCATCACAAGAAAAAACAGTTGTGTAATTATGTATGGTGACAGATGTAACTAGACGTTGTGGTAAACATTTCACAGTATATACAAATATAGAATCATTATGTTGTATGTCTGAAACTAATATAAGGTAGCATGTCAATTATACCTCAAAAAAATAAAAATAGGGGCACCCAGGTGGCTCAGTGGGTTAAGCCTCTGCCTTCAGCTCAGGTCATGATCTCAGGGTCCTGGGATCAAGTCCCACAATGGGCTCTCTGCTCATCAGGGAGCCTGCTTCCCCCTCTCTCTCTGCCTGCCTCTCTGCCTACTTGAGATCTCTCTCTCTGTCAAATAAATAAATAAATAAATAAAATCTTTTAAGAAATAAATAAAAATAAAAAGTAAATTTTTAAAAATTCATTTAAAATAATAAAGTCAGTTAAGCCTTCGACTCTTGATTTCAGCTCAAGTCATGATCTCAAGGCCATGGGATTGAGCCCTGGGTCAGGCTCCACACTGGGCAGGGAGCCTGCTTGGGATTCTCTCTCTCCTTCTTCCTCTGCTCCTCCCTGCCCCCTCCTCATACCCTCATGAACACTCTCTTGCTCTTAAAAAAAAAAAAAAAAAAAAAGAGGTGGGGAATGGCAGACACCACATTCACCAAGTGACCAGAGGTAATGACCCCAGTAATGGGAGACATTAAAAGTTCAAATTTCCAAAAACTATACTCATTAGTAATCAACGAGTATGCAAAAAAATTTTAAATAGTGTGTTTTAAAGTGTTACCTTATTAGACTGGCAAAAATTAATTTATTTTTAAAGAAAACAATAATTTTAAATGCTGGTAAGTACACATGCCATAAAATGGACATTCTCATACCCTGTTAAAAAGAACGTAATGGACACAAGCTTTCCAAACAACAACTTGGAAATATCCATAGAGTGCTTTTGCCCAGTTGTTATACTTTTGCAAATTTACCCTAAGAAAGTAATCACAGATATGGACAGAGATTTATGTATAGGAGTGTTAATTATGCATTATTTATAATGGTGAAAAATGGGACCCAGTCTAAACGGAGAAGGGTTAAATTTATTATGGCATATATTGACTATATAATGGAATATAAGTAATATAATAGAGCCATGAAAAATCACGCTGCATGAGACTATATAATGGATTACTGAAAATGTGTTACACAACATAGGGCACAGAATTTTGTATACAGACCAAATACACAAACACACATTCATTGGAAAGTAATACACCAAAGGGTAAACAACCGCTATTTCTGAGTAGTTGGATCATGGGTGACTTTCATTTTTTCCCCAGTAGTTTTCCATCTTTTCTAAATTTTCTGAGATAAATATATGTTACATTGAAAACACTGTCATGAGTGAATAACTAATCAGTGCTTACTTTGTGCCAAGCCCTATGCAAAGTATCTAGTATGCATTATGTCATTTAATTCTCTCAATAAATCTGGGAGCTAGATAATGAGTGTTATTATTCTCATTTTACCAGTTAAAAATCTAAGGCCCAGGGAGGGTTAGTAACTTATCTGAGGTCATGAAGTAGTAAGTGGTACAGCCAGTAAGTTGTAAGTGAAATGGGTAATGATTGCAAAGCCTGCACATTTAACCATCAGTCATATAGGCGATTGCCAAATATTCTGGTCTTGGACCCCTCTACATTTGTAAAAACTACTGAAACCCCCCAAGGGATTTTGTTTATGTGCATTATTGCTATTGATATGTCTACTAATATTTGCCATTGATAAAGATTAAAGCTGAGAAAAGTTTAATTCATCTAAAAATAACAATGAGGGGCACCTGGGTGGCTCAGTTGGTTAAGTGTCTACCTTTGGCTCAGGTCATGATTCCAGGATCCTGGGATGGAGCCCCATGTCAGGCTCCCTGCTCAGCGGGGAGTCTACCTGTCCCCCTCCTTCTACCTCCCTCCCAGCTCGTGTTCTTTCTCATTCTCTCTCTCTCTCATGAATAAAATCTTTATAAAAAAATAAAATATATAAAAATAAAAGTAACACTGAAAACCTATTACATGTTAATAGAAATAATACATTTTTATTAAAAACAACTCTATTTCCAAAAAAAAATTGTAGTGAGAAAAATGGTATTAGTTTATCTTTATGAAAATCTCCTAATGTCTCGTTTAACAGAAAATAACTAAATACCTATATCTGCTTCTCCATTTAATTTATTGCAGTATTACATGTCATGTAGCCTTTAGAAAACTCCCCTGTCAACTCATGAGAGAATGAGGGTGAAAATGGCAAATATATAGTGTATATATTATATAAATATAATATATATAATATATATTATAATATTAATTATAATATATATAGACCTTTATAGTGATAAGGGTCTAGACTTTGTAGACCCCTTGGAAATAGCCCCTGGGACTTCCAGGGATCCTGGAAATATTTAGAGAATCACTACACTGAGTTTTTAAAGAACAAGGAGGAAAGGAAGGAAGAGGAAGGAGGGGGAAGATGGGGAGGGGTGGAGACAGAGAGGAGAAAGAAGAAGAAGGAGAAGGAGGAGGAGGTGGTGAGGTGGAGAAGAAGAAGAAATTGACTAGTGCTAACTGTGCGTCAAACACTCATCACCACTTCAGAGTCTCCAAAGGCGCCCCCACAACAGTGGAGAGACAGTGGAGGGAGGGACGCTTTGCTCTGACCTGATCCATTAACGCAGAGCAAAATTGCCTTCTTACTTGCCAGTCCTGTCCAATCCACTGGTTCAGCCACTACCAAATTTTGGATCCAGCTAGAACCCTGGAACTCTCTTAGCCTTGGACATATCAGGACAGGCAACTGGGCATGCCCTGCAGAGAAAACCAGCTCCATGGAGCCCACCCTGATGCAGACAACAAGAGGAAACCCATGAAAGAAGCCAGCTCACTGCAACAGGAGTAACTTCCAACAAATCACTGGCTCATCTGTTCATTCGACCGACATTTATTGAGCACTCGCTAGTTAGAGGGTCGTGCTAGATGCTAAGGCTACAAAGGAGAGAGGAAAATAATCTTGTACTTGATTCTTAGTGTTAAACACAGTGCCTCCCACATGACAGGTGCTCCATAAATGTAGCCGACAGATGGATAGATGGACATATGCCTGGATGGATGGAGAAATGGCCTCATAACTGTCCATAAGTAGCTCAGAGTCTATTAAAGGACATAGACATATAAACAGAGACTCATAAGCCTTGTAGTGATTGAACTGAGATGTACAAACAGATATTCAAGAAAATGTGATTTTCACCAATTGCCCATAAACACCATTACCCTGAAGACTCTGAGGGAAAGCAAGTGGAGGAAGCAGAGGAAGGTGGGCTCACTTCCAGGGGGAGAAGGAGTCCCAGCAAGAGCCAGGCTATGCTTGGAAGCCTAGGTCTAGCAGGATATGCAGGTACGTGGGTCATGGGGAGGGTCCAGTCCCTAGACCTGGCCGTGGCATCATGGCTTGGTTACAGGACTAGGGAGGAGGCCTTATTACTGGAACTTGGTAGAAGATTAAATAATAATGAGCAGTAAATTCAACCTGATCTGATGGTGAGTTTTCTGAATGCCTGAGCCAAGCTCCGAACAGCCCCTCAGCATGGTTTCCACAGCCAGGAGCAGGGCTCAGCCTGCAGGGGAAGGCCATGTGGCCATAGCATGGGGGTAAGAAGGCTAGTGGAACAGGGACCTGAATGAGGTTTTCTTCTCCCTCTGGGTAGCTCTCCTAAAATTAAACCACTGTTAGCATTAATGTTTAACCATCGTTATTGTTAAGTAATATTAAATGAAACCCAGCTGTATGCACAGCCCAGAGCCTGGCACATAGCTGACATTCTACCATTTTATTCTACATCATTCATTCCTATGACAGGGCTTTCTAGACACTGTAGACATTTACCAAAACATCTATTGCACTTCAAATTCCAAAAGCACCCAAGGCTGTAAATATTCTTGGAGTTGGGGTATAAATAGGATGAGAAAATTTTTGGTGCTATGTGGGAAGAAGCAACATAATATTCTCAGTCTAAAAATAGTTGGATTTGTTGTGGCCATATTTTTGTTTTGTTTTGTTTGGTCTTACAAAAAAAAAAAAAGGAAAATCCGTTCTCTGGCATTTCTAGGTATGGGAAAGGATTTGCAAACTGTAAATAAAATCCAATGAGCTCAAACACTTACCTGTATAGCACTCTTCAAACTAACCTTCCCAAGGACCACACCTAGAAACTAGAGCAGCTCAAGTGTTTGTGAATGGGGTACATTGAATTAACTTATTTGGAAACACAACCAAAAGCAGAAGCTCCCCAGCCCACTGAGGCGGGGGAAGAAAAGGTCTGGAGCCATCTGAACTCCATAAATAACTCATGGAGCTTTGCTCCCATGTGTGTGGATAGACAGTGGTGTTGTGCTTCTACATTCTGGAAACTTCTCTGGTTTGCCGAGCTAGGAGAACCACACAAGATGTTTAATTAATGGATTCACTATTACGGAATTAGGAGTTGTGTTTTCAGGGCTTATAATACAGAAAATCAGTCAAAACTATGACAAATAAACTAAGGCAAGGAAAAACAACTGCCCCGGGCCAATCTGGCTTCTCAGATCTGAGGGCTATATTGAATTCCATCAGGATACCTACCTAACACAAAATATATACTATTAAAAATTTCTGAAGAGAGAGATTAAGGCCCCATTGATTGAGAACAAGGCAACAGAGATCCAAAAGTGCCCCCACATAACACAGGCATGAGCAAAGCCTCTTGAACTTCACACCTGAGCTCTGTTTCTTTATGACGGAAGCCAACACCCAGGCTGTCTCAATGAGAACTGCCACCAGCTAAAAGGTCCCTCTGCTTCCCTCACACCCTTCAGGGGTGATGTTAGGCCCCAAATCTCAACCTCTTAAGAGCTTAAGAGAGAACTTGGGATCCCTGGTGGCAGAAAGGGAAGGAAAAAAGACAAGAGGGAATTCTTTTCTATGCAAACTTTGAAAATCAAAGAGATTTTCTCCTTTTGGGTGACCTTTGTCAGTTCTCTTTCCCAAGATAAATTTCATCTCTGCTAATCTCATAAACTAATATCAAAATTAAATATGGCATAGTGCTTCATATAACATTTCTGTCTATGTGGCAACTCTCAAGACTGTGTATTTACCTAAGGAACTCTCACTGGGAGTTTCACATTGAACCAGATCTAACAGCCCAAGAAAAGGAGATTACTGCTATTTACATATGACTTAATCACACTTACAGACTGCCTATCCTTTAAGTATAACTCACTTTAGGCAGATGGGTGTCAAGTAAGCCATCAGCTCCAAGATCCAAGTAAGATGCTTTCCATGAACTAAAGCTGTGGCACAGTGAATAATACCTCAGGAACCTCAGAGAGAAAGTGCATCTTCCAAAGGCCCCATTTATGGGAAGTGGGAGCATAATTTAGATACTAGAAACCTTGGGCTCAAAATAATTAAAGGAGAAAATGGGCTTGCAAAATAGGCTTGATTCAGGTCTGCCTCCCATCTTGGACATGCTGTATCAGACCTAATTGAAATTGTGGGAACTTGAGGAAAAAGTCTCCTGAAAGGCACAGAAAACCAGAGTAGATTAGAAAGGATTTAAGTGTCTTCCCTAATATAGAACCCTCTGGCTTATATACAAAATTTGTAATAATGAAACCAATTCGTGGAGCACTGAATTTTGGAATGGAGGTGGGGAAATAGACCACAGAGGGGCCTATCCAAGAAGCAAGAATAATCCAGCAAAAAACAAACCAAAAAATCCAGAATTAAAAGGGGGCAGAAGGAAGCAAAACTTTAGAGACAGTAAAATGATCAGTGGTCACCAGGGATCCTGAGGATGGGAAGGCTGAATTGATAGAACACAGATGAAACTATGACATTACTTTGGCAGCACTCCTGCCAAAGCCCACAGAACTGGACAACACCAAGAGGGAACCCAAATTAAACTACGGATTTTAGGTAATAAAAATGTATCCATATTGGTTCCATCAATCATAACAATGTACCACACTAATGCAAGATAATAACGGGCAACACTGTGGGGGTGAGATATATGGAAACTCAGTGCTTTCTACTCAATTTTTCTGTAAGCCAAAAACTGCTCTAAAAACAAAGGGAAGGGGCACTGGGATGGCTCTGTCAGTTAAACCACCGCCTTCCGCTCAGGTCACGATCCCAGGGTCCTGGGATTGAGTCCCACATTCGGCTACATGCCCAGCGGCATGCCTGCTTCTCCGTCTCCCTCTGCCACCCCCCTGCCTCCCCCTGCTTGTGTTCTCTCTCTCTCTCTCTTAAATAAATTAATAAAATCTTTTTAAAAATAAAAATAAAGGGAAGACAGAAGTCAATGTAAGGTAGGAGACCAAGAAAGAATCCAAATAGAAAAGAAAAACCATTGCAAAGCACTGTCGTTGGGGTATTAAATGTCAATGCAAGGCATAAAGATTAGCAGTTGGGCACCCCATGCATTATATTTAACTTCGTCCAGACTGGTGCACTGCCTCAGGGATACATATGTTCGGAATCAAGAGGGGGGCTGTTTTGCTATGTACCTTTAATAGGGTAATAATAATTATCAATGAGTACACCTCAGAATCAAGAAAGAAAAACTCTGCCTCCCTAAGATATCTGGAGGAGATGCAGACTTAATGTCTACTTTCTTTTGGCTCCAACATCGATATTTATATGAAGCAACAAAAACAAAATAAGGAAAATACCTGCTCACTGGTGAAGTGGAAGGCCAAATTTTGCCACATCCCTCAAATTTAAAGGCCAGCAATTTAAGTAGCTGTTACTTCCCTACTGGTTTTCTGATTTTTTTAAAGACTTTATTTATTTATTAGAGAGAGAGAGCACACACAAGCAGGGGGAACAGCAGAGGCAGAGGGAGAAGCAGACCCCCCACTGAGCAGGGAGCCCAATGTGGGGCTCGATCCCAGGACCTTGGGATCATGCCCTGAGCTGAAGGCAGACACTTAACCAACTGAGCCACCCAGGTGCCCCATGTTTTCTGATTTTCTTACACTCTATATAGGCTAGGCCATCATCATCATTGGTACATACTTGGGCCTAACTGACCAACTTTTGTTAGGTGTTCTTAGAAAAATCTAACGTGAATACGTGGCATAGGCCAATGTTTCCTTTATTTTGACTTGATTTTTCTCTTAATTTTACTACAGAATTTATTGTAAAATCTAGATAGGAAGTTTCTTCTGTTTGTTAACAATGACACCCAACTTTTTTTTTTAATTTTTTAAGTACAGTTGACATAGTGTTACATGAGTTTCCGGTGTACGACATGGTGATTGGACAAGTCTATCCCGTATGCTCTGCTCGCAGCAAGTGTAGCTCCCATCTGTCAGCAGACATTGCTGTCACAATATTGCTGACTATCTTCCCTATGCTGTGCCTTTTATTCCCTTGATTGACTCATTTCGTCACTGAAAGCCTGTGTCTCCCACCCACCTTCCCCCATTTTGCCCATCCTCACCCTCATCCCTCCTCCCCCTCTAGCAACCATCAATTTGTTCTCTGTATTTATAGCCCTGATTCTGCTTTTTGTTTGTTTATTCATTGTGGTTTTTTTAGATGAGTGAAATCCTATGGTATTTGTCTTTCTCTGTCTGACTTATTTCACTTTGCATAATACCTCTAGGTTCATCCGCGTTGTCACAAATAGCACAATCTCATCTTTTTTATGGCTAAATAATATTCCATTGCGTGTGTCTGTGCACGCATGTGTGTGCACACACATGTGTATACACACTATATCTTCCTATCCATTTGTCAATTAATGGACACTCAGCTTCACACCAAAATAACAATTAAAACATGAGCCGAGGATCTCAAGAGAGATTTTTCCAAAGAAGACATACAGATGGCCAACAGACATATGAAACGATGCTCAACATCACTAATCATCAGAGAAATGCAAACCAAAACCACAATGAGTCACCACCTTACATGTGTCAGAATGGCTAAATCAAGAAGACAAGAAATAATAAGCATTGGAAAGGGCATGGAGAAAAAGTAACTCTCGTACACTATGGATAGGAATGTAAATTGGTACCGCCACTGAGGAAAACAGTATGGAAGTTCCTCAAAAATTAAAAATAGAAATAGCAGACGGTCCAGTAATTCCACTACCGGGTATTTATCCAAAAGAAACAAAAACACTAATTCAAAAGGATACATGCACCCCCTCTATATATGCAGTATTATTTACAATAGCTAAGAAATAGAAGCAACCTAAGTGTCCATCAGTAGTTAACATCCGTTAACAGTTATAGCTAACACTGCTCTAAACAAGAGAAACAGGTAGCCAGTTAATTCTTTAAATGAGTAATTCCTTTTTATTCTTGTTGCAGGAGGAATCT
This sequence comes from Nasua narica, assembly GCA_028533885.1. Lineage (NCBI taxonomy): Eukaryota > Metazoa > Chordata > Mammalia > Carnivora > Procyonidae > Nasua > Nasua narica. The sequence goes on along the minus strand of CM052802.1, from coordinate 9,112,527 downwards.
CAAAAGAATGGGAGGTATTATTTTTTCCTTCCTCATTCTACTCTGCCTGGACATGGGGGAGAAGGAGTACAGTGGAAGAGGCTTTAACATCCTCCTGTTTGAGGGACATAGAAACAGAAGTTCACCAGGGTCCTGAAAAGGAGCCTCCCCCCAGCTCCCAGGCTTTTATTTGCAAATGTAGTCCTAAGAGGAGAGGTTTCTCCAGATGAAGTTGCTGGAGGCAGAGGTGGTTCTACCTGGGGGAAGTAAGGGAGGGTCTAGAGAAGGGGAAAATGGGGATGATTGAGAAGGTGGATTCCTTAAGGGGCCAGGCCTGTGCACCACTCTGATGTGGCTGGATGTAGGTTCTGGAGAGATGGATGCCTGAAGAGCTGGGGTAAGATCTCTATGCTCCTCTGACCATAAAGAGAACAAACTGCCAGCCTGGACAAGCAATGTTGAGTGGAAGACTTTTAGATAGAACTCCTCTTCTGTTCTCTGCAACCTTGTATGGTATAACTTTTATACGATGTTCTAATGGGGGAAGGAGACCAATGCCCTGCTGCCCCTGGCCATATTGGCTCACAGGAGTTGACTGTTAAACTTTTCAGGAATTTTGTGAGCCAAATGTTTTGTTTTGTTTTTTTAGATTTTATTTATTTATTTGAAAGAAAGAGAGTGAGAGAGAGAGAAGGAGCAGAAGGGAGGGGTAAAGGGAGAGGGAGAAGCAGACTCCCCACTGAGCAGAGAGCCCAACGTGGGGCTCAATCCCAGGACTCTGAGATCCTGACCTGAGCTGAAGACAGACCGTTAACAAACTGAGCCACCTAGGCGCCCCCGTGAGCCAACAGTTAAACACAGTCATCATTAAAAATTAAATTACATAAACTTACAATTAAATAAATTATATTAAATATAAAAACCAATAAATATGCAAAACTCCTCACTTCCTAAATATTTGACTACATTTTACCATAATCTAGGCTCTGGATGGCCTCTCTCTTTACTATACCTGAATGGCAGATATACCATTATATATATATATACAATTATATATATTATATACATATATGCTGCACATCTCTTGCCGATTCTGTGCACAATGATGGCACATTGGCAGCCTGAGATCAGCCTGGATGGGAGTATTTATACCACAGAAATTGGCAGACCCTACAGATCAGGGCTCGATGGATTGTTCTAGAGCTGGAGTTGCAACTCTGGTGCCTGGGCCAACCACAGCTCACCACCTGTTTTTACAATGTTTTATTTGAACACAACTGTGCCCATTCATTTATGCCTTGTCTAGCAGTGAAAGGTTTTGCTGATTTCTCTCTACAACAGTGGAATAGTTAAAACAGAGCCTGTATGATCTGCCAAGCCTAAAATATTTATTCTCTGTTCCTTTACAGAGAAATTTTGTTGACCCCTGATCTAGATTTAGGAAAGTCATGGAGAATTGTGGCGATCATTTCACAATACGTACAAATATTGAATCATTCATTATATTGGACATCTGAAACTAATATGACACCATATGTCCATTATATCTCAGTTTGTTTAAAAAGTGATGGAGAAATGTTAATAATGCAGATTAAACTTAAAAATGTGTTGCGCCCATGCTCTGCAGTTGTGTGGGAGCACCCTAAAAACTTAAGGAAATATTCTTCGAATATTCAGAACTATTATCCAATTTAGTAAAGAAGATACATCTAGTGACATTACAAACTAGTGAACTTCCAAAACACACCTTCATTATTTTACTTTCGTATAACCCATTGATGAAATTAAAAATATCAACCAGCATCTATGTCAAAAGTATACTCAGAGCCCCCGTTTTAAACATCTAGCAACAGCTATGGCACTGAATCCTCTCATTGAATTGCTCACTATTTTGGTAAAGGGCATGCCTTTCTGCTCAATGTTTGGTTGAAAAACAAAATAAAACAAAAACGAACCTCTCATGTATCTTGTCTTCAAGTGCTGTGGAGTATATTCATAACCTACCATATATATTATGTCATTTAAGAATATGATGATTCTGGTATTACAAATCCCATTCAGTAGGTGAGATAATAGAGAACAAGATTAAGAAACATCAGTGTTGAAGTTAGGATTTGAACCTAGATTTACTGAAAACCTGAGTACGTTTGCTTGGAAATTATAGTTTTAGTAGCCATTATTTGAGAGATTACTCTATAATGATAAAAAAAAATCAACTGTTGGGGCACCAGGGTGGCTCAGTTGGTTAAGCATCTGACCCTTGATTTCAGAGTTGTGAGATTGAGCCCTGCATCAGGCTCCTCACTGGGTGTGGGGCCTGCTTGGGATTCTCTCTCTCTCTCCCTCTCTGAAAAAAACTATTTAAAAAATCAACTGTGAACTCGGTTGTTCTTTAATGTAAATTGATGTTATTAATTACAGTACCAATATATATTTGAAAAAATTATGTATGAAACACTTCTTCATTCTATAGGCAGTGCTTGGTATGGATCCATAAACCCCTTGTGATAATTCAGAAACTTTGGAAAGGATTCCTATAGCTTACCTTTAAGACCCTTCTTGCTCCCCACCATACACTTGACCCCAGACTTTGCTCCCTTTCCCAGGAACTGTTGTTCTTTCTCCTTGTGGAACACTATTTGGCTTCATCAGATTTCCCACCCAGCCTGGACAGCATGGTCTGGCCCCATGTACTGTCTTTCCACCACACTGGTCCTCTATGCTTTGGGGGCCTTCCTGGGTGGCCACAGTGTTGGGGTGATCGCTTGCAAAGCCTCCGTGGTGATGGAGAGCAGACAGACAAAAATACATTTAGACCACTGAGAGCAAGTTGGAGTGACAAGAATGCAGGATTTTGAAAAGGAGAAGTTCAGAGTCCCTGGGAACAGTTTTAGGCTGGTAAATTACACAATCTGACTCGTGTTTTGTTGATTTTTTTTAAATGATGTCACATCTGTAAAAGATTGAATCCCACCACATCCTAACCTTCCCCTTCTGCCCAGAGGAAAGGAGGCAGGGTCCAGCGCAGCTGGTGGTTTCCCCTGGGCCACGACCAGGCTGGAGACCTCAGAGAAAGGCCAACACCAGAGGCCGGAGAGCAGAGCGACCGGAAGCTTCTACCCAAGAAGCTGAAGGTCAGAAACCGCAGGAGGTTCCAACCAATGTGCAGCCCCGAGCCCGGCAGCCCAAGCTCAGAAGGGCGCGGACAGTAGTGGGGTATACCCAGAGCTCTGGGGGGCCCCTCGCTCAGTGAGGCACTGCTGTTAGCAGTTCGCTTCAGAGCGCTGCCTGAGAGCAGGGAGGTAGGGAGTGTAAACACACCATCTAAACAGCAATGAGAATTACATTTCACAGAAATCAAATTCTTAGCTTGTCTCTTACTTCCTTGGGTCATTAATAGTTGTGGTTTAGATAACAATGGGCTAAAAAGAAACATATAATGAACTTGGTAATGCTTTAAAAGTCATCAATTATTTAATCCAAGAAGGTGAATAATCCAGACGAAAGCATGGAGGGAAACTGCATTATTTTTTATATCTAGAGTGTGTGTTACTCCAAACTCCTGCCCGGGATAGGGCCCGGTACACAGCTTTAATTTCTCCATGCGATAGCAAGGTTTGGGTGTGTATTGGTTTACTGCAGGCAGGTGGGGAGGGCAGAGGACCCCCCACGACCACCACCCAGCACCACCATCCAGGGAAAAGAAGGAATATGGGGGAAAGGCCTTGATTCTGGGCTGCAATCTTTGATGAGAAGAACCTTCCTGAGGGTTTTTTGGTTTTTGGTTTTTTGGGGGGTTTTTTGGTTTTTGTTTTTTTTGGTTTTTTTTTTTGGTTTTTTTTTTTTGGCCTTCAAAGGAACACACATCCTACCAGAAACAAATCTCTGCAAGGTGCTCTTGCAGTTTGCTTGCCAATCCCCTCCTTGGCCACTTATAATCTCATACCCACCTCTATCGTTATACTAACAACAATTTCAAAAGAGTAGCAGTGCTCACCTTATCGCCAAATCCACTAGCTCCTTTTAAGTTCTTTTTCTCCTTCGTTTCCATAACACTAGACTGCCTATCCTTGTAACCAGGCCTCTGTCAAAAGGAAAAAGGAAAATGATTTGATGTCTACAATATGCAGATTGAAGGAGAGGCAGGAGGCCAAGATAACATTAGTATTTCGAGTGTGTGTGTCTGAAACGTGTTGCCAAAACAGAGAGTGGGAAGTTGGGCGGGGAACGACGACGTGGTTGGGGGAGAGAGGCATTCAGCAAGCTCTCCAAGACATAGAAACCCCAATCAGGGCAGGGGGCTGCCTACGCAAAAAGAGTCACAGAAGTCCTGAGAAACAGCGCAGCCACAAAGAGGAAAAAGAGAGGCCCCTGGGAATTCCGCTCCCTGCCCTGCAGCCCAGTCCGGGCCACTGACATATTTTTCCAAAACACTGCTTATTTCTCCCCTTCAAGACTGGCTCCCTGTTGATTCAGTTCTGAGGGCCTGTGCCTGGTTTCCACGGCCTGTGAACATCTCTGCTTTTCCCGCGTGGCTCCCCACTGCAGTGAGACAGCCCTCCTCCCCACGCCCCAGGGCAGGACTGCCTCCCTCACCGTGATGAGCTCCCCAGCCCTGCCGGCCAGGAGAGGAATCTGCTCCAACCAGGCTCCTTCTCTTCATCCACTTCTCCCTCCTGCTACCCTGCGCCCTCATCCTCTGCCTCTTCCTTGGGATCCTCACATAACGGATTCCTCCAAAACCAACTTCTCTTTCCTCCTCCCTTCCTCCGAGCGCACCCTTTTCCCAACCATGTTGGTGAGAGGGCTATCTTTCAGCACGTTTAGGAATTTCTCCCACGTCCTCTGATAGAGCAGGTATGGAAGACGTTTTTATTGACTCGCTGATCTCCTACTACATCAAACTCTGCCTCAGTCAAATGAAGGAACTGATCCTTTGCCGCATCAAAGGAGTTCCTGTTTGCAGAAATGAAGCTATTCACCACCTACTCTTTCCTTATTGTGGTAAGATACACAAAATGTAAAATTGACCCTCTTGGCCATTTTTACGGGTACGATTCAAGGGTGCTCAGTATATTCCACATTGCTCTGTAGCCATCCCCACCAGCCATCTCCAGAACTTTATCCTCTTCCCAAATTGAAACTGTTCCCCATGAAACACTAATTCCACATTCCCTTCCCCCCCCACACACACACATCCCCAGCAACCACCCTCTACTCTCCGTCTCTACAAATGTGACTGATCTAGGCACCTCTTGGAAGTGAGATCACTCAATTTTCATCCTTTGGTGACAGGGCTTATTTCCCTTAGTATCATATCCTCAAGATGACTGCACATTCCCTTAGCGATCACAGACTCTCATATTTAGAAATCCATTCATTTCTAAATATTCGACCCCAGGAATGGGAAGAACATGGACCACATGGAAAGAAATCAAGGCCAACCGCTTGCCAGCCACCAAGGAGCCATATCCGACCCCTGCAGTCCCCAAATCAGAACTCGTACGCAGCTTCTCTAAGGCAGAGCTGCTTTGGGACGGAGGGAATACCACGTCTGAAACGATGTGGTGAGGAAACCACTCTGCATTCGGTGTGGGGCTATGGCTTCCTCACCTCACTTAACTTTCACATCCCAGGGAGTCACTGCTTCATCTCCATTTTACAGACAAGGAAACAAAGCTTAAAGAGACCCAGGAATTTGTCCCAAATCACAGCTGCGAAGCACTGGAGCGGAGACTCACACCTTCGGACGGATGTCCATTTGACCCCAGATGCCCTGCCCCTAAACCCCCACCGCCTCCCCGCTGCCCCAGACCCCCATCTAACGGAGAGGGAAGCGAGGAGACTCATTAGACACACCTAGGACCTGAGAGCAATAGTTTATAAGACTTAAGTAAAGAAAAGCATGAGGAGAAGGTGACTTTAAAACAGCCTGAGTATAGAAATTGTGATCAGACTATTAAAGTCTCTTTGAAAGAGGAAGAACAAATGGGCTTCAAGGGTAATAGGGGGAATCTCATTATCAGATGGGTTTTCATAAAGGTTGTGAGTTCCCTTCCCCGGGAGACGGCAGGAGGAGGAGAGGCTCGAACCTGCCTAGATCAGGCCTGCCTGGAGGCAAAGAGGTGACCCGGGAGGTCTTGGGGGACTCCCCCAGCACCAGAAGTCCCTGAGGAGATAATTGTAAAGCTTTTCAGTTCCTAAAAGAAAGGCTGTCTAGAAACACTAGGTAAGCGTTATAAATATGCATGCCTATTTTATCCCCTGTCATAGCCTCATCCTGCTGGGTGGGGTGCATGTCTAACACTCTCAAAATTTAAGGGGCAATGTCCCCTTTGATTACAGGGCATTCGGCAGTGAACTAACTTTCAAACTAACTCCAACCTGCTTTCAAGCTGCATCTTGCATTCAGGCTGAGCGCTGAGTTTGCCTTGAAGTGAATATTTCACTGAACAGGGAAGATGCCAGCTTTTCATTTTAATGTCCTTACAGCTCTTTCTATACGCCTTGCCTCAGAGGCTGACTTTGTCAAGATATGTAAACAGCAAAATCCAATGTGCTGTGCTCGGGATGACCCAGTCTCCTGAGGCAGATTAAGTCTAGTGGAAGGTGACGCCCAAGGCATCTTAGATTCAGAATTACTTTAAAAGGAAAAATGAAACCGGGAGAGCACCCTCTCCAAGTGACGGGAGCCATCGAAACACTACATTCTTAGGGATAAACCTGTGGTCAGAGCTAAGATTTTTCTAGAGCAGACATAATCACTTTTGGTCTTCGTTCACTCTGCCAAATTCTTTAAGCCCCAAGAGCCCATATTCAATCTCCACTCTTCTCGTGATTGTAAAAGGGACCCAAGTAAGGTCTGTATTCTCCCATCAAGAATTAGTTTGTGAAGGGGCCACTTGGCCAGTATATCTACCTCCTCCTGTGGGTTCTCTACTTCCCCAAACCTCCCCATTGGTCGTTGTGAAATCCTCAGTGCACAGAGTGTTTCGAAGCTGCCTGCATGCTATGGCTTCTGGTAGAACTTCATTTTAAGGATTATCCAGATTTTCATTGTCTAAAAATGTTATTTCCTATGTGGTAATTATATAAATGTCTGCACGGATTCAGCCTGGTATTTGCTAATCTTTGTACAAAATAGAATTGGCTCCAAAGCATCGGTATGTGGGGGGGGCGGGGGGCAGGAGGGAACAATGGAGTAATTTCTGTGCATATTGAAATGTGGAAATTCTGTCTTCTACAAATGTGGTTATACCTAATTCCCAAGATTACTGCCTTCCTACCATTTGCAGAGCAACTATGTCAATGACGGACCTCTCACCCTACCTAGAGTGTAGTCTTTCTTACTATACGTTCAATGTATTGACCAAAGCTGCAGGAGGCTTTTGATCTATCAGCATGTTTTTATTAAGAGGAGTCAGAACAGGGGCGCCTGGATGGCTCAGTTGGCTGAGCTTCTAATTTCAGTTCAGTTCATGATCTCGGGGTCCTGGGATCAAGCCCAGCATCAAGCTCCCCACTCAGCAGGGAGTCTGTTTGTCCCTCTCCTTTGGCCCCTCCCCCTCTCCGCGCACGTGTGTGTGTGTGTGCGCGCGTGCGCACGCGCGCGCACACATGTGCGCGCTCTCTCAAATAATTAGTATCTTTTAAAAAGGGGGGGAGTCAAAACACTTATATACATGGCCACCAAAATAATCAGTCAATCCAGTTACTTCAGCTACTTTTTCCATCACTGAGGGATAGGAGAGCACCAAGAGAATCCTTAACAGCGTAGCAATTCACACTAAGGTGGATGATGAAAGACCAGGAGGGCCAAGCCATGACCCAGGCATTCTGCTCCAGAGACATATCCTGTGTCTTTTCCCAGGAAGACATTAAGATATTTGCATTCATGTACCACCAAGCCATTCAATGGCTATCGTTAAAGCAGCTAGATAAAAAGAAACTCCCAGAAATTACCCTAAACCCACACCAAAGCCAAACTTAAAATCCACAGCTATTATTCATTGAGGGGATGGCACATTGGTTTCCTGGTGCAGGTGGATTTCTAAATTTCCAAATTGCATGTTGTCTAATCCATCATAGCACCATGAGTGAGTCACGACCATTCCTATGCAAGGGATGGTAATAGGGACAAGATGAGGTGCACAAATTTGGGGATAGCCTTGCCTCTTACTGTTGAACTATAAAATCAATATCTACAAACCAAAGAGAGATGCAAAGCCTCCTAAAATTAGAGAAAGACAGACCCATAGTTTATAAGACATGATAGTCAGCAGCTGATTAGGTTCAATCACAAGCACATTTCAAAATAATAAATCAGGATTCTGGTCTACACATCAGCCTTTTTGAGTTTAGTTAATGCGAGTCCATCCCCATAAGACAGACCCAACGGAAACCATATTCCTCCATTTCCAGTCTTCACCCATTTTTCAAAACAATGAACTAATACTATTGATAAAACTGGGTTGACATATAACACATTACCGATTACTATATACGAATCGCTGTGTTAGCACCACAGGGTGCTAACACTGAGAAGAACATTATTCCATTTGGGAGAAAAATGTCAGTAAGTGAATTTCCCATCTTGTAAACTTCGAGGGCTGGCGGTTTGAGGGCAGAGGCTGGGTTTTTGTATTTTAGATATTTACATTTCATGTTTATTTTGCCTCCCACAAGGCCTGGCCCAGGTCTGGGTATGAGGTCAGAAATAGGTGTTCATTTATCAAGTGAGCGAAGGACACAATGTAGCTAACTACGACTACGTGACATAGAAGTAAGCCAAACAGCCCTGGCCCGGGGAACCCAAGGGCAAGGCCTCCAGCTCCAGTGGCTCCAGAGGGAGAACCCTGAATTCTAACCAGAACCAATCCATTCCCATCCCCAGAGCGTAGACAGGCAAGCAGGTCACTTTCTGGATTTCTTTCTGCCACATCCTCTCTGACCCGCAGCAGAGTATGGGAAGAGGGAGGGAACCCTTGGGGATCATGAGTCTGACCTTGAGCTCCCCGCGTGCTCATGCTGGACGCCTCCTGAGGCCACCACTGATATGTGGCCATCTCTGTGTTTAGATGTGATGGCAAGCAGCCCCAGTGAGAAAGCATTGTCAGTTCTCTCTCCCTGCTCACTGGGCGAGAAAAGATTTTTCATTTCATACATCATTTACAACTTGCTGCTGTGATTCTAAAAAACCAGTGGGCTTTATCGAGTTAATGAGCAAGAAAAACATATTTGGTGAGCGTGTTAATTTTTTGAATGTTCTGCAGAGCCCAGGACATTAGGCAACAGGCACAGGGCAGCTGGGCACACCAGGGGGCCCCTGCCCCCCAGATTCATTCCACCCGACGATGGGGGCACCTGGCTAGTCACTAATAAATCAGCAAATGCATCTTAATAGAAATTGAACAGAAAACATGTCATTGGCTTTGCTCTCTCTGCATTGTCTCTACTCAGGAACATTTGGGACCCTGGGCAAAAATCACCATTGGCCTGATTGAGTTTCTCTTCCACATACCGGTCTTCACAGCAAGAGAGAGGCGCAAGCAGGGCAGCTTTGAGGACAAATCAGGTCAAAAGGGGGAAGAAAGCATACCGAATCTCAGTGCTCAGGATTTTCAAAGTGATAGAAGACCATCTATCCCAAGAATGATGTGTTAATGAAGGTGTAAGCCTAGACACGAGGACAGAAGGGCTCTGTCAGAGGACCAAAAGAAGATACCGAAACAAGTCTTAATTATGAAAGGATGCTTTTAAAGTTCTTATTCTTACCTCTCAAAATCTTTGATACTCCAAGCTGGCTGAATGCATCGCAGCATTAATCTGCTCACGAAACCACAGAACCAAAAGCATCACATTCGTCGCATCTTCCTTTCCATCTTTGAATTTCATCTTAAGTGAGACATTTGAGATTGACCCCAGCAAGTTCATGGTGTTAGCGAAACTTGCACCCACAACTGAAAAGGCATGGATGTACTTTTCTCATTTCTCTTCCACGCATGGACGATGAGTAGATTTGTGACTTATTAGAGATGGGGAAATGTTTGAGCACTATTAAGTGTAAACACAAAATGATAGCTACTGAGTCAGGGCTGAGAACATCCCCACTCTACACAAAACCAACAATGGGCAAGGACCACATTTTAATACGTCACACAACTCATTTAAAGAAGGTCCATTTCTGGACCTCCACCCTCACAAAGATCGCCGGCCATAAACACATGCACACACACACATACCATTCACACACACAATTCAAAAATCCCAGAGGGCTATAGATCACTTAGACGAAGCAAATGGCACAGGAGACAGAAACTGGTTGTTTTCTAGATAAGAAAAAAAATGCAAAACAGTCTATTTCAGAAAAGATACGAAATAAGGATCACTATTTTAGGGAGGAACATAATTGTGTTTTGTTGGAGAATATGAATCCAGGAAACACTTTTGTATTCTGATATTTAATGGAATTTTGTATTCATTCCGGCTGTGGGTGCGATAAAGCTCTACGTAACAAAGACACCCGGTTTTCCGTAACCAAGAACCCAGCCGAGGTATTATCTCTGGAAGACGGGCTCATTCTCACCCTAAGAGGAGTTCTATCTCTGGTGCCTGATAATGGTGAGGAATGTCAGGAAGAGTATCTTAATTTGCAGATGATTTTTGGAGAAATGGAAAGAAGAGAGCTGGGAATTGTGCCCAGAGAGCATGAGGCCGAGGACTGTGAACTGTCAGCACGATACTCCCCATGTGGCTGAAAAGGCCTGCCTCGGGTGTCCCCCGTGTGGGACCGACCACACAGTGCTCCTGGCCCTATCGCTGCCGTGACCTGTGCCTGTCAGGTAGTGAGGCCAACAGTCTGCACTATGCACAGAGCCAAAGGGATTTCCAGCACGTCTTCCAGCACGACCCTCACTTAGCCACTCGAGAACTTCCCTGTGTAAACTTTAGACTCACTCTTCACAGCCCAAAGCAAGAGATTCTGCAGGTGTGGAGTGCAACGGTCTGGCCTGGCCTGACCACACCTGAGATAGCTGCCTGGGGCTAACCTGGGGTGGGGGAAGAATAGTCTAGTAAGGTTGAAAAAAAGCATCCCTCCCTCTCTCACTGAGCACTGGCCTTCAGTGCCACCTGGCCTGACAATGGCCACTGATGATGCTATCCCACCCAGCTTCCTGTGAACACACCTTATGTGCCCCTTGTGAGTTGCACACTTGTGTAACGCCTTACCCCTGGGTATAGGTAGGATCTGTGGCTTGCTTCTGGCCCACAGAAAACAGCAAAGGTGATTGGATAGTCCTTTCTGTCCCATCATATGTCACATCATATCCTCCATTCTAGAAACCAGAATGAGATTCTCTTGCTCATCACGGTAGGCGGGGTAATGTCTCCTCCTGTCCTCCTCCACCCCACCCAGCCAAAGCATCCACTCCTAATTCCAGAAACATGTTCTATGACAAAAGAGACTCTGAAGATGCATATATACTGGTGCAACTTCCAAGCAGGGAGATTAGCTTGGATTATCCAGGTAGGCCCAGTCTAATCACACAGACCCTTAAAAACAGAGAACATTCCCTAAAGAGTCAGAAAGAGGAGGCAGAAGAGAAGCAGGTGAGAGTCTCAGCATGAAAGCCTTCAATACACCATTGCTGGTTAGCTCTAGGGGCCAAGTGCAAGGACCAGGGAAAGGCTCCCAGGAACCAACAGTAGCCCCCAGCTGACAGCCAGCAAGGAAACAGTCCTACAACCACAAGGAGCCAAGGCCTGCTAGCAACTGGAAGGAGCTTAGAATCACCTACGTCCCCAGAACCTCCAGAAAGGCTCCCAGGCCTGCCAAAGTCTTGTAGGACCCAAATCAGAGGAACCAGCTGGGCCTTGCTGCACCAAGATCTCTGAAGAATAGAACATATAAAATGGTGCATTAGTTTTGTTTTAAGCCACTGAATTTGTGGTAGATTGTTACAGCAGCTACAAGAAACTTGAAGACGATGTAAAAGGGCCACTGAGTCAGAGCTGAGAGCAGCCACAGCTGACAGTCACCAAGAACCCCTCAGTCCTGCAACTACAAGCCAAAGTCTGCCAACAGCCACATGAGCTTGAAAGAGGATCCCATGCCCCAGATGGGAACTCAGTCTGCCCAACACCATGACTGCAGCCTTGTGAGACCCCAAGCAGAGGACTCCGTTAAGCCACACCCAGATTCCTGACCCAGGGAAAATGAGATGGTAAATGTATGTTACTTTAAGCCACCAAAGTCATGATTACTTGTTTACACAGCAAACCGAAACTAATATGACACCTTTCCAGAAAAGTGGTTCATGCTTCCCCTGGACCACAGTATCCCAACACCTAAACCAAGTTACTAGCTCAGGATCGAGAGTATAGAGTCTGGTGTGTAACACATTAGAGCTTAGGATAAAGATTTAACATGATTGAGTGCCTACGACCAGCAAATACGGATTCTCTCTTTTCCACCAGAATATAAAATCAGATCGAAGTCTGATAAGCAGGCTTTATACTTTCTTACAAACCAGAGCAACTGTCCTACTGTACAATGGTGACACAGGTTCTCTGATGAAGACAAAAGCAAGAGCTAACTCCTTTTTTCAAGAGTCATGCAGGAATGTCAATCTATAATTCTATTTCAGTTGTTGTTTCCTAAGGTGTTTTACCAGATTGATGACAATACAAGGCAGAACCCTTTCATGTTTAAGTGACAGAAACTCCAATCTAAATAGGCTTGAACTAAAAGGGAAAAGGGTTGGGGAAGTCAAGTGCAGGCAGGGCTGAAAATCCTGGTCTCACTCCAGCTCTGGTTCTGCTCTCCTCTGTGTTTGCTTTTCTCCCAACTGGCTTTTCTCCTGTGTGATAAGATGGCGGCCAGCAGTCCACTTCTCATCCTCCTTTTACTCTAGATGTTACAACACAAATCTTGAGCCTGACTCCCACTGGATCATTCAGGGCATGTCACTGCTAAACAGTCACTAGGGAGAATAGAAGACCATTTGCAGGTTGGACAAAGCTGGGAGCATAAGCCCATCCCTAGAGCATAAGGTGAGGAGTCTGATCTCACCCTTGTGGACTGAGAATCTGGGAGGGGTACTTTCCCTAAAGAAAAGGTAAGGAGCAGTGTCAAAAGAAGGACAAGAAACACTAGATGGTGGGGTGCCTGGGTGGCTCAGTGGGTTAAAGCCTCTGCCTTTGGCTCAGGTCATGATCTCAGGGTCCTGGGATCAAGCCCCGCATCAGGCTCTCGGCTCAGCAGGGAGCCTGCTTCCCCCTCTCTCTCTGCCTGCCTCTCTGCCTACTTGTGATCTTTCTCTCTCTGTCAAATAAATAAATAAAATCTTAAATAAAAAAAAAAAAAGAAGAAACACTAGATGGTCAAAGCCAAAACTTCTATGCTTCTATAAGCCACCTTACTTATCCATTTCTGACTGACTGCCATTGGGCAATTTTCAAACACCAAATTAGCTTTCTAAGAAAAAAAAAAGGCTATCCCCCCATAAAGACATATCTTGTGTCCAGAGTCCCCTGGATGATCCCCTCCATCTTTACAGTGTAGGATTCCAGGTCTATCGAGAGCCTAACTGGAAGACATGTCCAGTCTACCAACATGGCTGCCTTTGAAATTATCTTTGAAAAGAAGAACATTCACCCAACGGTTGGAAAAACCAGCCCTATCACCACCTAGGTAAACCTCATAGGTCGTCTTCTTGCCTGCTCTGTATTCAAATGGCCCCCTGCCTCCCGGTCCACCGCTGGGAACACACAGACATTCAATCTCTGGACATCCGACAGAGGTGACAGCGACAGAGAGGCAGGGCACTGAGCCCCGCACTCGTCAACTCCCCAAACTTTGTTTTTCAAAAGCAAATTTCTTCAAACAAAGCAGTTACAAGGCCTTAGTTGAAGTTAAAAAAACAAAGATACTTTTGAGTCTTCTAAACACATACCAAAAGAAAAAGGTTATTTTTTAACTTTCAGAAAAGACAGATGCACGCTTTGGGTGCTCAGATACAGCCAAGCAGATTTTAGCTGAAACTTTCCTGAGTTCTATTTTGCGACTGAAACCAGGCACCAAAAAAAAATTTTTTTTTTTTATCTGAAAGGATCTCTTTCTTTCAAAAGGGAAAAAAGACATAGTTGGAAGAAAACGTATGAAGGAACTAAATAGGAGAGGCCCTGCCAACTATTTAAGGACCTGGTATTAAGATATGGCCAAATAAATTGTTCATACCTTCTCGTCAGATGTCATTTTTGGATCCAGGGGATAATTTTAGCAGAGATCACTCAAACTTCCTTGAGGTGGAATAGCCATTAAATCTTTAACCCATTTCAGAGCTATATTGTACTGCTTTCCTATTTTTAGTGCCCCATAGCTTCTTTAGCATAATCCGGGTGGGGGGGGAATAGTTCATCCCCCCAGCGTACCATATGTGTTATTGTCTGCTACCTGTGTGTAATTATCGGTGTTATTTTAATAATCAATTTCAATGGAAGGGCAGGATTTGCTTCCGTTGCATTTAAATCCTAATAAAGCTCAATAAAAAGAAAATGAGAAAGAAAGAGAAAATACCGTTCAGAGGATTAACAAAACACTCCAACAAAAGGGACCTTTTTAATTTTCATGACGTGATAAAGTGATAGCCTTTTGAATAGACAATTAGGCTCATAAACCTGATACACCAAGGGCTTAATTCACAAACACACACTGTCACTAATACATTTGCCGAGGAGCTGTATGCTTAACAGGATTAGAATACGGCAAATCATTCATTATTAATGGAAATCTACATTGCCTAGGTCTCCATCCCTAGACAGACCAGTATTTAAATCAAATAATTTAGCACAATTTCAGGAGCTTAGTTCTGTATATAGATTGCTCACGGGTAGCTCCGTATTTCCATACACAGAACTGGAAATCTTTCCTGGGGGCATTGTTAACCTGCTTCGGCTCCTGTTACCCAGAGGATTTAGATTCTAGAAGCTCTCTGCCTTGCCCTGTTTGCCCATAAACTCAGAAGTAACCAGCGGGCTGGCCCACCTGATAAGGTCATTTGCTTCCCCCCAAACCCTGTAAGCTGTACCATTATCCTATGCATACTATTTGCACTTCAGCTCCGACGGGTGATCTGGCAAATGTAAGATGCACGGCACACGGGGGTTCAGACAAAACCTGGTCTAGGTCAGAGGTAGAATTTACGGAGTCATCCTTTCAACAGCGTCTCAAGGGACAAGGCAGACTTCTTTTGCTTTGACTCATGGAAAAGCTGGCTCCAACCGGTAGGTGTACCAATGAGATGTGGCTTGGGCGAAGGTAACAACAGAGGTTATTCATCCTTTTTGTTGAGCATCTAAACTGTGCCGAGCACAGAGTGACCAACTGTTCCAGTGTGGCTAGGACTGAAGGGTTTTCCAGGGCAAGGAACTTTGAGGCTTAAGCTGGGAAGCTCCCAGGCACACCGCATGGCTGGCTCTCCACTGTTCATAATTCAGGTTCATTATTTCATAATGATTGCGGTTATCCTCAACCTTATGAGGGTGATAGTCCCACTTTGGGATACGGAGAATGAACCCCAAAGATGTTGACTAATTCACCCAAAGTCACGGCCGGCAGAGCCAAGATTCAGTTTCAGACCTCTCCGACGTCTCTGCCCCTGACCTCCAATTCTGTTCAGGCAACCGGACCCCGGCTAGAATGAACAGCCTTGCTACTCACCTTGCGTTACATGCTTCCTCCACATGGGAAATCAAGACTTCCTAGCTTACAATTAGTTCTACCTTTAGATGAAAGCTTCACATGATCTGGGAACTCACCAGGCCCATCAGCAGAGCCAAAGGCAGAGCCCATTCACCTAGCATGTCACCCCCCAGAACTAAGGGCCAGCAGAGACCATCCTCATCTGGCAGAAGAGTGTACACCAAAACCTCGTGGGGCTATTTTCCCAAATAAAAATCTCTCCCACCCTCATTGGGGAGATTTTGCTTGAGTAGGTGCAGTGCTGTGGCTGGCACGCGTTTCAGATCAAGGTCCCAAGGTCCCCCAGATGATTCACAAGGCCTGGACAGCTGTCGTGTGCTTCCATTGGTAAGTCTGCTGCTTTCTTCCACAACCCAGTGAGCCACTGTGCCTCACAAATGTGACCGGAGCAGGCCCTGGCAAGATTCCGTCAGTGGTCCGGTAGACTATATTGAAGGCATACTTTGGGAAAGAAAAAAATCCCAGCTGGACGCGCAACCTCGGGTAAATCACTGAATCTCAGCACTTCTATTTCCTTGCTTCTAGGATGACGATGATACTAACACCTCTCCCAGGAGAGCATACGTGATGTACTGAACATAACGGTTCCCGTACAATTTATCCCCCTTGGCATCCCACTCAGCCTCAACCATGATGCTGAACAATCACATCATTTCATGTTGAAGGAGGTTCTACCTAGTAGATAGACATCATGGAAATTTCCCCATTAGTTCTGGCCTGTGTATAATTGTCTGTTTTCATCTCAATGTGCTTCTCGATTATCGACTGCTTTGGAATAATAGTATCCCTCAGTACCTTCCAGGAGTCCGTCCAGCAAGAGGGGCTTCAGTGGATGCAGCTGAGAGATGGAATTACAAACTCAAAAATTAATATGTTAAGTGGTTGACTCTTCTCATTAGAGGGAGTGTTTACTTTGCAAAGGATTAATCCAAGTTTTTTTTAAGTAGCAGGAGGCCAAATTGCATTAATCACTAACTATGAGTGACAATAATTAGTAACACATATTTAGCCTCTAACATCCAGAATTCTTAGGACCTGGTAGGTCCCAGACAGGAAACTGTTTAGTTTGCAAAAGAAAACATGCTTCGACATAAATTCCTTTTCAGGGGCACCTGGGTGGCTCAATCTGTTAAGATCTGACTCTTGATTTCAGCTCAAGTCATGATCTCAGGGGCCTGAGATCAAGCCCTGTGTCAGGCTCTGGGCTCAGCAGAGCATCTGCTTGAGATTTTCTTTCTCTCCCTCCCTCCCTCTGCTTCTCCCTCTGAGCGCTCGCTCTCTCGCTCTCTCTCGCTCTCAAGATAAATCTTTTTTTTAATCCCTTTTCAGTCTTCTTTGCAAGTTTCTTGGCCTCTGCAGGTCCTCAGGTCTAATCTCAAGGCATCTGTCTTCTTACCCAACATTCTCTCCCTAGAGGGTTCCCCCATTTTCATCTTGCATCCAAACCCAGGCCTCATTTCTGAATTCCAACTACCTTTCTCGACTGAGAGGTCTACAAGCATCTCAAAGGTAGCATGCCTGCCGTAGGTTGAATTATGTCCCCCAGAAACATATGTTGAAGTCCTAACCCCCAGTGCCTCCAAATGTGGCCTTATTTTGAAATAGGCTTGTTGCAGATGTAATTAGTCAAGATGAGGTCATACTGGAGTAGGGTGGTCTCCTCATCAATGAGACTGAGGCCCTTAAAGAGGAAGGCAATGTGAAGACACAGAGACTCAAGAAGAACCTCATGTGAAGACAGAGGCAGAGATGGGAGGGACATTGCCACCAATCACAAATTACCTGGGACAACCAGAAGAGGGAAGAGGGGAGGAAGGATTCTCCCCCAAGAGACTCCAAAGAGAGCACAGCCTGGCTGACACCTTGATTCCAGACTTCTAGACTCCAGAAGAGAAATTACATAAATTTCTATTGTTTAAGTCACCTGGACTGTAGCCCTAGGAAACCAGCCTGGCCCTGGGCCCATAGGCCCCCAGTAAGTAGCACGTCCCACATTTGGCTGCACCTGCCAGTGACCTGGATAGTGTCCTGTCCTCATCACCCCCTCACCCCCAACCCTGTGCATCCCGCCCAGCCCGCATCATTACCTGCACATCTCAGTCCAGGGACCACCTCCTCAGAGAGGCCTTCCCTCTGGTTCAATCTCTCTTCTCACCATTCAGTTCTCCCTCATGCCGTTTGTCACAGCTCTTAGTCACCTATTTATTCGTGTGGGGTTATTTGCTGTTGCTGCTGGTTTTTTATGCCTTTCTCTCCCTCACTATAGGCCCCCAATGAACAGGAATAATGTCTATTTGTTCTCCTGGTGTTGGCAGAAAGCAGAACAATGTCCGGCTCCTCGGGGGTGCTCTATAAATATTGTGGAATGGTCCAACCTAAAGGCCTCTCTTCGTGGCTGATGCAGCAGAGGGATGTGTCGACTCTCAAATAAACACGATGGCACCAGCACTACCTGGACTCAGGCCTGAGCTGTGAGAACTCTGGGCTGTGGGGAAACAGGACCTTACTGGCTGCCACCTGTGGAGAGGAGGCTCGGCGTCTGATTTCTTGAGTTTCCACAGCTTACGGCCCACTCCAGGCCACGGATCTCTGATTTAGGATGTTGCCTAATTGGCCCTTGATGCTTTGTAAAGCTCCTCTTCAAGGGCAATCTCAGGGAGACTGGCAACCACCCTTTATAGGCGATCATGTTGGTATCCCTACTCCATTTCACAGATGAGGACAGACCTTGTAATTCACTCATGTGGCAATGTTGGGTCTGGTCTCCACCTGGCTTGTGCACAGCCCCTTAATACAACAGAAAACAGCATGGCTTTCGTGGAACAACTTCTGGATAAAGCTAACAGATGACTCTAACCGGGCACTGATCCCAGCATATAGGATGATTCCCCCAAGTTCCAGCAAAGCCACCTCTGGGGTCACTTGATACTTTTTTAAGTGTCATCAGAAGCAACTCGCAGTTATACATAACTCTTGGAACAAGAACAGAAGTATCCGCCTGAATGCTTCCTGTCTGTCAATCATTAAGGCAATTTCAGAAATCCATCAAGAATTAGACAAAACACTGGATTCTTTTTTTAACTACCAAACCTATAACCATAAAAGGAATTTTAATTCTATCCATCTGGTGAATGAGAGAATTCTAATGGAGTAGGGATCTCCATCCCCAAATCAAAGTCTCATATCAACAATTCTCAACTTGTCTCTCCTCTACTTATCCAGGTAGAAGACCCAAGCTAAACTGAAGCAAAAGCAAGAAGAGGTTGATTGGACAGACTTATTTCTCCATGAAGTAAGTCCTCTGAAATGATAAAAAGATTGAGGCTGCATCTAAGAACTACTCAAGCCTGTAACAGAGGTCACACTCCACCTCAAGGTAGATTGTCCCGCCACTGTTTAAAGACAAAAGCTAGCTACCACACAATGCTTCTCTGTGGATGCCAGGCCTTGGTGACTCGGAAAAAGGTCTCCCTACTAACACACACTAACCTCACTGATAGTCACCCCGCTCACTCAACATTTCCAAAATCCACCCCCCCTCGCTGCCTCCAACACCCCTGTCTCTGTTCATGGCAAGCTGAGTCCCCAGCCTCCTCAACCCCTCAGAGTCAGTCTTCTCAAATGTAAACCTCACACCTGCAATTTCCAACCCAAACTGTGGCTGAGGCACCGCCTTCCACTTATACAGCTGCCACAGATCTTAAATTTTTGAAGGAAAAAAGCAGAACTTGTCTGTCAGACTCTGTGCAAACTATGAGCCCAAGGCGGTTTCCACCTCCCTCATTAGATCATGCTACACACCTTTCAGTGACATCATGTCCTTGTGAAGCTGGACTTCCCGAATTGCTGGGACAAAAGTAAGGCCCTTGTTGTGTACCCAAAAGAGATGAAAGCAGGGACTCCATAGATGCATGTGTGCCAAGTTTCACAGAAGCACTATTCACAATTGCCAACAAGTAGTAACAACCCAAATGTCAATCAACAGAGGTATGGATAAACAAGATGTGGCCAATACAGGCAATGGAATAATATTCAGTCTTAAAAATGAACTAAGTACTAATACATGCTGCAACATAGACAAATACTGAAAGTGTGATGCTAGGCACAAAAAAGAAAAAGAAAAAAAAAAAGCCAAACATTGAAGAACAAATATTGTATGATTCTACTTTTGTGAGTTACCTAGTGTAGTCAATTTCTTCAAGTCAGAAAATGGAACAGTAGTTGCCAGGGGCTGAGGGAGGGAGAGGATGGGGCATTAGCATTTAATGTTAATTAGTGTTTAATAGGTACAGAGTTTCAGTTCGGGATGATGAAAAAATTCTGGAAATGGATAATGGTGCTGGTTGCACAACACTGTGAATGTACTTAGTGCCACTAAGTTGTATACTTAAAAATGGTTGCAATGGCAAGTCTCCTGTTATGTATATTTTGCCACAAAAAAAGGTAAAACCTTGCAAAAATCAGTACAATAGAGGAAATGAGTGTGGCAGTGTCCAATATGATCCAAGGGGTGAAAAACTTTTCCACGCCCAACATGTAAGAAATTGTGGCTAAGAATGCAAGGGAAATATTTTTTATTTAATTCATGCACAGTAGTTTCCAAAGGGCCACCAAGATATTAATACATAAATACTAAGCCATTTAAAAATATGACTACTTGGGGACCCCTGGGTGGCGCAGTTGGTTGGGCAACTGCCTTTGGCTCAGGTCATGATCCCGGCATCTTAGGATCGAGTCCCGCATCGGGCTCCTTGCTCCGCAGGGAGCCTGCTCCTCTCTCTGCTTCTGCCTGCCTCTCTGCCTGCTTGTGTTCTCTCTCTGTTAAATGAATAAATAAAATCTTTAAAAAATATATATATATATGACTACTTGGGGGAAGTCTGTTGGCTCAGTCAGTTAAGCGTCCAACTCTTGATTTCAGTTTAGGTCATAATCTCAGGGTTGTGAGACTGGAGCCCTGTGTCAGACCCCATGCTCAGTGGGGAGTCTACTGGAGATTTTCTCTCTCTCCCTCTGCTCCTCCCTCTGCCCATGCTCTCACTCTAAAATAAATATTTTTTAACTAAAATAAAAATTAAAATATGACTACTTGGGGCACCAAGTTAGGCATTTGACTCTTGGTTTCAGCTCAGGCTGTGATTTCAGGGACGTGGAATCAAGCCCCATATCAGGCTCCACACTTGGTGCAGAATCTGCTTGAGATTCTCTCTCTCTCTCTCTCTCTCCCTCCCCACCAGGCATGCTCTTCTCTAACATAAATAAATCTTTAAAAAAAATTCTCTCCCTCTCCCTCCACCCCTCTCTTGATGTGCAGTTTATCTCTCTAAAAAATATATATGTGTGACTACTTAACGAACTGAAGTGTTAAAGTATTCTTTTGGCTGAGGGGCACTATGAAAAAATTACTGGCATTACCAGAGTGCCATGAAGCAAGATACTACCTGTGAGGTTCCCTCACCGCAAGAGCCATGCTCAAATTTCATCCACTTCCCAATACACAGGGGACTACAGGGGACAGAGGAACAGGTTAATGACACCACCCGGAAGCAATCAGTGCATCTGAACTGTGGGAAAGACTACAGGACAAAAAAAAAGACCACAGAGAAATATAAAGGAAGAAGGAGAGAGACAGAGAGAGATGAAGGGAGTACAGATTATAAGAGACTTGTAATACATCCCTCAATGGCAGTATATGGACCTTACTAGATCCTGATTTGAACAAAGTATAAAAATAATATGTATTTGTTCATAGATACGAAGATCAGTTTGTTCACATATAGATGAAAATCAGGGGGAACTTAGTAGCTAACTGGATCCATTGGTGTTATTTAAGAATTGTTAAGTTTTCAACAAGATGATATGATGTTTTTTTTTCCCCCCAAGGTGTTCTCTTTCAGTCATACATGTGAAAATGTTTACAGTAGAAATGACATGATGTCTGGGACTTGCTTCAGAACAACCTCAGACGGGGCGTGGGAGAGCGAGGGGGAGAAGAGAAAACACAGTTGGCCATGAAGTGATCAATGTTGAAAATGGATGCTGGATAGATACACAGAGGCTCGTGGTCCTCTCTGCTCGCAGCTTCCCATCTCCAAAGTTGAATGCACATCTCCTTGTCAAACCTTGCGTGCCGCTCCCCACTCTAACTGCTTGGACGGCTCCCTGTGCTCTCGGGACAAAATCCAAACTTGTGGGTGGGACACCCTGCTTCTACATACCTCTCCGTCCACATTTCCACCAGCTCTGGGACCTCCTAGCCCCCGCCCCTCCCATTCCCCACCCTCTGTGGGGCACAGATGTCTGCGCTGGCATGCCCATCCCCCCTCCTCATCTGGGCAACCCTCCACACTACCCAGCCCACTCACCACTTCTCCTGGGGTGCTCTAACACCCCTCAGTGCTGAATTGGGAGTTTTTCCTCCGTGCTTCTAGAGAAACATATTTTCCCATCAGCAAAACTTTATGTAAATAGTAGTACTTTCATTTCCCATTGATTCATTAAACTGAGTGTCTGGTACACAGTAGATACTCAATAAACATGGGTTGACTTGAGAAATGAATGGCACAACAAACAACAGAATAAATATTATCATCACTAATAGTTCTGTCCTGGGAGTCTGCCATCTCCACGGACCCCGTTATAAAGCTTTTGTTACAGGAGGAGGTGGATTCTTCCCTCCTACCTGGAGGGAGGAACTGAAAAGACACCTGTAAGGACAAAAAGCCTGACATATGCAAGGCCACATCCCAGGTGACATAATGAATCAAACCAACATTACAGTTCCAGAAAAGCAAGACTAACCAAGGAATAACAGAGTTAGAAAGGGGCCGGTCTGGTTATAGGAATCATGACTCCAGAAACATCCAATCCCTGCCTTCTAGATACTGACCTGACCCTCTGAGTCACTTCTGGGGACATCCGTCCCTCACTTGCCTCTGGAAAGCCTCTTCCAGACCCGACTTCTTGAGATTCTACCCCTATTTCTGATCGACATCCACAACCGTTGGTCTGTTCATTACGTAGTAACGAGTTATTGATCATGGAGAGTGCCCGAGCCTCACCAGACTGCGTCCCAGGCAGTGTGACAAAGGCCAAAGCTAACATGGGTCTCAAAATCCTCCAGAGAAAGATGACAGGCACGGGAAGAGCTGCATCACAAAACTGAACATGATATGTCGCAGGGGAGGGGAACCAGGAAGGTGTCTGGGAGATCATAACTGAACCAGAGTTCTTTCAGTTCCAGAAGCCTTGACAGAAGCATCAGGGTTTGGAGGACAGCCGGGAAAGGTGGGGGCGGGGGGATTTCGGTCGGTGGCGGGTCTGCCGCCTGCGACTGCCTGCTTATGCTGGGGGAACGTGTTCTATCATGGCTGAGCCCAGAGGCAGAGCCGTCTCAGGGCTCCCATCTGCTCGTGGGGACGGGTTCGTCCCCGCTTGCCTCCCTGCCGTGCCCAGGTGGGTTCATCACGGAGCAAGAAAGTCCAGAGTGCAGGCTTCCCCTCCAGGCACAACGAAGTTCAGAGGAAGAAGACAGACGGTTAGTCTGGGGTCTCTTGCTGTAGCTCACTCTTAGGGGAAAATCGAATCTCCCCAAAAGCCCCACAGCCAACTCAGATCAAGCCACATGGCTGAAAGTGGACAGTGGGCCCCTTCCCGGGCCAGCCCTGTGCCTGCATCACCCACCGGGACCCGTGGGATTCCCTCGCTCACTGCCAGCCACTTCTGCCTTCTAGAACAGCCAGGGCGATGTCTTCCACGTCCTGTCTGCCGCGGAGGCAGGCTCTGGAGCAGTCAGGCAGGCAGTAACAGGCAGAGGCCTGAAGACAAGACGGGACAAGAGGAGATAATCCCCAACCCAATTCCCACCGTGCCCCTTCTCTCCCCCTGGTGTTTCTGCCTCCTGGCTGCACATGAGAATCACCTGGGCCCCAGCCCAGACCGATTCAGTCTAAGTCTCCGGGGGGTGGAATTCAGGCATCAGTGCTTCTGTTTTTTTTAAGCTTCCCAGAGGACCGGGATGCCCAGCAAGAGCTGAGAACAAGTGCTCTAGCTCAGTGGTTCTCAAACTTTAGCAGAATCACCGGAGGGCTTATTAAAGCACAGACTGCTTCACCCCATAACCCAGTCTCTGACTCAGTAGGTCTGGGGCGGAGCCAACGATGTGCATTTCTCACAAGCTCCCGGCTGATGCGGCCGCTGCTGGGCGGGGACATGTTTCCCTCATCTTGGCCAAACTAGTATGGCTCTCGGAGCCACAGTGTCCTTTCCCACCTGTAAAACAGAGGCAGTAGTAGCTGTCACACTGCTATTACTGGAAGGATTGAAAATAATGTCCGCACAACACCTCGCCAAGCTCGAAGGGCACCGAGCCGGTGCTCACAAGATGTAAGGTACCATCATTAGCTGCATCACTGCGGGTGTGTCAGAGGGTTGTCTGAGCGTGCCTCTCAGCTGGGTCAGCGCTCCCTCCCATCGAGTGTTTTTTTTTGCCTTCTAAAAATACATTAACACACACACACACACACACACACACACAAAATTGCATCATGCTTTCTGCCCTGGTTCTAAGTCTCCGGTGTTTTCTTATAGAATGATGCTTATCAGAGGAAAAACATCTGTTCCACTTTCTTTAATCTCTAATTTATCTAATCTCCCTTTGTAAAAAGGTATATTGCTAATGAGTGAATTTCTGCCAAGGGAAAAAAAATGCTTGTTTCAATTACTTATTCTTCCCATTGACTTTACTCTCTGTGGTGTAATATCACACAACATAAATATAATGAATGGGCCACTTTTTTCTGGTATCTTCATCACTGGCCACTGATAGACTTCTCGAATAAAGACGTCATTTTTCATGTCTCCACCTGAAGCATCAGACCTAGTCTGCCCCGAGTAATTCTTTTCCTCAGGTGAGTGTCCTCACCCTGCCCCCAGGCACCAGCCCAGGAGAACCCTCTATGGACGGTGACCGTGACGGAGAGCGGCCACCAGAGGGCGCCGCAGAGCAGCGCAGCCTGCCCCCTCCAGGGCCCTGGACTCCACCGCCTGGACGGTGCAAGCCCCGCCTGCGGTGTTTACTTCTTTCTCCCCGGAAAGGGTAGTTTCCAGAATCTGTAGGCATCTAGGTGTTGTTTTGTTTTCTTGGATTATCTTTTTTTATGTAAGTTAATAATCAAATAACAGGATTTGCTTCCATGTGTTTGTAAAAACAAATGAAGGTAAAATTATTTAAAAGAATGACATTGGATCAAAACAAGGAAATTTTGGAATTGTACCACCGAGTTGAAGGCCTTTTGGAATGCACCCCTCATTTTACAGGTGAGGACACTTGAGGATCGGAGAGTTCATCGTGTCACAGCCAACACACCACAACCCCTATCAGAGCCTGGGGATGCAAAGGGCCAGCAGAGTTACCAGTCAGCCCCAACTCCCTCTCATTCTGCCCTCCCGTCCTTCCCGCTGTGCAAAAAAGAGAGACAACTGACATTTCTTCTTATAACCTGAGGTTGTGCCACACCTTGCAATGTGTGTGGATATATATTTTTTTTTCTTTGCAATTTTTTGGATTGTGGTAAAATATACATAACATAAAATCTACCATTTTAATTATTTTTAAGTGTCCATTTCAGTAGCATTATTTTTATGATATTTTGCAGCCCTCTCCCACCATCTATCTCCAGCACTTTTTTATCTTCCCAAACTGAAATTCTGTCCCCATTTAACGTGAACTCCCCGGCCCCTCCTCCAGCCCCCGGCTCCCACCATCCTATTTTCTGTCTTGATGGATTTATCCATTCTAGGTCCCTCATATAAGGGGAATCATACAATTTTGGTCCCTGGGGTCTGGCTTCTTCACTTACAAATGTCCTCAAGTTTCAGTCATATCGCAGTGTGGGTAAGGCTTTCCTTCCTTTTCAGGGCTGAATAATATTCTGGCACTTTGTTAGAGCTGGTCCCCCGAAGATGCTGGAGGGTGGCCCCAGCCTGAGACTCCGGTTCCTCCCCCACACGTGCCCATTGTCGAGCTTGGACTCAGACTTGGTCTTCTCCCAGGCCGTGCCCTTCACTCTGCCTTAGCCCACGTTTCTTGGCCCACATGCAGGACGTGGGCCTTTGCCACAGTCCCTGTGCTTGCGGAGTACAGAGGTGCTCCCTTCCTAGGAGGGGCAAGCCACCCACATGAGGAACACAACCGTGACGCCCAGGCAGGGAGGTACAGGGAAGATGAGCCAAACTAGGAAGACGCGACTCCCAAGCTAACACAGGCAGGAATTATTCCAGCCCCTTCACAAAGCTCTGGGACAGAGCTGGTTAAAAGGTAGCGAAATCTTTTTCTTGCAAGGGGAGCATCAAATATTCCAACTTGGGTTAAGTGAAATTGACGCGACAAGCCACCCAACTCAGGAAGGCCCTTTAAGGTTTTAAAATCCCGCTTCGGCCAGAAGCCTGACTGCACAAAACAGTCAAACGAGGCAGTCTGTGGGCATCCTTATCCAGGTAAAGTGTCCTGTATGGCAATTCCCAGAAGAAAGTCCACGGCTAATGAAGAGCTTCGTCCTGAGGCGACTAAAAATTAATTTTACAACTGAACTGTTCCTCACATCTACCCATGCTTTATAAACAAAACCCATTATGGGTTTTACGATGTCTCCATTATTGACATTACTATTATTAGGCATCTAGGTGCTTTTTGCACATGGCATCACTTCATTCCCTTACACGCTCCATGGAATGAGGGCTGTAATATGACCACAGGGCTGCTCAGGATTCCACCTCTGGTAAACCATAGCCAGCTGTCCAAATGGGGTTTCATGACTTCCAAGCCCAACCTCCCCACCATGGAGCGCAACTAGCTCATGGGAAACTCATCCCCTATCTGGTCGGTACCCTTGAAGGGGTAGATCCTCTCTTTCCAAACCAAGGCTTAGGCAACTTACTCAATCCAGCAGACCTTACTTGGACCTCCATCTATGACCATCACTGTGGTAGGTGCCAAGGGGAAGGCGGTCCCAGCTCTCTTGGAGCTCACCTCCAATAAACAAATATCTGGAGAGTCCTATCCATGACTTGTGGGGCTTACATTTAGCTGTAATATGGAATGTCAAATGTAGTAACTTTCTTGTGTGAATTAAAAGAAACTGAGAAATCGTTTCTTGGATGGCATTCAGGTGAGAAAACAGAACACCTCGATTTCTACTAAAACACCCTGAGTGAGCCTTTCCTAACTTCATGTCAGGTGCAGAGACGTGACATCCCCCAAGACGTGACCCCTGGGTCCTCTGACTCCAATCATGGATTAAATATAGGGTGTTACCTGGAGAAGAAGGGATTTTGCCAAGATTACAGTCAAAACAGGTTTTGAAAATTAAATGGCATGTTTTCTGAAGCCGTATTTACTCTAGAACCCTGGAGGAAACAATAAAGGAAGCTCCAACCCATCCTGTTTTGTCTGATAAATACGGAATGTTCTTGAACTCCAATAATTTACATAAGATGAAGCAACCCTCAGAAAAGGTTGGCTGATCCTAAAAGGATTAAAATCCGTCTCAGCAGTCCAAGAGCCCTTTGTAATTTCAGCTGCTCATCAGCCCCGGCTACATTTGCCAAGTTTCTGACGTGAAAATGCAGGAGGTGATCACCACTGTGCCTCAGCTGGGGGCGGGGGGCGGGGTAGGGGGGAGTCTGCCGAGGTGGTGGGTGGGGGGAGGGAGGGAGGAGGGTGCTGTCTGATCCTGACAGGCTGACTCCCTTGGCGCCCACCCCAGCACGTTACCAAGGAAAAGGAGGCATGTTCTCTAGTTGGTGGTGAAGCAGGAACATTTGTACCAATAAATGAGAAACATAAAGGAAGAGCGTGTTTCTTTCTCCTAAATAACCCAGGACAAAAATAGGAAAACTTTGTGACCTGTGAACAATGTTTTAATATCTATGTACCCTAAGAGTGGGGAAGGGGCAGAGAAAGGATTACAGAAAGGTTATTTCTACTACAAATTTTCTCTCAAGAAAAATTTTAGGTAATACTGCAAAGAAAATTGGGGAAAAAATGTTATTACAAAGAATAGGTACTTTATTTATATTATACAGTGTATTATATATTATTACAGATAATATAGGAAATTGGGAGAGAAATCTTATTACAAATAATATAGCGATGTAATAAGCTATGTCCAGGGCTGCTGGAAAGGGGCCCTGATCTTCACTATATGTGACTGACTTTGGCCAATGGAACATGATCAGAAGTGACATGTGCCCCAGGGAGAAGTCCTCCTCAGGGGTATTGCCGGGTTTTGTCATTGCTCTTTTCCCTCTGCCGCAAGAGACGAAGGACACAAGTTCAGGCTGCTTCTTCAGCCTGGGTCTTGCAATGAGGAGGCTCCGTAGAGCAAGGCTGCTGCGGCCCAGAATCAAGATGAGCGAGAGACAGACATTTGCTACCGGAAGCTGCTGAGCTATTGGAGCCTGCTTGTTATGTGGCATTACCTAGTGAGTACTAACACATGAGGCTTCTTGTTCCTCTTAGATTAAAACCCAAAATCCATAACCTGGTGCCAAGGCCCTACTTCCGTCTCCTTTAAGTTGCCTTGCTTCCCTGCACATGGCCACTTTAGACCCAAGCTTAAAAGTCACTTCTTTAAGGTAAAGTTTTCCTGACCCTTCAGTCAATCTACAACATACCTCTCCTTTGTAGAGTGTATCAGATTTGAAATTTTAGTTTTCTTTGCTTGGTCATTTAACTGCTGCCTTTACTACTTCTTGAAGCATTAATTACAACTGTAATTCTTCTGATGACCTATTTAATATCTACCCCTCGTCTGACCACCATATGCTCACATGAACTCTCACGAAGTCTCAGAAGAATGCTTTCTGGTTTTGCTAAGCATTGAATCCAAGGGCTAGGGAACTGCCTGGCACATAACAGAGGTTCAATAAATTTTTGTCAGTGAATGGAATGGCTCGTCATTGACCAGACACTACTGCTTAAAGGATACTGTAAAATGTAAATATAAAAGTTATTAAAAGCTTTCACTGAATTGGGTAACATGATAAAGAGCCAGTATTTCATGTAAGAGCAGTAATCTGGATGTCTCTTTTCTCTCATATCAACATCAGCCCTGCCTCTAAAAGGCAGTTAATAAATAATCCCTCAGGCATGTCTCAATAGCCTTAGACACATAGGATCTCTGATATGTAGAATCGCCTTTTCAAAACACAGGTTGCTGGGTCCCACCCCAGATTCTCTGGTTCGGTGGGGGTGAGGTGGGACTTCCTCAGGAACCCCTCAGTCCCCGTTCCCACGCCCCACAGGGCCCCACTGCTTTGACTCCAGCACTGAGAACCACCACACCTGCCCCATCGTCGCCAATGAGGCACCACAGATCACAACCTGATGTCCCCATGGGAAAATGGGATTCGCACTTCCGTGGAGTAAAAGGCTACATTCATCTGTGCTTGAAGTAGGAGGTGTGAGTGGGAAGGAAGCCTGGGGGGCTGCCTCCCAACACCTCCTCCTCGCCCACCTGCCTCGTCCAGGGGGCGCTCTGCTTCCCCGCAGTGTTTTCTCCCACTCCCATTCCCCGCCTCAGCCTCTGCCAGAACCGGCTCTCACGCTCATCTCGCGCCACAAACCTCGGGCACACCCCGAAGGAAGGGGAGTGATTTTCACAGGGATGAAAGCTAGAGCTAAAAGAATCAAAATTTGACCCGGAATTTCAGGGTAACTAAGACCACTCTGCCAGGTGTCCCAAATAGAAGAAATGAAGGGCAAGGCATCTGGGTCGGCAGAGAAGCAAGGGGAAAGGGGCAGGTAGTCAGAGGGTGTGTGCAGATGCAGGGGGAGAGGTCAGGGGTCACAGGCAAAGACAGGCTGGAGGGCAAGGGGTGCAAGCAGACTGGCCTGGTGGGTCCAGCAGCCGCACAGGTTTGCCCCTGCTGACAATAGGGACAGTCTTCTCTACTCTCCCACATGCCCATTGAGGGCCATCCACCTGCCCTGTTCACTGGTAGTTTGGCCATTTTTTATTAGTATTGTGGGCTCAGTTGTGCCCCCTAAAATTCATCTGTGGCAGCCCTAACCCCCAATACTCAGAATGTGGCTATATTTAGAGATGGGGTCTTCAAAGAAGTGTGAAGTTAAAACTCAGTCCCATGGGTGGGCCCTAATCCCATCTGACTGTGTCCTTTCAGGAGAGGAGAGTAGGGCACAGACACACACGGGTGGAAGGCCACACGGAAACACAAGCCAAGAAGACAAGCCTCAGAAGACATGGACTCTGTCTACACCGTGATCTCAGACTTCTAGCCGTCAGCACCGTGAGACACTAAACATCTGTTGTTGAAGTCCCCACCATGAGTCACTTTGCTACGCAGCCCTAGCGGACTCATCCAGTCAGTCCCGAAGTTCTGCAGACCCCACACTGAGGGCGAAGGAAGCCGGGGGGGGGGGGTGGGGGAGGGCTCCCAGTAGGATTGCACCACCCTCTCTTGTGTCCTAAAGGACATGGCCTTGGTAGAAGCCTACAGGGGTCTCTGCAGAGCTTTGAACCCAAGGGGTAAACGACAATCACATTTTTTTTAAGATTTTATTTATTTACTTGAGAGAGAGAGAATGAGCAGGGGGAGAGGCAGAGGGAGAGGGAGAAGCAGACTCCCTGCTGAGCAGAGGGCCCCCCCCCCGCCAAATGCAGGACTCGATTCCAGAACCCTGGGGTCAAGACCTAAGCCAAAGGCAGACGCTTAACAACTGAACCACCCAGATGCCCTGAGAATCACATTTTCTACAAAACACTAGGGGTAGAAGTAGGACAGCAGGGTCCGCGTCTGCCTTCTAGAGAGCCTCCCTTTCATGGGAGACACCCACCTTGTCCTTGAAAACTGGCCACAGGAACAGCGAAGGGGAACCCCGATGCCGCAGGGGCAGCCGGTAACCCGTCAGGCATTACTCGTGACTCATACAGTTACCAAGTATTTGTGTCTCAAGCGCACACAACATAAAGGAAACCCCTTACACAGAAATCTTGACTGAGGGGAAAAAATGCTTTTTTCATGAAATTATCCTACCAGTTTTTGTTATAGAATTACAACAGCAAAAACAAAAACAAATCTCAAAAATACCTTAGTTAAGTATGCAAACACTTAAGCAATGTAAGGAGGGAGGAACTAAACATCAGCTGTGCCCTCCAGCCCGGGAAAGCCCCGCAGATGCTCTCGCAAAGCCGGCCTCAGCCTTCCTGGGTGCTCGGCTCACAGGCTAACGACATCCTGCGTCCACCCCTCCCCCTGTCCCTGAGACATCACACCCTGTCCCTGGCTCTCCTGCGCATCCTACCCTGCCTTTGTCTGAAGGCATCACAGACCACAGCTCACAGCCGGGAAATGTGAGAATGAGGGGGTGGCGGGGAAGCTCTTCCAGGTCCTGCCCAGGGTCCTGCTTTGCATGGGACCCACCCCCAGAATGGTGACATGAGTGTGATACACACAACGATTCATATAAAAACCAAACAGCCAACCCCAGCATAAAGCAAGCAGCGTGAGGACCACCAAGACCTCCGTGCCATTGCTTGTAAAGACTACGTAAGGCTAGCTGCTTCGTAAACACCAGCATCTAAGGAAAACTGCCCAGGGCGGTCATTCTGGGTCACTGTAAAAATATGTTGCATTAGTCTCATAGATAATACATTTCTCCATCTTCACTCTTCCTGGCCCTACTCTCCTCTTCTGTTCATTTTTATGCATGATCAGAAGAGTGTCTTTTCTCAAGCCCCAAACCACCCTGGATTTCCCTGAGACCAGGGTGCCTGTGTGGTTAAGAGCACTCTATCCCCCCGCCCACCCCACCACCTCATCACCTCCTGCTGTTCGAGGCATCCCCTGACTCTCTTGGCACAGAATGGCCAGACACCCCAAGAAGACGGGGGGAACAGGGCAGAGTGATGGTTGGATTTCACCCCAATCAAAACCCATTTCGGTCCCTGAAATGTGTGTTTCTCACTGAATCCCAATTCTTCACACTTGTTTTAGGATATGATTTAACATGAAATGTGAAATATTTACTTGGTGACACCCGGGTTTGGTCTGTACACGGATTCCGCGGTGCTAATCCCCTTGGAGGGCTGCAATTAAAGATTGGAGCTGGCAAGAGGCAGCCCTCCCGCCCTGGAGAGCTGCAGCCCTGTCTCAGCAAAACTTCCTGGGGGGTTAGGAGGGAGGGGAGTGATCAGGAACTCAGCCGTACCCCCGCTGGCCCCCACCCCACGGCCCCAGCCACAGCCCTGAGGACCGTGCAGGAGGCCAAGATCATCCCCCGGCCTCTCTTAAAGGCGAACAATATAGCATTTTCCCATCTTTCTCTCTTTCTCTGAGAGGCAACAGTGATTAAGAATGCAGGGTTTAGACTCCTAGGTTAGGTTCAAATCCCATTTCTGTCAATTCCTGTAATGCCTTAAACGAATCATTTTAAAGTTTCAGTAGATTTTGTTTCCTTCACTCACGCCATAGAGTCTTATAAAAATTAAAGAAGGTAATTTGTGTAAAGCACCCAGTGATGGCAGATAAGTAGTGATCAGTTGATGGCCACTGTTGAAATCATTGTATCGTGATGACCTTATAGGGTTTTTATAAAGAGTAACCAAAATAATGGTTACTGCTGTGGTTGTTATAAAAGATCAAGAAGTCAACCATCAGGGACTCATTTTAAAGGTTAAAAAACAAAAACTGTAAACCCTTATATCACTTGCACACCAACATGGGAAGCTGAACCTCAGCCTCACCATCCACCATGCTCTAGGAGAGCTCCCACAGAGAAACCCCACGGTGGTGGGGGCGGGGGTTGGAAAGAACAGTGACTCTTCTCATTAGCTCCATAGACAGTGTGCCCGAGCACCCAGAGGCTCATACTTACTGCTCTTGTGAAATACTGACTCGTGATACTCAGATTGGTCTGTCACTCCATTCCCTGTGCTATGAAATAAGGCAGACCTGGAAAACACATCACTGTTGGGATCGGGATACAGGTCGGACACCACTGCCTCGCACTGTGCTGGGGACTCCCTTCACGGGCTGTGGGATACAATATACCGTGAATGATGCTCCCTGTAGAGGTGTAAACCGTGGGTTGAGGGAAAGAAAATGCAAGAGGAACGACTCCCTTCCTACTCTTTCCCAACCATCTTGTGAGTGGCGAGCACCTGAGTAGGAGATGGATGAGGCAGTGATCATGCAAACAGGAATGGTCAAGAGACTTGTATGAATAAGAAGAGTTAATATTCTGTTCCTAATTTGGTTGCAATACCCAGCGGTGGGGGAAGCAACCCCACTCCGGTGGCACCAAACCTACCTCTGTCCCTGAGGAGATGAGACTGTGCTGCATGGAGGGATGGGGCAGGGTCGCGCTGGTCAATGTTTAACAACTTGCTTTCTGGGAAATAAAAGCCTTGACAGGTAGCATTTCCCAATTCCCATGGTGTAAATACTACCATTAAGGTCATTTCCAAGCTACCAACATGACCCCACTGAAGCAGAGCTGGGGAGGGATGCACATCATTAGGGTCACGGCTGACAGGCTGGGGAGATAATGGGGGAAAGACAACAAATACAGGAGCCACGTAGACAAGAATTTAGCAAAATTAAAATCTGAAGAGAGGGTGACCAGGAAAAAATGGAAGTCACTTTCAGGCATTTCTACATATATTTGAAAGGATGCTGATTTTCCTGCAGTGTATAGGTTTACACAAGATGACCCCAGTGAGTTAAAATGTGGAGATATTCAGAGTCACCTAAACAATGCAAAGAGATGGAATATAAGAAAACCAAAATCTCAGCCAACAGCCTACCTAACAGGCTGAGGAGAAAAGTCTAAAATATTTTACTGATTTATGAATATTAGCAAAATACTATAAGAAAATCAAAATATATATTTTCTGAGCTTAAGATTAGACCGTACAAATCCAAACTCTATTCAGGCTTCATTTGTCCCTTATATGCCTGTGTAACTTGATCCTCAGGCTTCTAATTATT
Organism: Nasua narica; assembly: GCA_028533885.1. Taxonomy (NCBI): domain Eukaryota; kingdom Metazoa; phylum Chordata; class Mammalia; order Carnivora; family Procyonidae; genus Nasua; species Nasua narica. Next base: position 9,078,773 of record CM052802.1, on the reverse strand, counting down.
CCTGCCTCAGTTTCTTCCTCTATGAAATAAGTATGTTGATCACAAACATAGTGCTATAAAACTACCTACTAAAATAAATAACAGACCCCTGAAACATCACTGAGAGCATTACTCCACTTACGCCTAAGATTGCTATAGCTCAGAATTTTGAAATAGCTTTCATTTCAGAATGATCAATTCCAGAATCCCTAAAACTAAACATCAACAAGAACAACAACAAAAAAAAAAACACTGAAAACTAATTTTAAAGAATGCCACTTGCAAGTAATATCTTCTTCTTACAATAAATGGTTTTTTCGGACATCTCCCATCAATAACTAGAAATGCAGACAAAATGTGAGATGTCTCTGTTTAAAGTATCAGAGGACTCCCAAAGCCATAAGGACTTGAAAGACCAAGATCCTTCAAGAGAATGGAAGTCACTTTTCCCTACAGGTACTTTTACTCAAAACTAGCAGGAGAGAGGCTGAGAGGCAGAGCATAGATTTCAGAAGTATCACAGAGCTGGAGAGACAGAGATTGAACTGTAGGATTCCCCAAGGAGGGTCTTACTAAACAGTGAGGCTTCCAATAAGTAACCCTAAAAGGTTACTCCTTGGAGAATATATGTTTTTCTATGTAGAAGTATGTAGAAATATATAAACCCTTATAAAAACCTAAGCTGAGCTTGAACCAGCTTAAACTCTGATTATATTGAAATGATCAGTCCCTATACTTATTGCCTGCAAGAAGTTAAAGTGAAATTCACTTGGAAGAAAGATAAAGTCATTCAAGTCTCAAATAATCTCCAAAACATTTATACACAATTTTTATCATTCAATCAAAAATTACTAGGAAAATTCAATTAATGGAAGGGCAAGGAAATGCGAGAACCAGTGTGGTACAACACCCACTACCTAATTAGCTAACAGTGCACCCTGTCCCTGAGGTCTCCTGTGGACACAGCCCCTCCAGACCTGGAGCAGAGGTCCCCACCCATAACAGACCTTGCCAACATTGCACACCCAGTCCCCACATTCTTCTGCAGGTTGGTGCTACTGCCTCTCTGGCAAACACTTGGTCTAACTCAAGCCCATGGCACTCCCAGACCAGCCCACTAAAATACAGGGACCAAACCCTGTCCACAACACACAAAGACAGTCATTGCAGATGACTGGACTGAGGGCAAAAGGGGCTCACAGTGGCAGAGCACACACAACACACATAGGAGACACCCCTGAAGTGCCAGGTTCTGATGAAGAGGGGACACTGTACTGCAGGGCACTACAGGACCTCTTCTTCATAAGGCCACTACTTTCCAGACCAGGAGATGAAGCTGACTTTCCTAACACAGAGAAACAGACATAGAGAGTTACACAAAATGAAGAGAGAGAGGAATATGTACCAAGTGAAAAAACAGGACAAAAATCAGAGCAAGAGCCCAAAGCAAAGCAGAGATAAGTAATACAACTTATCGAGAATTTAAAGCAATGATCACGGGGTGCCTGGGTGGCACCAGTTAGGCATCCAGCTCTTGATTTTGGCTCAGGGATGATCTGAGGGTAGTTAAACTGAGCCCCACATCAGGCTCCACACTGGGCATGGAACCTCCTTAAGATTTTCCCTCTCTCTCTCCCTCTCTCTCGGCCCCTTCTTACCCCACTTTCCACCCCCACACACACACTCATGTGCTTTTCCTCTCTCTAAAAAGAAAATATATAAATAAAGTAATGGTTGTAAAGAAACTCATTGGACTTAAAAAAAGAGTGGAGGATCTCAATGAGACCCTTAACAATGAGATAGAAAACATAAAAAAAGAACCATTCAGAGATGAAGAACTCAATAACTGAAATTAAAAATACACTAGGGGGAATAAATAATAGACTAGAGGAAGCAAAAGAATAGATCGGGGACCTCAAGAACAGAGTAATGGAAAGCAATCAAGCTGAACAGGAGAGAGAAAAAATAATAAATGAAAATGGACTTAGGGAACATTATCAAGTTCAATAACATTCACATTATAGGAATACCAGAAGGAGAAGAGAAATAAAAGGGGCAGAAAATTTATTTGAAGAAATAATAGCTGAAAACTTCCTGAATCCAGGGAAAGAAAAAGAAATCTAGATCTAGGAGGTACAGAGATCCCCTATCAAAACTGACACAAGGAGGTCCCCGTCAAGACACATAGTAATTAGAATGGCAAAATACAGTGATAAAGAGAATTTTGAAAGCAACAAGGGAAAAGAAAACAGTTATATACAAGGGAAACCCCAGAAGGCTATCAACTGATTTTTCAGCAGAAACTTTGTAGGCCAGATAAAAGTGGCATGATATATTCAAAGTGCTGAAAGAAAAAAAAACCTGCAGCCACGAATACTCTATCCAGCATGCTTACTGTTCAGAAGAGAAGGAGAGATAGAGATTCCCAAACAAAAGTTAAAAGAGTTCATGACCACTAAACCAGCCCTACAAGAAATGTTAAAGGGGACTTTGTGAGTGGAAAAGAAAGACCATATTAGGAGTAAGAAAAGTAAAAAGCACAAAAGCAGTAAAATTAAGTATAGCTATAAAAATTACTCAAGGGATTCACAAAATAAATAAATTTACAAAATATTTTTCACAAATATTCACAAAATAAAAGAAAGTAAAGTATGACACCATATACCTAAAAGGTAGTATAGAGGAGTAAAGAATGAGTTCAAACTTAATCAACCATCAACGTAATAGAGACTGCTATATGCATAAGATGTTATGTACAGATATATAATAGTAATCGCAAATCAAAAGCCCATAATATATATTCAAAAACTAAAGAGAAAGGAATCCAAGTATATCACTAAACAAAGCCAACCAACCATGACAGAAGAAAGCAAAAGAAGAAAGGAACAGAGAAGAACTACAGAAACAACCCCAAAACAGGTAATAAAATGGCAATAAATATATACCTCTCAATAATTAAATGTAAATGAACTAAATGCTCCAATCATCAGTAGATGAATGGATAAAGATGTGGTATAGCTATACAGTGGAATATTACTCAGCCATAAAAAGAATGAAATCCTGCCATTTGCAACAACATGGATGGATCTAGAGTATAATGCTAAGTGCAACAAGTCAGGGAAAGACAAAAACCATATGATTTCCCTTATATGCGGAATTTAAGAAACAAAACAAAGGGAGAAAAAGGCCAAACAAAAGTGGACTCTTAACTCTAGAGAACAAATTGTTGCTTGCCAGAGGTGGGTGGGTGATGAGTGAAATAGGCAAAGGGGGTTAAGAGGACACTTATCACGATGAGCATGTCGAATCACTATATTGTAAACCTGAAACTAATTTAACACTATACACTACACTACAACAAAATTAAAATTTTTTTTTAAAAGAAGGACAAGGAAAGAGAAAAACCAAAAGAAACAAAAGAAAAAAAAAACCAGAAACAAACCCACAAGGATTAAGATATTGGAATTATAAGACACAAATGTGAAGAAAACTATGATGAACATGCTCATGAAAATATGGACAATTTCAGCTGAAAACTAGACATTATAAAAAAGGAACAAGAAGAAATTTTGAACAAGATAATAAAATGATAAAAATTAAGAACTCAGTAGATGGGTTTAATAGCAAATTCAAAATGGTAGAACAGTGATTGAGTCAAATGGAAGATAGTAAGAAAATATTCAGACTGAAGGACAGAGATCCAAAAGAATGGTAAGTACAAAAAACAGCATAAGAGATATGGGACAGCAAGAAATGTCTAATATTTGTTACTGGAGTCTTAGAAAGAGAAAAGTGAGATAATCAAGTGTGAGATAAACTTGTGTCATGCCTAGCTGGAATTAATCTTTCTAGAATTTCCTTCCCTGCATAGAGTGGATTAGTGTGAGTTACAATAATCTTGTGTAAGATTCAGAAGACAGAAGTCAATTCGTAGTCTTATGCTTGCTTCATTCAGAGGTCATAGCAGGGCACAAGGTGCTATTACAGTCCACATACATTGTCATTTACCTACTGATTCAAACTTTATAGACTTGAGACATCAGCCAGCTCCTATCAAATTTCCTTCTTTAGGCTCTTCAATTCCTCGGCCAGGCACATGTTTAGCTCCAAGTCAAAAGATGCCAAATTCTTCTACAGGACACCCCATCATCAAAGTTGGAGTCTTAGAGGCAGTGAGGGACTGATAAGGGTTCTAGTCCATTCTTACGGGTTCCCTATCTTCTCTTACTACCTACCTTTTGACTTCAGGCTATGGTACCAGAAACAGGAGAAATACCTTCCCCTAGACCATTGAACCAGCTTGGGCAATTTCATAGGGTCAAATCCCTACAATAAATCTGTGTGTGTGTGTGCGCGCGCGCATATATCTTCTAGGGTTCTATTTTTGTGATTAAACCTTAAGGAAGGATAGAAACAGGATTTAAAGAGGTGATGGCTGAATTTTTTAAAAAACTAATAAAAGACATCAAAACACAGATTCAACATCACACTGTACAACTGAAACTAATATAATGTTATATTATATATAATTATAATTTACCTCCATTGGGGAAAAAAAAATTTCAAGAATCACGATAGACTTAATCCCCAAGCATAATAATTATAATGCACATATCACATCCTGGGAAGCAAAAACAAATAGCAAATCTTAAAAACCAACAGAACACCACCAAATAAATGCTGGGAAGGTTGTAAAGCAATAGGAACTCTAATTCACTGCAAGTGAAAATACAAAATGGTCCAGCCAATATGGAAGACAGTTTGGCAATTTCTTACAATACTAAGCATACTCTTACTGTCCAATCCAGCAATCTTGCTCCTTGGTATTTACCTAACTGAAGTGAAACCTTATGTCTATGTAAAAACCTACCCATAGATGTTTATGGCAGCTTTATTTATAATTGCCAAAACTAGGAAGCAACCAAGATGTCCTTCAGCAGGTGAATGAATATATAAAATGATAACTCAGATAATGGAATATCATTCACTGCTAAGGATAATGAACTATCAAGCCATGAAAAGACATGGAGGAGCCCTAAATGCATATTACTAAGTGAAGGAAGCCAATCTGAAAGGCTACAAACTATATGATTCCAACTATATGACATTCTGGAAAAAGCAAAACTATGGAGAGAGACAGTTAAAAAAAAAAAAAAAAGATTGGTGTTTGCTAGGGATTGGGGCCAGGGAGAGATGAACTAGAGGAGTACAGAGGATTTCTAGGGCAGTGACACAACTCGGTATGATACTACAATGATGGATACATGTCATTATACATTTGTCAAAACCCACACAGCCCACAGAATGAAGAACACCAAGAGTGAACCCTTCCATAAACTATAATGATGTGTCAAGGTAGGTTCATCAGTCGTAACAAATGCACTGCTCACATGCAGGATGCTGACGGTAGGGAAGGTTATGTGGTGCTGGGGCAAGCAGGTGGTATATGGGAACTCTGCTTTCTGCTCGATTTTGCTATAAACCTAAAACTGCTCTAAAAAAAATAAAAGCTCTAAAAAAAAAAAAGCAGAAGACATATTACCATCAAAGGAGTAACAGTAGGGACACCTGGGTGGCTCAGTTGGTTGAGCAACTGCCTTTGGCTCAGGTCATGATCCCGGTGTCTTGGGATCGAGTCCCGCATCGGGCTCCTTGCTCCGCAGGGAGCCTGCTCCTCTCTCTGCCTCTGCCTGCCTCTCTGCCTGCTTGTGTTCTCTCTCTGTTAAATGAATAAATAAAATCTTTAAAAAAAAAATTAAAAAAAAAAAAAGGAGTAACAGTAAGACTGACAACAGACTTTTTGATAGAAACAATAGAATACAGCAGACAGTAAAATAATATTTTCAAAGGACTGAAAGAGCATACCTGCCAATCTCTAGAATTAGACATTGTACCAACACAAAACTGTCCTTCAAAACCTGAAGGCAAGCTGCTTGGGGATGTAGGAAGTTGAAAAGAGTTTACTCCCACACTGAAATGAAAACAGCTGGACTGTGTGAAAGCTGCTTACTTTCTAACAATGATCAGACAACTCAGATTGCAGAGTAACCAGGGGGCCCAAAATCTAAAGAAACATGGACAACCTCAGTGAAATATTGATGGTTTGCCTGCGGTAGATGCACGTGGTTGCTAGCAAGAAGAGTTCAGCTCGGGGACACGACAGTTTGCTGCAGGCCTGGTATATGCACTGGCAAGGGCATGAAGCCCCTAGCAACCAAAGAAATTGGAGCTAGCACCCTCTTCTGGTGCTTTGTCCATGGGCCCTGCCAGGAACCCCCAGAAATTGTAAGAATCCTATGAAAGTGTTCCTTGAATTGTAGGCCTGGAGTAGAAGAGCAGGTACGACGAGAGAGATACAAACTCCACCAGTGTTGTTCTCCTCTCTTGTCTATGAAACAGAAGCTTGTGGAAGGAAGGGCAACCAAAACGGTTGCCCTTAAGAAGCTAGTGAAAGCACACTGCAGTTGAAAGAAGGGAGCTAGAAAACAAACAAAACAAAACACCTATTCCAGTGGGGAGAGCAGGGCATGAATATGTGCTGGGCCCTGAAATACAGTTAAAGGCTGATATAGAAACAACTCACTCACTTGCATACGCTTTCTCTCTCTCTTTCTTTTTCTAGGTACTTAATATACATTTGATGAACTCATTCCAATTATTTTTTCCAGTTTTACAGATGTATAATTGACAAATAAAATTATATATATTTGTGTGTACCATGTAATGATACGATATACTTATTATTATGAAATGATTACCATACTCAAACTAATTAACAGAATAGTGGGGTACTGTAAAAGCAGCACCTCTGAGACACAGGGACAACCCAGCACCTAAGCCTGAGGTTTCATCGGAAGAACAAAACCCCTGTCCCGTGACCTCACCACCACAAGGGTGACTAGCACTAAATAACAAGGAGGACAGCTGGGAGGGAGAGGTAAGACAGAGCATAGAAATGAATCTCTGAGGTACAGCACCAAAGGAAGATCTAAAAATGAGGATGTAACATACACTGAAGAAAAACCCTCAGGCAATTCTGCCCCCACCCTAAACACCAGATGTCATTAGAGAAATTTGAAGCCTATAGTGTACCGGAGGTGTGTAGCAACAACAAATCTCCAACCCAGCCCCATTCCTCTCTAGTTCAATGCAAGTCCCTTCACTAAAGACTTAGCAGAAGAAAAGGTGTGCACATTCCTGGCAAAAAAAAAAAAAAAAAAAACACTATCGACTCCATTCTCTACTGCCTATGCAAGAAATATGGTTTTCAATGAAAAATAATGAGACTTATGAAAAGGCAGGAAGAAAGATGACACACTGAAAAGGGCTAAGCAATGATCAAGACCATGCTCAGCTATGACCCAGATGTTGGAACTATCTAATAGGAACTACCTACTATAATTATTTTAAATAACTATGATTAGTAAGTTAAGGGCTGTAATGGAGAAAGTAGAAACCAGGCAAGATCAGATAAGCGATTTCAGCAGAGGGACTGAAACCCTAAGAAAGCAGTAAATGCAAGTGCTAAGAATTAAAAAGAAAAAGAAAAACCTAACAGAGAAGGTCTCCAATGAACTCACCAGGAGACCTGAGCCCACTGAGGAATGAAACAGTAGTGAAGCAGGAAACACGTGTGAACACACACGCACGTTCAGAGATCATATCTAAACTGCTGAAAACCAAAGACAACGAGAAAATCTTAAAGTCAGCCAGAAAAATAACACACATTACGTGTGTTACAAAATAAGAATTAAGCAGATGATTCTTTTCCCTGGAATTCATGCAAGCTTAAAGGTAATAGAGTGATATCTTGAGGGAGGAAAGAAAACTAAGCTGTCAACCAGAATCCTCTCCACAACAAAATTAAAAATGAAGGAGAAATAAAGGCTTTCTCATATACCTAAGGAATTCATGGCCAGCAGATGTGCATTAGAAGAAATGTTAAGTGGCATTACTCAGGAAATATATTTTTAATACGATCATATCATATATATGTATATATGATACCAAACAGAAACACAGATCTATATAAAGAAATGAAGAATGTTATAAATGGAATAAATTAAGGTTTTTTTTTAAAAAAAAGTGTTTCTTCTCAATTGCTTTAAAATATAACCAACAACCTAAAGTAAAAATAGTAGCTGTGTGGTGTGTGTTTTATCACATATAAGAAAGAGGAGATATGACAATAATAGCAGAAAGGATGGAAAGAGTAATTTAGAACATACTGTTGCAACTTACATACACTACATGTGAAGTGGTAGGACATCATTTGAAGGTAGACTCTTACTAATTAAATTGTAAATTGTAAGCCCTAGAGTCATCACTAAAATAAATTTTAAGTTGTACTGATAACATCAGTAGAGAATAAGAATTTGTAAATGTTTACTAAACATATGAGAAGGCAAGAGAAAAAGGTCTAAAGACAAAGATGGACCAAATAGAAAATGGCCAATAGGGTGACAGATTGTAATCCGACCCCACTGGCAATGACATTAAATGTGAACGGTCTAACCGTGCCAGTTAAAAGACAGAAGTTGACACATTAGATTAAAAAGCAAGATCTAATGATATGCTCTCTGCAAGAAACCTCCTTTAAATATAAAGACAAAAATAGATACAAAGTAAAGAAATGAAATGAAAAAAATAAATACCAGGCAAACACTAACCAAGAGGGTGTTGAAGTGGCTACATCACTGTCAAAACAGACTTCAGCACAAGGTATGTTATTAGAAATACAGGAAGAATATTGTATGATGATAAAGGGGTCAGTTCTCCAAGAAGACAAAACAACCGTAAGTGTGTATGCACCTAACAATACAGCTTCAAGTTACATGAAGCAAAAACCAATAGAACTGAGAGAAGAATCAGACAAACCCAGTCCTATCTAGAGACTTCAGTACTCCTCTCTCAGTGATGACTACGACAAGTAAACAACTCCTTAAGAATACAGAAAACCTGAACAACACTATCAGTTGAATCGACCTAATTGACATTTACAGAACATTGTGGCAAGTAAAGACCATATTCAGATCATAAAACAAACCTTAACAAATTTTAAATGATAGAAATCATACAAGGCATGTTCTCAGACCATAAATGGAATTAAACCAGAAATCAATAATGGAATGATATCTGGAAAATCCCGCAATATTTGGAAAGACATATTCTAAATGATTCTAAATGATTCATGAGCCAAAGAGGAAGTCTTAGAGGAACTAGAAAATATTTTGAGTTGAATGAGAATGAAAATACAGCATATCAAAATTTGTGAGATACAACTAAAGCTGTGTCTAGAGAGAAATTTATAGCATTACATACTCAAATTAGAAAAGAAGAAAGGTCTCAAATCCATAATCTAAGTTTAAACCTTATCAAACTAGGAAAAAGTAAATTAAACCCAACACAAGCAGAAGAAAGGAAATAAAGAGCAGAAATCAATGAAATTGAAAACAGAAGAATGAAGGCACAATAAAGACATTTTCAGAAAAACAGAATTTGACAAAATTGATCATCAGACTCACCCTAAAGGAAATGACTAAAACAAGTTTTCAGGTAAACACAAAGGGATCAGTGAAATCAGATCCAAAGTATTTGTTTCCTGCGCCTGCTATAATAATCTACCACAAGCATAGTGGTACAAAGCTATCTAAATGTATTATTGCACAGTTTACGACATTGGCGGTCCAAAATGGTCTCACAGGTCACAGGGCTAAACCCAAAGGGCAGGAGGGGACTCTGGGGAAAGCCCATTTCCTTGCCTTTCCAGCTTCTAGGTCTCACACCTTTCCCTGGATCCTGGCCCCATTCCTCCACCTTCAAAGCCAGCTCTTCAGGCTAAGTCTTTCTCACACTCCCAATTCTCTGATGTTCCCTCTTCTGCCTCCCTCTTCCACATTTAAGGAGTCTTATGATTCCACTGCTTGGTGAGGTAATCCAGGATCATCCCCGATTTTAAAGTCAACTGATCAGCAACCTTAATGCTCCTTTGTCAAAGAACCTAATGCTGTCACAGTTCCCAGAGATGAGTGATGTAGACATCTTTGCATGCAGGGAGGCATCATTCTGTCTACTGTGAGCGAAAGAAAAGAAGGACAAGACAAAGGATGACTTTAAGGGTAACCTAAAGGACTACTGCCTGTTAAAACAGTAATCCAGTGATATTTTGTGGGGTTGTAAATATCTGAAGAAATAAAGTACATGAAAAAAATAACACAGCAGGCAGGATCAGAGTAAATGAAATTAAACTTTTTAAGGCCTGTGCATCATCCAGGAAAAGACAGATGTATAACTTCATCTTAGATTTTGATAAGACCGTACTGCTGTAATCTCTGGGCCCTGGGGTGGCCAGTAAAAGAAGTATATCATAGCAACTGACAGAAATGGGGACACGGAATCATTTTTAAATAATAATCCAAAGAACAGATAAGAACAGAAATAAAAAGAAACACAGAATAGATGGGGCAAACAGAAAACAAATTGGAAGATGACAGATTTAGCTTCCAGCATTGCCACTTCAGAAATCTATGGCCAGAAAAGTTACCTTCGTTCCCCACAAGCCCGGGGCTTCTGAGCTGCAGAGACCAGTCCTGAATCCCTGTCTCTGCCAGCTGAACCCCAGGGCGCCCAGGCCGGGCCACCCCGAGGGTGTTCCCTTCCTCACCTGGGCCTCCACTGAGGGCTCTCGGAGACCAGCCCTCCTGCGTCTAAAGCAGCCCACATCTTTCTGGGTCTGTCCCAGCTTGCCGAAAGTTCTTGGTTTCTATAATTGAATACCGCGGTCCTGTACTGCAGTGTCAAATAAGATTTACTTACATTTGAAATGACCACGAGCAAAGGTCTGTACCCAGGCCTGTTGGTGACAGCCGAGCACGCCGCTGCTCCTGGAACAGCAGGAACCGGCGGGAAACGCGTGTCACAGCGCAGGGACTTACGCGCCGCAGGTGAAGGCGCTGATCCCAGGCACAGCGGAAACCCCTCCGCACTCAGGGCAACCCACGCACAGCCCTGAATACTTGCATTAGTAGCAATTAATCTAAGGTGATACAAACTCAGAGCAGCCCTGAATTTGCTCTCAGGGACGAAAGGAAGTGGGGAGCGGAGGAAGGAGAAAGAAAAAAGAAATCTGGGTTTGCCTGCTAAGCGGAAAGTTCTCTAAGAGAGGCCGGGACGTCATGACTTTGCTAGAAAGGAGTGACCAACACATACACGTGCCTCAGTTGAATATTTTACTTTCACCATCGGAAGTCCAACAACAAATAGAAAAAAAAAAGTGGGGACCGCCAATGGTTTAAAAATCAGGCGAATGTCGTGTGGGAAGGAGCACTGTGAACAGGGCGCCCCAACCCTCTGGCCTGGGCGGGGCTTACTCGATTGCCGCTGTAGTGAAAATCGGCTAGCATCTAAAACTCCCAGTTCTTGACTTCTGTCTCCCAAATGTAGCCAGGGAGGGAGATGTGCAGGAGGAGGTGCACAAGGCAGGTGGCAATGAAGGTATGATGCCATAAATCTATTTTTTATCAAAGTTTGCTTGATTTTTTTGTTTTTTCAAGGGTTTTCATACTCTCACCAAAAGGAATCATTACACAGTAATAGCAGAGGACTTCAAGCTTTTTTCAAGGATCTCCACTAACATCAAATATTTGCGTATTTTAGGGTACTCAGGGTAACAAGGAATGATTAACCTCTGATGATAGGCATTTCAGGCCCATGTGAAGCCTATGGAGCTTGAGTGTTATTTGACAATAAGCCTTTTTTTTTAAGGGGGGAGGGGCAGAGGGAGAGGGAGAGAAAGAAAAAAAAATTTTTTAAAGATTTTATTTATTTATTTGAGAGACAGAGAAAGTGAGAGAGAGCATGAGAGGAGAGAAGGTTAGAGGAAGAAGCAGACTCCCCATGGAGCTAGGAGCCCCATGCGGGATCCTGGAACTCAAGGATCACGACCTGAGCCAAAGGCAGTCGCTCAACCAACTGAGCCACCCAGGCGCCCGGGAGAGAAAGAAAATCTTAAGCAGGCTCCATGTGTGTAACCTGAAGCAGGACCTGGTCTCATAACCCTGACATCATGACATGAGCCGAAACCAAGTCAGACATTTAACCAACTGAGCCACCCAGGTGCCCCTTGCGATAAGCCATTTTAAATCCCAATGTATACATTGAAAAATAAACATGTCCATTTTTTTTTTTGCCATAACCTCACTTCAAGTGACTGTCCAACTATGAATCTATTAGTTCTCAACCTTTAAAAAGTCACTTATTTCCCTGGTTTCAGAGAAACCATATTTCACCAGTTCATATGGATCAGAATCACCTGTGAGATTATATAAAATGAAAATTCCTAGGCTTTCCACCACAAAATCCTTATTCATTAGGTCAGGGATGGAGCCCAGAAATCTGAATTTTGCAAGCCTCTTTATGTAATTCCATGCAGGTGGCCCATAGATCTGAAACACTCAGCAAGATGATGTTTAATGTTTATTCCAGTTCTAACATGGTATGAGAATGCCATTTACAAGCAATGCACAGCTAGAAGTGGTATCATGAAGCCAATATTGCTATCAACACAAGTCAGAACGGAGCATCTATGAAGGAAAAAAACTTTTAGGGAAAGAACTTCAGGTCCATAGCCAATATTGATTAATTTTTCAGCGCTTTACATTGAAACAACTAGACAACTTAAAAACACATTATTTTAAGTGTCTTCATATTCCATCTTTAAAGTGAAAGATTTACTTTTAAACAGAAAGTCTGCATTTAACCATCGGGATGATAAATAACATTCTTTGCACAGCTGTTTTCCTGAGAAATGTGCTTTTTATATTAAATGTGTTTTTACATTAGATATTTAACAGAGAATAAAGACCAGAATCAATCTTTAAAGTACGTGGGAGATAGTGTGGCTGAAGAGCACCAGGAATCTTACCAATCATCGCCAATGCCCAGCGAGCAGCCCCCCAAAATTAACCTTCCCCCAACCTGGCTGAAACCTGAAATTTTGCAATGACAGTTTTATTCCTTTGTTTTTAACTCATGCTCATGACTCATTCCTCCAGAGGATTTGTAAATGTCCACGAGGAGATAAGCCACTAAACCTGGGGTGGAGCTAACCAGCTCCAAACAATCGTGCCTCTAGCCCCGTCCACGTGGACGTTGGTCATTGATCCTGAAGCTCTTCCCTCCAAGCCAAAATGAGGCTACAAAAGCTTCTTCAGGTTAGTACTCAGGCAGCTACTTCCGTTTGACTGGAGTTGCCCTCAATCTTATCTGTCACTTACAATATTCGTTCAATAAACCTTTAATGCACTCTACTATGTCCAGGAAGCATGCTCAGATGATCTTCTGAGAAGTGGCTAAGGAAGGGCAGCAAAACATACTAAGGCATCAAAGACAAACTTCATCCTACTACTTCACAATTTTACCAAGAGTTGGACATGGTACAAAGATTATTCCCGTTGATAGGAAAATGGATACATAGATTGTACTATATCCAGAGTAGAAAAATACCCAGCAGTAAAAATTAACTATGGCTACATGTTGCAATATCCACGGATCTTGAAACACAAGAGATTAAGACAAAAAGAAAAGGGAAAAAAAGGCTAGCTGCAGGAGACTATGAGGAATATAGAGGTATGGATGGGAGAAGAGTACATAAGTGGACATAAGAGAGTATCAATGTTCTATTTATTGGGTTGTATGGTTGATCCTTAGGTATCTATATATTATATAATGATAAAAATGACCTCCATGCATGGATTAGTAATGAGACTATGGCATGAAACAAGGATTATGGTTAATCCAATTAAGTGCACTGGGATCTACTTGCAGGAGAAAGGACACACTGTAGCAATTTTGTCAAGAAAGCCAGACTAAGGATCATAAAAGCCACTGTCTACCTGCTGCTTGGACCAACCTCAGGAATCTGCCTCCCCACAAGAATTCTGCAAGGATAGAAAGCAACCTAGACAAGAGGCATTGTAGAAAAGGCAATGCATGAAGTTCCACTGACTGGTTTGAAAAAAAAAATCTAGAAGCCAAAAAGCCTTCAGCCACTTCAACGAGTCAATTCAGGTTATTCATATTTTCTTTACTTTCGAAGGGAAGTTTGGAATACCCGAAGGAGCTCTTTAATTCTGAAATTGCTGGAGTAAATAAAAGAAATGTTACATAACTCATTTCTAAAAGAACAAGAGAACTATATTAACAGATTGACAGTATTCATAGGTTAATTAGGAAATCTGTTGGTGCTGTTAAGAAACTTGGCATATTTTAATTTAGATTGACGTTCCTCAAGATATAGGTATAAGTGATGTTCATTCAACAATAGTAAGATGTCACAAAGTCTGTGAGAGACTGATGTCTGGAGAGTGCTTACAGTTGAGCAGGACGTAAAATGTGTTCTGGATCACTACGGATGTTTTCTGATCAAACTTGGGTCTTTGAAAGTATTTTGGATGTGATATTGATGTGGACTTGAGAAGAATAGAAAGAAAGGAGTTGAAAGAAAAAGGGCTGTTGAGCTTATTGGAAACTAGTTACAAAGGAAGATGTCACCAGTGTCTTCCTGTGGCCACCATTTTAAACATGGCTACCACAGCTGTGAGAGAAGGTCAGGAAAGCCCTCTTCATTACTTAGGACGTTATCTATTGAACTGAATCTGAAACATTCGGATGAGGGAATAAATCATTGCAAGAGCACTGAGAACATCTCTATACAGTCATCTAGAAACCAAAAGATGGCTTTCAGAAATGGTTGCCTCCCAGGGGTTATACCTCATCACCTCCTTTAGTCCTCACAACAAGCACATGTGATGAAAACTCTCCCCACCCACAATTTCAGATGACTGTTAAGAGAGATTAAGAAGTCAGAGAGCTAGAGAGCAGCACAGCTAACAGGAGAGCCAAAGCCGGGTGCCCCATGACCAGGCTGAGGGACAGGTGCTGGCTGAAGGGCGGCCATCGGAGGACTGACTGGGTGGCACCACCGCAGTGGGGGAGGGAATGGTCATCCTGCAGACTTCTACTGGATTCCTTGTTTGCACTGTGGCCCTGCCTTCAGCTGAGCTTGGCATTCCCCAAGTCTAAGGTCTCTGCTTTGCCTCTCAGCCTTAATACTTGCCTTCTGCTCAGGCATGAGGCAGACTCACTCCTCTGGGGAAAAAGAGAAGGGACCTCAGTGGGTCAGGAGGGTGCTCACTGCTTGCAGAGAAAGAGTTTTTCATCCAGTCCTGGCATTGCCCCCATCTGGGACTCCAGGAAGTTGCTGGTAACTTCGATTGCTGAGGCTTCTCCAGGTCGGTGGCTCCCCTCAGCCTGCATCCAGGTTTCGTCACTGGTCAGCTCAAGTTAGAGCCTCGTCCAGCCTGGACAGTCCGTAACCACTGTCCCTCTGACTCAGAGCGGCCAAACTATGGTTGCTGAGTGACCGCCCTGCTCTCTGTCCTTGTGGGTCTAGGCCTTTTCTGAGCCTAGAGTATCATTTTCATGCCATTTCCTCAAAGCAGCTATCAACACATTTCTTCCATCTGCCACGCTCAACTGGCTCTTCTGAAACACAAATATGTTCATGGACAAGAAAAATGGGCACCTCAACCATTACATGATCTAAAAGTTTTATACAAGCCTACTTGCAACATGCAAAACATTAGGCGCCCCAAGCTCTCAATGTAAACAGGCGAGCCGAGCTCCTGACTGTGGACATTTTTCTCAAATATGACCACCTACCATTTTACGGTCTCTTTTCAAGCTCGGAGGAAGAAAGTGAGAAAGGCTGTTATTTTAGGGTGAGACTATGAGATGGTGCAGGGCTACAACGTTGCATGCTTACCAGAGCTCTGGATACTAGATTTCTGAGTTTCAAAAGTGTAAAACAGAGGACGAATATTTCCCTTGTAAAGGGAATGGATGTAATTTCTTGTCCTAGTCCTTTAACACCACAACAAAGTTAACCAAGCCAGTGGTCTGGGTTGTGTTTCTGACGCCCTGTGAGAGAACTCCACTGATGTCTGACGCTGACTGGAGGAGCGCTTGCCTCGTTTGGCCCTGATGCCCAGCACGGAGACTGAGAAGCCGGGAGAAGAGACTAGAGCAGACAGACCATCACCTCGGAGCCTAGTGTCCAGATGCTTCCCTCACACCCACCAGAAAAGAAAAGCTATAACAAAAGTTCTTGTACAAGGCGCCACCTCTGTCATTCACCCTCGTAGCAGGAGACCCTTGGGGAGCCTCAGTTCATTTGTCAATCCTTCCTCCACTGTAAAGCCTGCGTCATTCCATTTCCCGAAGGGAATTTGTATAAATACCAATACAGAACAGGAATAAAATGGGAAGATGTGTTGCAGATTGTTAGCATCTTGCTTTCTTGTGATAGACCTACCACATGCTTGCTCTTTTGCAATATTCTTTCTAGAGAATAGAGAAAGCCCACCTCGCGGAGCCCCACGGGGAAAAGGAAAAGTCACAAATGGACTTCTGCACAGGTCATCATCTCAGATACAAAAGAGAAGTGAGTAAAGTTGTTCAGCATAATATATCATTAGCAAAATGTCAATTAAAACAACAGTGAGATACCACAACACGCTATGAGAATGCCCGAAATCTAGAACCAAATGACACCGTAGGCTGGCGAGGATAAGGAGCACCAAGACTTGTCATTCATTGCTGGTGGGAATGCAGGCATTCTAGCCAATTTGGAGGACAGTTTGGCAATTTCTTGCAAAACTAAACATACTCTTACTATACACTCTAGCAATCCTGCTCCTTGGTATTTACCCAAATTGAGTGAAACCTTATGTCTGTGCAAAACTTACCCATAGATGTTTGTGGCAGCTTTCTTCATAATCGTCAAAACTAGGGAACAACCAAGATGCCCTTCAACAGGTGAATGAATAAATAAACTGTAGGAACCTCAACAATGGAATATCATTCACTGCAAAAAAGCAAATGAACTATCAAGCCATGAAAAGACATGGAGGAGCCCTAAATGTATATTACTTAAGTCAAAGAAGACAATCTGAAGCTGATCTGAAAAGGCTACACAGTATATGATTCCAGCTATATGACATTCTGGAAAAGGCACAACTATGGAGACAGTTAAAAAAAAGATCGGTGGTTGCTAGGGGTTGGGGCCGGAAGGAATGAACCGGAGGAGTGCAGAGGATTTTTAGGGCAGTGACACAACTCGGTATGATACAACAATGATGGATACATGTCATTATACAGTTGTCAAAACCTATACAACCCACAGAATGAACAACACCAAGAGTGAACCCATACGTAAACTATAATGATGTATCAAGGTAGTTCATCAGTTGTAGAAAAAAAAATGTACACTCACATGTAGGATGCTAATAGTAGGGGAAGCTCCGGGGAGGAAGGCTAGGGCGTATACAGAAAAGCTGCTTTCTGCTCAATTTTGGAATGAACCTTTAAAAACTACTCTAAAAAGTAAAGTCTTTTTTTTTTTTTTAAGTGAATCCATCTCGCCCCAGTGATCAGGTTCCATCCCAGAACATGAGCGAGCACAGTCTCCTTTCCCCCTGTCCTAGAGAGGGAGATTGTCGCTGTTCAACCTTTTGAGAAGAAAGGAAGGGCAGAAATGATGGAAGGAAGGCAGGAACAGAGAAAGAAAGCCCATCAGCAGAAGGCTGAGAAACCAGGAGGAGTGCTAACTGTTACTGTATTCATTTTCTATTGCTGTCTAACAAATTAATATCAATGTAATGGCTTTATACAACACACATTTAGTATCTCACAGTTTCTATATGTCAGGAATCTTCCAGGCTTAGCTGGTTCCTCAGCTCAGGGTCTCACAAGGTTGCAATCAAGATGCAAACTTGGGGGTGGGGGTGCACCTGGGTGACTCAGTCAGTTAAACATCTGCCTTCAGCTCAGGTCATGATCCCAGGGTCCTGGGACGGGGCCTTGTGTCAGGCTCCCTGCTCAGCGGGGAGCCTGTTTCTCCCTCTCCTCCCGCTCATGCTCTCTCTCATTGTCTCTCTCTCTCTTTCTCAAATAAGTAAATAAAATCTTAGGGGAAGAAAAAATATGCCAACTGAGCTGCACTTCATCAGAGACTTGAGTGGGGAAAGATACACATCCAAGGTCACTGGCAGAAACACTGGCAGAATGAGTTTCCTTGCAGGCATAGAACTCATAGCCACTTGGGGGACCTGGAAGGCTCAGTCGGTTAAGCGTGTGCCTTACATTCAGGTCATGATCCCAGGGTCCTGGGCTCGAGCCCCGTGTCAGTCTCCCTGCTTAGTAGGGAGTCTGCTTCTCCCCTCTCTGCCCCTCCCCCTCCACTCTTGTTCTCTCTTGCACTCTCTACTCTTTCTCTCTAAAATAAATAAATATTAAAAAAAAACCTCATAGGCACTTGTTTCCTCAAGGAGAGTCTCTCACCTCAGAGTGGGTTCCAGTCCCTCCTTTAAGAAGGGCTTTCGCCTGATTACATCAGACCCATGGAGGATAATCTTTTTGATTAACTCAAAATCGACTGATTTAGAACCTTAATTATAAAAATCTGTCCATCTTTGCTGAATAACATGAACACAGGAGTGACATCCCATCACCATTGCTATATTTTATTGGCCAGAAGCAAGTCACAGTTTCCATGAACACTCAAGGAGAGGGGATCATGCAAAGAAGTGACTCACTGGGAGTCACATTATGGAATGTCCACCACAATTACCCCATATTTTCTTTAGTAGAAAATAAAAGGAGCTGTTGTGAGGATTTTTGACTGATGTCAGTCTCTTGGGTTTCTGAATCATTTCCTCATTAAACTATAAAAAGAACAGATTAATCAATTTATGGCCTGGCTAGGAAGCAGAGTCTCTCCTAAACTTTGGCCAAGAAATGCCTTTGAATATGTCCATTTGGAAAAACGGCACAAAACGTCATAAACACTCTGGCTGACTTTTGGCTGCTAGTCACACAAACCAGTAAAAAATGTCTGGGCGACAGGGAACAGTAGGAATATTTTAAAAACTTGTCCTGCCCTATTCTTTTCGAATATCCCAACATATACCCCCCACTCTGCTCCACTGGAGGCATCTGCCTGTCTGAAGGATGGTTGGGACTAGTTATCAAAAGAATGCCAAGAGAGGAGCACCTGGGGGGCTCAGTTGGTTAAGGATCTGGCTTCAGCTCAGGTTGTGATCCCAGGGTCCTAGGATGGAGCCCCGCATCGGGCTCCCTGCTCAGCGGGGAGCCTACTTCTACCTCTCCCTCTGCCCCTCCACCCCACTCATTCGTGCTCTCTCTCACTATCTCTCTCTCTCTCTGAAATAAACTCTTAAAAAAAAAAAAAAAGAGGGACGCCTGGGTGGCTCAGTTGGTTGAGCGGCTGCCTTTGGCTCAGGTCATGATCCCAGCATCTTGGGATCAAGTCCCGCATCGGGCTCCTTGCTCCACAGGGAACCTGCTCCTCTCTCTGCCTCTGCCTGCCTCTCTGCCTGCTTGTGTTCTCACTCTGTTAAATGAATAAATAAAATCTTAAAAAAAAAAAAAAAGAATGCCAAGAGAAAGACCTTGGCCTTTGACATGCACAGATGGTTTTTGGTTTTGTTTGTTTATTTGTTTCAGCAAGAAAATAAGCTTAAAGAATAGGCTACTATCTTGGAGAAGGATTGTCTGTATTCCTTAATCCCCACCCCACCTCCCCCGTCTCTCCCACTTCTCCCACTGAGTATCAGGGCAGTTTGGCATTTTAGTGGACAGGCCCTGAGCTGAGAGAGAATGGGTTACCCTAGGAGTCCCAGCAGCGGAAGGAAGAGCCCACAGCAGGCTGCGCGGACGAAGCCGCCGAGAGCATCCCAAGTTGGGGGGTCCAGCAAGCCCAGGGGAGAAGCTGCCCCCATCCATCCCTGCCCTGCCCCAAATGTCACGGGGAATACCGTGGCAAGCTGCTGCAGCTGCGACAAGGACACTGCCCTCCTACCCAAGGAAGCAAAGACACTGGTTCCAAGGACCCCAGCTTTTCCCAGCCTCTCTGAGACATGAGAAGCCCTGTGTGCCAGGCTGTGGATATTATTTTAAAATGAGCAGCAGGAAGGAGAGGCTCAGGAGCTGGCCACGGGGAAAGAATGCCCCATTTATATGAAACAAGAAGCCCAAAAAACAATACTGTATATTTCCCATTGGTACAACTCTATATGCAAGGTCATAGCAGTGGGTGCGCGTACATAGGTGCCGGACCCTGGGCAAAGGAGCGGGACAACCGGACGCAGGAGCAACTTAACTGACTGTAGGTTTCAGAAGTATGTAGGTGATCAAAAGGTAATTTACAAAAAGAATCATTTAGGGATATATATATATTTTTTAACTACACATTCTCTGGCCCTGCCCCAGACAGTGTGATTCCATCTCTGCCTGGTGGGGGACCAGGATTCTGCCTTTTTAATGGGCATCTCAGGAACCTGGATGTGGAGCGACCCCCACCCATGTGCAGACCTGCATTTCTGAATTGCTGCACAAGATGTTTGTTTGTTCCAACTGATCGAGTAAACTTTGTCAATAACAGGCATGAGGTCTGGGTCGTATCTGAAGGATCTCAAGGTCTGCCAAAGCAGAAAACACCTGCATCCAACTCCAACAGGGAAAGCATTCTCTACCAGAATGTGAACTCTAGGAGGACAGGGGTTTCATCTGTGTTGCTCATTCCACACTGCCAGAGCCTAGAACGGGACCTGTCACACAGAAGGCCCCGGATAAACCTGCGACGAATGAATGAATGCCTGAATGATGAACCTGCAAACCTCTCATACCCCTAATGGTAAGCGAAACAGGCAAATACAAGAGATTGGTCATACCGTCAAATTTTAAGGGGTTTATTTCATTTCCCCTCTTCTCAGCTCAAATACAAATAAAATTGCTTCTCCTTCTAAAGGGCCCGGGCCTCAGGATCAGCCTCTGCGCGCCCCCCCGCCCCGCCCCCCAGTGCTAACGTAGCCATGTGTACCACCAAAGAAACCTAAACCAGACTCCAAAAATCTTCGCAAAGCCACATTTCTACTAATGACTCTCAAAGAGCCCCCAGATGGGATGTCACATGACAAAAACAGAGCAAAACGCTCCCCAAGTCCCATTTTCCTATGTCTCGCCCAGAAGTGTTCACACTGCACAGCAGCCCCCTCCAGGGGGACGACGCCTTCTGTGCCCTGCAGGTCTCCCTCACCCACTTTCCAGATCTGCACGAGAGAGGTCTGGGAATGGGGCATCCCACGAAAAAAGCTTCCCCACTGCAAGAGAGGTGCACGTACCACACTGTCTTTGAAATTAATCATTTGTCCCCGTGATAGGTCAGTGCAAGACATGGCATCAGCCTTATTTTCAAGACCCGGTGCCTTTGCTTTCCCAAGTCACCACCCCCACTCAACAGCCTAGCAGGACTCTGCTTTGGCGGCAACTCCATTATTCTGCACCTACTATTATGTTGTCTGCGATTGCTTTCAGCCCGTTTTATTCATGTGTGTTCCTCCGACCCCGCCCTGGGGAGATGATAAGATTCTTGAGGGCAGACACTTTGCCTTTTCGTATCCTTTGGATTCCTTCCAGAGCTGATCTCTGTGTATTTGCAGATCAATTACTGGACAAATATTTGCTAATTTCCAAAAGGGCTTCAGGTAAAACTTCCGCCTTTCTTTTCCAAGAAAGAATATGCCTGGGAAGTAAAGAAGGCAACTAAGTCATCTCCGAATACAAAGGACAACTGTGTATGTAAATATATGATAGGAATAGTCATTCGAACATGAAATTGATCCTGGAGGACTCATAAAATAAACTGTAGGCGATCTGAACGTCCCCTGTGGATTACCAGCCAATTAATTCTACTGACACTGTACGAGGAATGGTTTATATTAAAGCAGGTTTTGAAAGTAGGCGAAGGTAAGTCATTGCCCATTATCTACGTTCTCCTAATGTAAGAAGTGTGTCTGGCTACTGGGCCAGATTTGTATCCGTATCTATGCCCTGCCGTTAGGGAATAAACCCCAGCTGGAAGGGATTATGCCTGAGGGGCCCAGATTCAGGGAATTTGTCTTTTCCTTCTAGCCCCCAAGATACCTAAGAGCTACCAGAGGAGGAGGAGAAGATCAGTATGGCATAAAGGAAAATCTTAGCAGGGGTTTTAGATCATTAGGACGAATGGTGCAAAATAGTCAAATGCAAGAAGAAAGTAGGTCAGTGGGAAAGAAAGGATAGTGTCCCAGCAAAAATCCTGCGTGCTCTTCCACTCCGATGCAAAGCCATTGCTGACAGTCAAAGCACATGTCGTTGTTGTCTTGTTGTTGTTGACGTTGTTGCTGTGTCGCACTCTCCGCACTGTCGGAAATGCAGATCGCCGGCCAGTGAGAGCAGCGAGAGCCCTCGAGCCCTCGAGCCCTCGGAGTGCCGTTGCGAGGGGTTCACGCAGAGCAGAGTTAATGCTGTGAACGCGAGACGAAGTTCACTGATGATGAGCAACTCTCTAATGGGCAATTACCTCTTCTCTGCTCTCTCATTCCTTTTTCCTTTTTTTGCCCCGGCGTTAAGGTATAGTAGGCAACAGAGGGTCTGAAGAAGATGGCCATTTTCTTCGGTCTGCCAAAGAAGGCAGCTTTCATGCGTTTTCTGAGGTGTGCATAATTACAGGTGCAGTTAATGTGCTTAAGAGCTTAGGGGAAGCAATTGTATATGAAAGATAACTTCCTAACAGACAGCTTTATTAGAGCCGGGCCCGGCCGCCTCTCAGCTCTGGAATTATGCACATGGCTCCCTCCTTCCCACCCCTCCTATCCTGGAGGTGCTCTGGAAGACGGGGAGCCTGCAGAAATATGTAACTGGAAGTGTGGCGAGGCCCCGGGAGCTCTTCACACACCTCACAGAGCTCCTCAAATCTCACAGAACTCACTGATGAGGAGGTGACTTCAGGGCAGGCTCGGGACAGAGGGGCTAACTAATGCCGTGAGGAAAACCGCCGGCAAGCAGCCCCCCATCACAGCTGTGAGACACAGGAGGTGCCCCGTTGAAGCCACGTTCGAATGGAGACGAGATTATCGTAGTGGCAGCCACAGCAGCAGACGTTTTAATAACAGTACCCATGAGACAAGCCCGTTGTCGGCACCCTACCAGAGGCCGACTAAAATCCTTGCATCCAGGGCCCATGGAGACTGGCTGTGGCTTGCTTCCCGACAATGTCCCTTCTCTGTAGGGTGACACCAAGTGACGAACATCTTCTCTGTCAAGGGAATTGGGAAAGAGTCAAGGATGTCAGGAAGGAAACCCTATTTGCTCACACTGATAGGCAGCCGTGGGATCAAGTCTAACGAAAGGAAGAACACAAAGGAAATAAAGAGCCAGAAAGAAGAGGGAAAACATGAAGGGGTGGGGGGTCATGTGACTGGTGCAGACTTCTCTCTCTCCCTGTCTGTCTGCTTTTGTCTCTGTCTCTGTCTCTGTCTCCATCTCTCTCTCTCTCTCTCTCTCTCTCTCTCTCTCACACACACACACACAGAATACTCAAAGAGATGGACCAAAACAACCACATAATGAAGACAAAAGATACGTAGATACAGAGAACTATACACTAAAATGCACAAATATGAAGCTACACAGAAAGAAGCTTCAACTTGAACTTCTTCTGCCCTTTAAAGAATGAGTCAGACAAACTATCATTTAAAAAAAAAAAAGAAAAAAGGTCAAAGCCGGTTGTGTTTTTGTGAATGTAAGCACAATTAATCACATCGGTTCTTAGTACTTACTACATGTTCTGACTAAAATGGAGCAAAGAACACCCTGTCCATTGAACACATGTTGTTCATGGTCTGAGAGAAGCAATGGACCAGGGCCTAGACTACATGTGACAGTTTATAGCCTGTATTTTCCAGTGTCTTTCTAATAACAGTTCTTCTCTTTAATTTTCTGGAGAAGCAGGAAGAGAGTTTAATCCATGACTTGCTTTCTTAGTCTTCTACCTGTTCCTCCTTTAACTAAGGCCCGGTGACATAGCGTTTTCTTTGTATCCCTCCCCCTCAAAAAACACTTGCCCTTTATAGTCACCAATACTGTATGATAAACTCCAAAGTTGCTTAATGACCAGATCTTAACTGTTCCTACCCCAAAGAAACGCTAATTGTCTAACATGATACAGGCATCAGCTAATGGCGAAGGTGGGAATCATATTCCCATATATGAATGAATCAAATCGACATGTTGTACACGTTAAGCCAACTCAATGTTACATGTCAATTATGTTTCCATTTTTAAAAATACTCCTCTTTACAAAGAATCCAACACTATCTCCCTTCAATGCCAGTACCCCCATGCACAGTTGTTGCACTCCAAAAATATCGCATTGGGTTTGGCATGAACAAAAAGATCTAGGATGTGACTGCTCATATTGCTCAACCCAGTGCTACTGAAGAACCAATGAAGACGGCCATTCTGCTTTTCCACCCTAGCTTGTAGCTCTCATCCTCAATGTCACCTCATGGTCCAAAGTGGCTAACAATCCATCAGCCATGGAAAGGCTAGACAGGACCTCTCCCAGCTGACTCAACTCCCCTTACATAGCCTTCCCAGGAGTTCCCTACAAATTTATGTATCACACACACACACACACACACGTACACGCATGCACATATGGTCAAAATTTAGCCATGTGATCATATCTCACTACAAGCGAAACCAGACAATCTGGTCTTTTTACTGAGCACGTTGTTACCACAAGTAAAATTAGGATTCTGCTTTTAAGGGAAGCTTGGATATTGGGAAATAACTGATTCAGTCGTGTTTTACACACAGCCTAAATATTTTTATTCATTCAACAAATGTTCGTTGAATGTCAACTCTGTGCCATCTGCCTTTTGCAAAGTCCACATGTGGCCCTCAGGAAACCCTTGCGTCCTGACCCTGACAGACCCCTGGCCATTCTGTGGACAGTCTGCTCCATGGTGTCTTACGTTGGTGATCTCCTCAGATAGAGGCAGCCACATCTCACAGATCAGTCTTCCCTTTGCAGACATTCAGTTCCTATGTCCTTGAACACCAGGGGACATCCCCGAACATCCATACCCTTTGAAGGATTCCCCTGAAGAACCCCGACATAGCATGAGGCCTGAGGAAATGCTCCCACAGCAGGCTGGAGGGATGGGGGACAAGCGGGAGCAGAGCACACGGATGTTCTCTCCAAGGATTGACTCACTATTAGACTCTTGCCTCCGTGGTGACTTTGAACTGTGTTTTGCAGAATTCCCTTCCCCGTCTGGCTCTGGGCTGGGCTGGCCACAAGACACAACGTGCAGGAGATGGAGAAGGTGGACGTGAAGCACCCCGGTCATTGTTACATCCTTAAGACACCCCTGCAGCTCCCACGTAGGGCTGGCCAACCTCCCCAGTCCCTCAGTGCCACAGGACAACACTGACACATGCAGCTTCTCCAGTTCCCGCTGGATCCCTGTCAGCTTCTCCAGGTCCTGGGCCAAGTGGGTGCATTGCTCTGTGGCCGAGGGCACCAGCATTTCCCGCAGGCCACATGCAGCATGGAACTGGGTTCGGGGATCCAGGGACAGGTTCCTGTTTGCCCTCAATCATCTCCGCTGTCCTCAGGGGTCACCCCCAGTTCATCCTCACAGCTTCATTTTCTCCTGTTTCTCATTCACATGCACACCCTCCCCACTGGCGGTCCAGCCGATGCCCCACGACTTCAGGCCCAACCACAGATACCGAGCAACAGCACGCGGGCCCACTCCACTGACTCCCACCGCTGCGTAAGGTCTAGCCCCTCAACCCTCCCCCGGTGCACAGTGCTCCCAGCCCTGGTGCTTCTCTAGAGGAACCCTGACTAGGACACCTCCCAATTAATTTCCACTCTTCTCATGGAGCCTGAAGCAGGTGGGCAATGAGCTAAGGCTGGCAGGAACTATATTTTCACGCTCCCCTTTACCAGCCCTACCTGGGCGATCCAGCACCTTATTTTAGCATGCAGTTACATGCGACAACTAACATTTGTTCCCAGCCTTCGAAGCTTCCACTGAAACTCAGAGATGAGCAGAATTGTGTTTGACACCCTGTCAGACCTGTCATTCTATCATATGTGATAATAGATTGATAGACTAGATTAGACTGATACATAGATACATAGATAGAAAGAATTTAAAAGATAAATACTGTAGAGTTTCTCTATCATACTGTCCTGAGGACTCAAACTATGGAGCTATCTAAAACATGCAAGAGAATAATAATGAAGTCCTTAGCATTGTAGACTTCCCCAGTTCAGACTTTTATAATTGGAAATATGAGAAAAACCCACCTTGTGCGAATCTCCCCCATTACATTGGGTAATATAATATCCAGTATACAAATGTTCCAAACATAATTCTATAAAATAAAATTTTAAAAATAAATAAATACGTAAATAAAATAAGACTTCTGGGTATTTACCCCAAAGATACAGATGTAGTGCAAAGAAGGGCCACATGTACCTCAGTGTTCATAGCAGCAATGACCACAATCACCAAACTGTGGAAAAAGCCAAAATGCCCTTCAACAGACGAATGGATAAAGAAGATATGGTCCATATATACAATGGAATATTATGCCTCCATCAGAAAGAATGAATACCCAAGTATCAACATGGATGGGACTGGAGGAGATTATGCTGAGTGAAATAAGTCAAGCAGAGAGAGTCAGTTATCATATGGTTTCACTGACGTGTGGAGCATAAGGAAACACATGGAGGATATTAGGAGAAGGAAAAGAAAAGTGAATTGGGGGAAATTGGAGGGGGAGATGAACCAGGAGAGACTGTGGACTCTGAAAAACAAACTGAGGGTTTTGGAGGGGGGTTGGGTGAGCCTGGTTGTGGGTATTGAGGGAGCCACGTATTTCATGGAGCACTGGGTGTGGTGCATGAACAATGAATCTTGGAACACTGAGAAAATAAAATAAAATTTTTAAAAAATAAATAAATAATAATTCAAATATTTTCTTTTTAAAGATTTTATTTATTTATTTGACAGAGAGAGCGATCACAAGTAGGCAGAGAGGCAGGCAGAGAGAGAGGGAGAAGCAGGCCCCCTGCTGAGCAGAGAGCCCGATGTGGGGCTCAATCCCAGGACCCTGAGATCATGACCTAAGCCTAAGGCAGAGGTTTAACCCACTGAGCCACGCAGGCACCCCATAACTTCAAATATTTTAAAAAATGAAACTCAACCTTGGAATGGTGTTTCTTATCAAAACATTAGCATTTAGATAGTAACATTATAAAAAATAATTTGTTTAACAAACAAGTGTGATTTTTTAAAAAATTTTATTTATGTATTTGAGACAGAGATTGAGAGAGAGAGCAGGGAAAGAGCAGAGAGAGGAGGACAAACAGACTCCCTGCTGAGTGCAGCTCCTGACATGGGGCTTGAACTCACAGTCCTAGATCATGACCTCAACTGAAACCAAGAGTCTGGCACTTAACTGACTAAGCCACTCAGGTGCACCAATAAACAAGTGCTTTTATAGATAACTAAAAGATTGTATTTTCTTTTGGGATGAATTTGCTATTTAGTTTTATATATCAACTTGACTTCTTTCAAATAAATAAGACACTTATAAATATATATACTTCTTGTTTTGGAAATTAAATAGACATTTAAAGACTTTCTTGACAAAGCATATGTCCAATAGAACAGCATACCCAAAGCTGAGTTTTATAGAATAGAATACTAAAAAGATGTTACTTAAAATAATAAAGATTTTTTTTTTTTTGGTCAAGTAAATTTGGAATATACTGAGTTAAAAAAAAAAAAAACTCAAATTGATTTCATTACCTCAAGATTCCTCAGTGAGTTTTGTATGCTTCCATGCTTAAACTCACCAAAAAGAGGGATAGTGGGCAAATTTTTCCAAGTTTATTTACCAATGAAAACTTTCCTAATAAAATATTTTAGAGAGCTAATATACTAAGGAAAACACTTTGGTAAAATGTCACAGGAAAGTTATACAATATCTCAAAATAACAATAACCAACAACTTTTAAATATATATATATGTTTCAAGTTATATATTCACTACATGTCTTAACTATTTTATTGAGATCACTGTTTTATCATGACATCTCTACATTATTATTCCAGTTATACACAACAGTACCAAAACACACCCTAAGATCAAGTATAAATAACTACTTTGAAGAGTTTCACCTTTCATAACAGTAATTTGTACAGAGTTGACTGATAATATTATGCTTTACACTTTATTGACCAAATTATTTCTCTCTAGCTTAAATGACATTACAAGACAGGAGTTTCATGCTGACATGCAGACATGAGGAAATAATACTGATAATTTTATTTCTAGCTATAAGATGGAATAAACAACCTAAAAAAAAAAGTTTTCAAATGCAGATGAAGTGTAGCAAATATCCTGTAAAGTGAATAGTTGCACTTATAATAAAGTAGAGGAACTCCCCACATGCTAAAAATGAACTGGGAATTAGAAAGCAGAAAGTTAATATCATTTATGTTGGAACAGAAGGTGCTCCAACCAAGTCAACTTGTAATGTCTCCCAGACACAGAGACCTTAACCCCCAAAAAGACTCGGAGTTAGAACTGAGACCCCTGAATGAAGGCAGGACTTTCAAATGACTACATTCTCAATGAAAAGGTGAGTTAGGGGAGGGGGTAATTCATCCACTGGCCCAGAGAAACACCAAGGAAGGTTTTAATTATTGACCTGAGGTTCGACTTGAAAAGCACTGTTCTGAGAATTTGCAACAATAAACCTGCTCTCACTCCAATTTTTGGATTACAGTCTCACATAGTCTAGAAACCTTTATGCCAAGAAATTCAGATAAAAATGTTTCCAAAAGGCTAATATCCTTAAGGTGTCTGGCAGAAGCCAACTTAAGACTGCTCTGAAGGGGTGCATCCCAAACTCAGGCCAAAAAGAAATTCACAAGATAATCCTACCAAAATCATGAGCATAACCGAGAATTTAAAGATGCATGAGGAAATAATTCAGTGTGGGGGGGAAAGGTCAATAAGCACAGAAAACAGCATAATTAATCCCCTAATTAATTATCTATTAATCCCCCTGATGATAGAACTAGAGACTCTATGAATGAGTATATTTTAAATTATTACTCATAAGAGAGAGAAATAAAGACATAAGAACAAGAAACATAAAAAATGGCAGACATTTGAAAACCTACCCAAATAGTTTGTAGAAAAGGAAAATCTAGTCATTTTCATTTTAAATTCAATGGATGAGTTAGATAGCAAATTAGACAAAGCTGGAGAAGTGAACTCGTGAACTGGAAGATATTTCTAGGAAAATTACCCAGAATGAATCACAGAAAGATAAAGAAATGGAAAAAATTTCAATCTGGAAAACATGGAGGACAAAATGAGAAGATCCCACATCTCTCCTCAAAAAGAGATAATACAGAGATCAAGAGGCAGTACTTCCAAAATTGAAGAAAGACAGGAATTCTATAATTCAAGAATAACTTCAAGTATCAAGTATAATAAATAAAAATATACCCACATTTAAGACATTAGAGAGAAAGTCTGCAAAAACTAAAGACAAAGAGAAAAATTTTATGTGAAGCATGGAGAAAACACTGTCTGCCCACAAAGGAACAGCAGTTGACAAGACTTAAGCTGCAATAACTGGGCCCAGAAAACAATGGAAAAAGCATTCAAAGTGCAAAGAGAAAAACAATCCTCTTAGAATTCCAAACCCAGCCAAACTATAATTGAAAAATGAGACCATTTAAGGACATTTTCAGACATACTAAGACAGTTTTTAACTAGCAAAACTTCACTTAAAAAATACAACTGAGTATTACTTTAGCAAGGAAAGAAAGTGAACAGAGAAGGAAAGATTGAGATGCAAAAAAGCTGAGCAAGGAAATTTATAAATATGTGTATTCATAAAGAAGCTTTGACTGCATAAAGGGGTAATAATGACATAAAGAGGTCAAAATAAGGTACAACTAAATGACATATGGGGTGAAAATAAGGTTCAACTAAAACACTGGACAGAAATATTATGAAAGATGAGAGAGATAGTTTAAGTTAAAACAGTCTAAGGATTAGTCATGTGTGAAGTTATCAGTCAGGAAATGTGCAAATATAATGCTCTAACTCAGCATGAACACAGGCATACCAGAGAGATACTGTGAGCCTGGTGCCAGACTATCACAATAAAGTGAATACTGCAATAAGGTGAGTCAAATGGATTTTTTGGTTTGCCAGTGCATAGAAAAGTTATGTTTATGCTGTACTGTAGTCTATTAAGTATGCAATGGCATTGTGTTAAAAAATAATATACATACCTTCATTTTAAAATATCTCATTACTAAAACAATGCTAACCATCATCTGAGCTCTCAGTGAGTTAAATTTTTTTTTGTTGGTGGAGGGTCTTGCCTCCACACTGATGACTGCTGACTGGTCAGGGTGGTGGGGTGGCTGTGGCAGTTTCTTAAAATCAGACAACAATGAAGTTTACTGCATCAGTTGCCTCTTCCTTTCATAAACAATTTCTCTGTAGCATGTGATGCTGTTTGATAGAATTTTACCCACAGTAAAACTTCTTTCAAATCTTTTGTTGTCATTTCAACAATCTTCACAGCATTTTCACCCAGTAGATTTCATCTCAAGAAACCACTTTCTTGGCTCATCCATAAGAAGCAACTCCTCATTCTATCTAAGTTTTATCATGAGATTACAGCAATTCAGTCTCATCTTCAGGCTCCACTTCTAATTCTAGTTCTTGTACTGTTTCCATCACATTGGCGGTTACTTCCTCCCCTGAAGTCTTAAACCCCTCAAAGTTATTCATGAGGGTTAGAATCAATGTCTTCCAAACTCTCGTTAATGTTATTATTTTAACTCCTTCCCATGAATCACAAGGGTTTTGAATAGCAACTACAATGGTGAATCCTTTCTAGATTTTCAATTTACATTGCCCAGATCCATCAGAAGGATCACTTGTCTATGGCAGCTATAACCTTATGAAATATATTTCTTCAATAATAAAAACCTGAAAACCAGAATTCTTCCTTGACCCATGAGCTGCAGAATGGATGTTGTGTTTGCAGGCATGAAAACAACAGTAATCTCACTGTTCATCTCCATCAGAGCTCTTGGATGACTGGATGCATTGTTAATGAACAGTAATATTTTGAAGGTAAGCTTTTTTTCTGAGCAGTAGGTCCCAACAGTGGGCCTAAAATATTCAGTAAACCATGTCATAAACAGATGTGCTGTCATCTAGGCTTCATTGTTCCATTTATAGAGCACAGGCAGGATTTGCATAATTCTTAAAGGACCTGGAATTTTGGAATGGTAGATGAGCACTGCCTTCAACTTAGTCACTAGCTGCATTAGCCCCTAAGAAGAGAGTAGGCTGGTCCTTTGAAGATTTCAAGGCAGGCATTGACTTCTCCTCTCTAGTTATGAAAATTCTAGATGGCATCTTCTTCCAAAAGAAGGCTGTTTCATCTACATTATAAATCCATTGCTTCATGCAGCCACCTTCATGAATTATCATAGCTAGATGTTCTGGATAACTTGCTGCAGCTTCTACATCAGCACCCGCTGCTTCACCCTGCACTTATGTGTCATGGAGATGGTTTCCTTCCTTAAACTTCATGAATCCCACCTCTGCTAACTTCCAACTTTCCCTCTGTAGCTTCCTCTCCCCTCCTAGCCTTCATAGAATTGAAGAGTTAGGACCTTGCTCTTAAATGAG
Organism: Nasua narica; assembly: GCA_028533885.1. Taxonomy (NCBI): domain Eukaryota; kingdom Metazoa; phylum Chordata; class Mammalia; order Carnivora; family Procyonidae; genus Nasua; species Nasua narica. The sequence goes on along the minus strand of CM052802.1, from coordinate 9,047,066 downwards.
GCTTTGGCTTACAGAACATTGTAGCTGTTTTGATTGTCTATCCAGACCACTAAAACTTTCTCCAACTCAGCAATAAAGTTGTGGGGATTTTTTTTTCTTGTCATTTATGTATTCTTCGCTAGAGTAGTGTTTTTAATTTCCTTCAGAACTCTTTTTTTTTTCCTTTTTTTTGCATTCACAACTTGGCTGTTTGTCACAAGAGACCAAGCTTTTATATCCCAGTCTTTGATGTGCCTTCCTCACTAAGCTCAATCATTTTTAGCTTTTGATTTAAAGTGAGGGACATGTAATTCTTCCCTTTCCCTTGAACACTTAGAAACCATTGTGGGGCTATGAATGAGCCAAATCTGAATATTGTTGTATCTCAGGGAATAGGGAAGCCTGAGGAAAGGGAGAAAGACTGGGGGAGAGCCAGTCAGTGGAACGGTCAGAACACGTACACATTCATCAATTAAGTTCACTGTATTGTATTATATGGGTGCAGTTCACGGCACCCCAAAACAATTACAATAGTAACATCACAGATCACCATAACAGATATAATAATAATGAAAAAGTTTGAAATACTGCAGGAATTACCCAAATGTGAAACCAAGACGCAAAGTGAACAAATACTTTTGGAAAAATGATACCAAAAGATTTGCTCAATACACAGTTGCCACAAACCTTCAATTTATAAAAAAAAAAAGTCATATCTGTGAAGCACAAGAAAGTGAAGTACAATAAAACCAGGTATACCTCTATTAAGTTTCATGTTCCAATTTTAGGGTAACCAGTAAAAGAACAGGAATAGGATGCATAGCTTCCAAAGAAAATGGGAGTGTAGGGAGAAAGAAAATAGGGAAAACTAAATCAACCAATAAAGTAGAAGACAGAAAAACTAAAGAAAAGACAGGGTAAGTAAAAAGCAAAATGAAATCTGTAATCATAATAGATGGAGAACTACTAGGTAAAAGAAAGACTCACAGTTCACTTCTTAAAAATCAAAATCTGATTGTATGTTTTTATAAGAGATTTGCTTAAAAGACAGTATTACAGAAAGGTTAGAAATATAAGACTAGGGAAAAAAAAAAGAAATATAAGAATAGAGGAAAAGAGGTACCAGAAAAACACAAACCCAATGAAAGCCTCATACATAAAATGAGGTAAAACAAACTTTAAGTAAAATGTATTAGCAGGAGAAAAGATGTTCATTAAATAGTGATAAAAGTTCACCAGGAATATAATTTTTTTCTTTTTTTCTTTTCTTTCTTTCTTTCTTTTTTTTTTTTTTTTTTTTTTTTTTGAGAGTGAGAGAGAGACTCTTAAGCAGCCTCCAAGCCCAGCATGTAAGCCTGACATGGGGCTCAATTTCACAACCCTGAGATCATGACTTGAGCCCAAATCAAGAGTTGGATGCTTAACTGACTAAGCCACCAGGTGCCATGAAAAATATTACAATTTTTTTTCAAGATTTTATTTATTTATTTGACAGAGAGATCACAAGTGGGTAGAGAGGCAAGCAGAGAAAGGGGGAAGCAGGCTCCCCACTGAGCAGAGAGCCTGATGTGGGGCTCGATCCCAAGACCCTGAGATCATGACCTGAGCTGAAGGCAGAGGCTTTAACCCACTGAGCCACCCAGGTGCCATGAAAGGTATTATAATTTTAAACTATATTTTACAACACAGCTCCATAATATATAGAATTATTAAAATTATAAGAGAAACAGACTCACAAACATTGTGGGAGATTTTACCAGTGTCTCTGAATGCCTGGTGGATAGAATAGAATAAAACATGGAAAGGGTATAGAAGATCTTCATAGAGGATGCAGAAGGATAGTAGAGAATAACGTGATTACTAAGAATAAATATATATAAACCTGAATGTTCAAATTGGAAAATATACATTATTTTCAAATACTAAAAACTATTTTTTAGGGGCACCAGGGTGACTTAGTGAGTTAAGCGTCCGACTCTTGATTTGAGCTCAGGTCACGATCTCAGAGTCGTGAGATCAAGACCCACATCATGCTCCAAGCTCAGAGAAGAATCTGTTTGAGATTTTCTTTCTCCCTCTCCCTCTGCCCCTCCCCCTGCTCATATAGTCTCTCTCTCTCTCTCTCTCTCTCTCTCAAATAAATAAATAAATCTTTTAAAATATCTACATATTTTTAAATTAGGATATTTTTTAATGGACTAGATGTTTGTGCCCCCTCCAAAGTCATATGTCGAAGCCCATCCCCCCAGTGTGATGGTATTTGGAGGTGGAGCCTTTGGAAGGTGATTAGGTCAAGATGAAGTCAGGAGGCTGGTCCTTGACAGAATTAGTGCCCTTTGAAGAGGAGGAAGAGGCCATTGTGAGGACAAAGTAAGAGGGCAGCTGTGTGCAAAGCAGGAAGTAGGCTCTCACCAGACACGATATCTGCTGGCACATTGATCTTGGACTTCTAGCCTCCAGAACTGTGAGAAAAGAAGTGTTTGTTAAGCCAATGGTCTGTGGTATTTGTTACAGCAGTCAGCACTGACTAGGACAAAGAATATAACTGAGATACGGGACTTTGAGGTCCTCACTCTAAACAGCATTTGCCAGACTTTCTTAGACGCCTCACATTCTACTCAGGACCCCAATTAGAGACCAGTAATACAAATGCTGGAGAGGCTTCTGTACACAAATGAAGGATACCTGAAAGTTTTACACAGGGACTCCTTAAATCCAAACCAGTGGCCAAAAGTTTATGTAGTCATTTTTATTAAAGGGACTAAAATGAGCATTCATTTACATTTTGGAAAGAGAGAACAGGATACAATGAGAGTATTCTCAAAAGTGATTTTCTCTGCAGTAAGCTCAAGTACAGGGAGAAGAATGTAAAGTAATGATACAGAATCCAAGAGACCATATACAGTGGATTCATGGGGTCCTTGGGAACAGGCCACTCTCCCCATCTCTTGGGACCATGCAGCCTTTCATCCACCTACAGTCTGCATGTCTGCTGCCTTCTCCCCTCCCTGCAGACCAGCATCCCATGCGCATCCATCAGACAGCTACTCCAGACTCTAAGTTTATGTGGCCGGCACATTGGCAGCAGTGTCTCCCATTTTCATAATTTCAAATTACAGGAAAAAGCCATACCATACAAGACCTAAGTCCCCAGACAGCATGGAGCCAGGGGTCTTCCACCTCTGCTCCATTTTCAAAGGCCAAGAGAAGTGGCAGGTGTTAATGGGACATAGCCACTCGGAGCTGGAAAGGCTGTGTGCAGAGAAGTTCCATAATGGAACTCCCCTATCCATTGAGTAACAGTGAATCACTCTGCTCCAGTTCCAAGAAGAAAATAAAGATGTAATTTGCAAGAGAAGACATTCACATTGATAAAGAAGAACTTACCCAATGGAGCACTTGTGATCTCTTGGATATTCCTTTAACAAGTATTTACTAAACACCATGTTTACATTTTAATACCACGTGCCAGGAATTGAACAGGACTGGGGTGATGTCAAGGTAACACTGCCCGTGAAGAACTCATCACGTAATGGAGTACATTATTAAGAAAAGCTGTGTCATCGGCTTCTCTAGAAAAGAGGGATCCTTCCAGAGAACTTCCAATACACAATAGTCCAAGTCCCTCACACAACTCTTGTACGTCCTCTGGAAATTGTACCAAGCCCCTGCTTTGCACATTCCTCTGTGCATGAGCCTTGGGTTTCTTGGGACCTCCGAGAATGTCCACTTCATCTCAGAAAAACCCTTGTAGAAAGGCGATCAAGAAGGAATCGAGCACCTTTGTGTTTTGCTTACATTTCTTTTAACCAAGTTTGGGGACCACCCCGTCCATTACCTCTTCTGCTGGCGAGAGCCAGGATGTACCAGCACACGTGGTTAGGTGTGGCCAGAGTCAGGTGTCTCCAGCATAAGGTTGAGTTGTTACACCACCACCATCTGTTTTGCAGACTCGTGCTGCTGGGTTTACACTGCGGCCCCCGGCTCTGGGCTGCTCACTGAACATCACAAGCATATTAGTCCTAATGCACTACTACATTTCTGCAAGGAAATAGAACACTATTCCCTGGTGGGAAAGTTAAAGCCCAGTAAGAGGACTTAACCCACTGCACAAAATTAGTGACGAGAGAGTCCTAAGCTCCTAATTCCCAGTCCCTTGTGAGAAACAGAAAACCCACAGCCAGCCGTTGGAACTCTCCAGGTGCAATCCCAGAGTCACCTGTTTCTAATTATCCCTGTTTGTGCAATGAGTTACTGATTAAGATGAGAATCAGAAGAAGGGAACCAGGGGAAAGCGGAAGTACAGTCTCTTGAAAGGGTGTGTGGGGTGCAAGGGAGCAGCCCTACTGGGGGACCCAGCCACGGCAGTCTCAGCTCCTCTCGGCCTTCTCCCCTATCAGGCGTTCTCCAGAACCAGGCTTCCTGGTTTCCTACTGGTCATGGAAACCCCTCCACATGGCTTGTGTGCATGTCATGCCTCTTTGATTGGCTGAGGGAGCTCTGTGCGAGAAGAGAGCAGGAGGTTTCCTACAAACTCACTTGGGCTTTGGGGAATCAGCCGTTGAGAGGGGGAAACCCAATCTAGCACCAATCTTCAAAAGAGGTTTGGTTAACAATGCAGCAGAAGGGTTATTTTCTACCTTGACTCCTCTATAATCCAGCCCCCCCTAGGGACCCTGAGATCAGCAATGTAATGATCCCTGAGGGGGCTTGGCTAAAGTACCACTCGATTTTCCATGAGAAAGATCCTCCTCAGAGAGGGCAATTTGGGCTATGACTTTGTTTCTACTGTTCTGTTTCTAGAAGTTGTTATTGTGAAGGCTTCCCTCCAAAAATAATATCTTGATACAAAATAAATGGATCAAACTGTATGCAGCATTCCATCAAATGAAGTCCATTGACCTTTCTGATTTTTTTTTCTAAGAGGAGCTAGTGTGTGTCTTGCCAACCACCTTTCTAACCAGGAGGGCCAGTAAAAGTGCCCTGAGACTCCTCCATATTGTGGTCCCACCATACCTTTTACATTTATTAGCTGTGGGACCTTGGGAAAGTTATTTAATTCATGGAAGTCTAGTTCCCCATCTGTAATCTAAGGATGATAACACTACCCTTCATGATCATGAAGATTAAATGAGAAAATGTAATTCCATTTGGTAACCACCACAGTAATAATTGTTTCAAGCAAGGAATCATCCAAAGATGCTAAAATCAGTGGGTGAAAGTATAACAAGAAACAGGATACTTACATAGTCTCAAAGAATCTCCCCCAGAAGATGCTGATTAAATACTAAGTGAAAAATGATAACTTCACAGAGAAGGGAACAAAGGCTATATATAGCTAGCATCACCAGTAAAGGAACAGAGCTCCTGATAAACAATATTGAGAAGACACAACAGCACAACTGCTCTGCTAAAATCACATAACCTGAATCTAATCATGGGGAAACACCAGACAAACTCTAATTAAGAGACAGACTACAAAATAACTGGCCTACTCTCTTCTAAAATATCAAGGTCACAGAAGTAGTATCATCCCCAAATACCCAGCACCTGTGACTAAGTTACCTTGCAGGGTTACAGTGTCTTTCTAGATGTGGAGATCATCCTGGATTATCTGGATGGATCCAATCTAATCAGATGAGGCCAGAAAGCCAAGACCTGCCTTCTCAGGTTGTGTTCAGACGTGACAATGAAAGGAGCATCAGAGAGCTGTGACCATCTGAGAGGGTCTCAGTGCAGCTGGACATTGCTGGCTTCCAAGGTGGAGGAAGAGGTCACATGTCCAGGACTGAAGGTGGCATCTAGGAGCTAGAAAATGCAAGGAAACAGAGTCTCACCTCAAGCCTCCAGAAAGTAATGAGCCCTACTGATATTTTGATTTTAGCCCAGGGAAACCATGTCAGACTGTAAGATAATATACTGGTGTTGCTAAAGCCACTAATTGTGTGGTGACTTGTTACAGCAGCAATGGAAAAATTCATAGTCACGAGAGAAAAGAATGAGAAAATGTTACAGATTAAAGGAGACTGAAGAGGTGTGACACCTCCTAACAATGTTTCTCTGGCTTGAATCCTGAGCCAGAAAAATGTATATTAGTTGGCCAGTTGAAAACTCTGCATGAGATCTGTAGTTTTGTACCAATACAATAATAGTATTGTATCAATGTTGATTTTTCTGATTTGGTCATTGAGTCACTTGCGGAAGAGAAAAATCTTGTTTTAGGAAAAACACACCGAAGTATTTGGAGGTAAAAGGACAACGTACCTGCAACTTATTGTCAAGTGTTTCAGGAAAATATGTGTGTGTGGATGTGATGTTCACATGATATATGGATACATAGATGTTGGTAGGTACAGAGAGAAAGAGGATTATTATAAAATGTTAGCCTTTGCTGACTGCATGTTGTGAAGAATATACAGAAGTTCTTTTCACTATTATTGCAATGTTTTTTATATGTCTACAATTTTTCAAAGTAAGAAATTTGAAATACTGAAAAAGTGAAAAATGTATGTAAAATATAGCCCTCTGCCTGGCCCTCCACAAATTTCCAGTGAATCTAGACTTTTGCTATTCTTTCTGTGTCTAGCACCCTCCGTGTCAATGGCAGGAGAGAGTCAATGGGGTGCAGTGTTTAGAAGCACAGTTGACCTTGGAGCTTAACTGGGTTTGATTCCTAACTTGGCTACTTACTAGGTGTATGACTCTGAACAAGGCACTTAACCACTCTGGCCTTCAGTTTTCCTATCTGTTAAAAGGGGGTAATATCCACACCAAGGTTATGAGGTTGAGATGAATTGATATGTGTAAAGTATAGAGAATAGCCCCAGGCATGAAACCAGCTCTATGTACATTGGGCTACTCCATGGTGGGTTCTAGGAGAATATCAGAAAGATGCTTGTCTGAACAGCCATCTGCATAGTTCCCCAGCCTGCTATCAGGGTTCCACCATTACAGTTGTCATTCTAGATTAGGGCTTATTTATTGCTTAAAGTCATTAAGTCATATCTATCACTTGGACATTGGTATGTAGGTGGATCTGCCAGAGTTTTTACTAAGAGCAGATCCCTACAACATGAAGAAAGACAGCACAAAAGGACTGATCCTAAGAAATATGTCTTGTTCCATGGAGGAGAATAACACTGATAAATGCCATATGAAAACTAAACTGATTACTACAAATTAAGTCCATTTTATTATCTGGAAGATCACATACAAAGGAACCAGAGTCAGACTGACATCAGACTTCTCAATAGCAACACTGAATTCAAGAAAATCATGGAGCAACACTTTTAAAATATTAAAAGAAAAGAACTTTGAACTATTTTGTTGTATTTATCTGAATTGCCACTCAAATAAAAAGATATAATAAAAGTACTCTTAGAAATATAATGGCTCAATGATTTGTCACAAAATGATCTATACTGAGAACATTTTGGGAGAAAAAATTCAAATATGAAAAGAAATAAGACCAAGAGAGGCTGCAAGTAGTATGGAGAGGAAAGATAATCAAAATTTATTGTGGTCTTAATTTTTCTTAATTAGAGGCTGGCACTAAATTAAAAGGAAAAAATATATCCATAACAAAAAGTGAAATTCTAGCCAATATTTTCATGAGCAGTCTTTTAGAACAAGGATATAGAATTTGATTAGTTTAAGAAATCAATTGGGATAAATAAACAGGAATATGAGCTTAAGTTAAAAACAAACACCAGAACAAAAAATAGCATGTAAAATCATTAAGGTGCAGAAGAAATTTCAATCCATTCAGTGGAAAATAGGAAGAGATAAATATAGGAAAACAAATAGAAAATATAAGATAGCAGAAATAAATCTTCTTATGATAGTAATTATATTAAATCTAAATGAGTTTTACTACTAAGTAAAGAAAACAACCTTTTTTAAGATTGTATTTATTTATTTGAGAGAGAGAGAGTATATGGGGGGGAGGTACAGTGGGGGAGGAAGAAGAACAGGGAAAGAATCTCAAGCAGATGCCACACTGATCACAGAGCCCAACCCAGGGCTCAATCCCATAACCCTGAGATCATGACCCAAGAAGACGTTTTTAAATGCTCTAATAAAAATACATAAGATGACAGAGTGGATTAAAAAAAGCAACACCCATTGGGGTATCTAGGCAACTCAGTTGGATAGGCATCTGACTCTTGATCTCAGTTCAGGTTTTGATCTCAAGGTTGTGAGTTCAGACCCTGTATTGGCACTATGCTGGGCATGGAGCCTGCTTAAAAAAAAAAAAAAAAAAAAAAGACCCATCTATATGCTGCCTACAAGAAATGAATTTCAGACCTAAAGACACCTACAGACTGAACATGAGAGAATGGAGAAACATTTATCATGCAAATAGATGTCAGAGGAAAGCTGGAGTAGCAACACTTATATCAAACAAAATAGACTTAAAACAAAGCTGTAACAAGAGACAAAGGAGAACATTATATAATAATAAAGGGGACAATGCAACAGGAAGATATAAGAATTGTAAATATTTATGTAGCCAATTTGAGAGCACCCAAATATATAAAACAGGTAATAACAAACATAAAGAAACTATTCGATAGCAATACATTAACAGTAAGGAACCTTAACACCCCACTTACATCAATGGACAGATCATCTAAACAAAAAATCAACAAGGAAAAACGGCTTTGAGTAGCATACTGGACCAGATGGGTCTAACAGCTATTCAGAACATTTCATCCTACAACAGCAGAATACACATTTTTTTTAAGTGCAGTGCACATGGATTATTCTCCACAATAGATCACATATTAGGTCTATTTGAGACTTCAAAACAAGTCTCAATGAATTCAAAAGGAGCAGAGTCATACCATGCATCTTTTCTGATTACAAAGCTATGACACTAGAAATCAAAATCTAGAAACTAGAAATCAAAATCTAAAAAGAACACAAATACATGGAGGTTACATAATGTACTACTAAACAGTGAATGGGTCAACCAAGAAATCAAAGAAGAAATAAACAATTACATGAAAACAAATTAAAAAGATAACTCAATGGTCAAAAATCCTTGGGGTGCAGCAAAATCAGTTCTAAGAGGGAAGTTTATAACATTACATATCTACCTCAAGAAGCAAGAAAAATCTCAAACAACCTAACCTTACACCTAAACAAGCTAGGAAAGGAAAAACAAACAAAACCCAAAGCCAGCAGAAGGAAGGAAATAATAAAGATCAGAACAGAAATAAATTATACAGAAACAAACAAACAAACAAAAAAAAAAAAACAGATTAATGAAACCAGGAGCTGGTTCTTTGAATAAGCAACAAAATTGATAAACCTCCAGCTAGACTCATTAAAAGAGAGAGAGAGAGAGAAAGGACTCAGACAAAATCACAAATGAGAGAGGAGAAATAACAACCAACAACACATAGATATAAATGTAAGAGACTATTATGAAAAATTGTATGCCAAAAAATTGGACATCCTAATGGATAAATTCCTAGAAACATATAAACTACCAAAATTGAACCAGGAAGAAATGGAAACTTTGAACAGACTGATTACGAGCAAGGAAATTAAATCAGTAATCAAAAAAAACAACAAACAAGTCCATGACTTCACAGGGGAACTCTAACAAACATTTAAATACTTATTTCTTCCAAACCATTTCAGAAAATATAAAAGGAGGGAAAACTTCCAGATTCATTCCATGAGGCCAGCATTACCCTGATACCAAAACCACATAAAGACACCACCAAAAAAAGAGAACTACTGGCCATTATCTCTCATGAACATAGATGTAAAAATTCTCAACAAAATACTAGCAAACCAAATATAAGAGCAATTATCCTTATTTCATTACAGACATGAAAAAGCCAAATATTAAGCTAACAGTGGGGAAATCGAAGAACCAGTGAGATTCACACTGAAGATACCTTAAAAGGCTCAGAATTGGCACCATCAGCAACCTCTAGAACTGAGGAGGGAAGGAGAAGTGACTGCAATCCACAGGACTGGGAAAGAGATGTCTGAGAAGCAGTAGGGACCCTAGAGCCCCTTCACAAGTCCATACAGATGAGCAGCAATCCCTCAACAATGTGCTGGCACCCTAGAGGCTTGGTCTCTAGAAAGGAGAAAACAGAGTGTGGACTGTGGGCAGAGCAGCACAGCTGAAGACATGGGCACAGGGAATAAGTCAACATGAATACTCAACATTGCAAGCTGGGAATCCCAGTCCTCTTTGCCCCTCAACTTTCAGAAATCTGCAGCCTGACTTCTACTCTCCAGGCAAGAGACTAGCAACTTTCAGTCTGAGGAATCTGATGAGCCCATGAGGAACAATCTAAACTAATTCCAGGGTTCCCTAACAAACAGCCCACCTATATCATCTTAGAGCAAAGCTCAAAATTGATATGCCCCACTCAGGCAACTTTGTTGTGCTCATTTTTAATCATGAACAGATAAGCTAGGATGACAAGACATGTATGGAAAATCTCTAACATAGAAGGAGACCAAGATAAATAGGAGACAGTAAAAATAAATAAATAAAGACATAGATAAAGAAAAAATAGGTAAGAGCAGACTGAAGGAAGAAAACAAAATACAGAAAGAAGAAACTTTTAAAAATATAACTATCATTCCTATAATCGGAGAAGTAAGAAAAGATATTATATTCAGGACATAAGAATAGATTTCTATTTATTTTCTTAAAATGAGGGAGGAAGGAATTCAGATAAGGGAAACAATACCACAGAAATTAAAATGACAGCAAACAAAATATTCAAAAGTAATAAAATACATAGGAATCTTATTTTATTTATTATATAATACTTAAGAGACAAAAGACTTGTACACAAAAATCTAGAAGACACTAACGACAAAAATTTTTTGGTAAATTTAGGAGGAGCAAGATGGCGGAGAAGTAGGAGGTTGAGATAGAGTCGGATCCCAGAAGTTCATCTAGATAGTTAATAAACCATTCTAAAAGCCAGCATACTCAAGAGGAGGGAGAAGAGAGGAAGAAGAGCAATTCTAGGAGCAGAAAATTGACCACCTTCGGAAAAGTAGGACGTTTGGAAAAGTGATTCCAAAGCGACGGGAAGAGAGACCGCGGGGGGAGGGGCCGGCTCCCTGCAGCCGCAGAGCCGCGGAGCACAAAATCGGAACTTTTAGAGTCTGCTCCGCTGAGGGACATTGCTCCAGAGGCTAGGCGGAAGGTCTGGCTCTCCTGGGAACAGAGTGGTTTCAGGACCCGCGAGATCATAAAGAGACCGGGGGTGTCTGAGTGCGGCAGAGCTCCGAGATATCAGGGCAGAGAAGCCAGCGGCAGAGAAAGAGCCGCGCAGTGCGTTTTCAGCTGGGGCTTACCCTAGACCGTGGCCGCGGCCCTTCGAGCGGGGACCACATAAGGCATTCCGGAGAGACCCCCTCCTTCCTCCTTGGGGAGGAGCGGCGTGGCAGCGCGCGGCGGGAACCTGCTGGGTTTGGAGACTCCAGACGGGGCCGTGCGCCAGAGATAGAGGCGCGCTGCCGCCGGTG
>CM052802.1:8910548-9035070 GCA_028533885.1 Nasua narica | reverse complement strand
TATAGGAATGTTGAAAAAGAAAACCAAAGTTGGAGGCATCACAATTCCAGACTTCAAGCTCTATTACAAAGCTAGAATCATCAAGACAGTATGGTACTGGCACAAAAACAGACACATAGATCAATGCAACAGGATAGAGAACCCATAAATGGACGCCCAACTCTATGGTCAACTAATCTTCAACAAAGCAGGAAAGAACGTCCAATGGAAAAAAGACAGTCTCTTCAACAAATGGTGTTGGGGAAAATTGGACAGCCACATGCAGAAGAATGAAACTGGACATTTCCTTACACCACACACAAAAATAGACTCAAAATGATTAAAGACCTCAATGTGAGGCAGGAATCCATCAAAATCCTTGAGGGGAACACAGGCAGAAACCTCTTTGGCCTCAGCCGCAGCAACTTCTTCCTAGAAACATCACCAAAGGCAAGGAAAGCAAGGCCAAAAAATGAACTACTGGGATTTCATCAAGATCAAAAGCTTTTCATAGCAAAGGAAACAGTCAACAAAACCAAAAGACAACTGACAGAATGGGAAAAGATATTCACAAATGACATATCAGATAAAGGGCTAGTATCCAAAATCTATAAAGAACATATCAAACTCAACACCCAAAGAACAAATAATCCAATCAAGAAATGGGCAGAGGACATGAACAGACATTTTCGACAAAGAAGACATTCAAATGGCCAACAGACACATGAAAAAGTGCTCAACATTACTCAGCATCAGGGAAATACAAATCAAAACCACAGCAAGATACCTCCTCACATCAATCAGAATGGCTAAAATTAACAAGTCAGGAAATGACAAATGTTGGTGAGGATGAGGAGAAAGGGGAACCCTCCTACAGCGTTGGTGGGAATGCAAGCTGGGGCAGCCACTCTGGAAAACAGTATGGAGGTTCCTCAAAAAGTTGAAAATATAGCTACCCTACGATCCAGCAATTGCACTACTGGGTATTTACCCCAAAGATGCAAATATCGTGATCTGAAGGAGTACGTGCACCTGAATGTTTACAGCATTAATGTCCACAATAGCCAAACTATGGAAAGAACCTAGAAGTCCATCAACAGATGAATGGATAAAGAAGACGTGGTGTATATATACACATGTATATATACACATACATACATATGGGAATACTATGCAGCCATTAAAAGAAATGAAATCTTACCATTTGCAATGATGTGGATGGAACTAAAGGGGTACTATACTAAGCAAAATAAGTCAATCAGAAAAAGACAATTATCATATGATCTCTCTGATATGAGGAATTTGAGAGGCAGGGCAGGGGGTCATGGGGGGTAGGGAGGGAAAAATGAAACAAGATGGGATCGGGAGGGAGACAAACCATAAGAGACTCTTAATCTCACAAAACAAACTGAGGGTTGCTGGGGGGTGCGGGAATAAGGATAGGGTGGCTGGACAGTGGGGAGGGTATGTGCTATGGTGAGTGCTGTGAAATGTGTAAGCCTGAAGATTCACAGACCTGTACCCCTGGGGCAAATAATACATTATATGTTAATAAAAAAAATTTTTTTTTAATCCCTTACCAGGACTGGAGCTGTACTATGTATCATTCCCAGTTTCTGTTTTAAGAAATTCAGTAAACTGGGACGCCTGGGTGCCTCAGTGAGTTAAGGGTCTGCCTTCAGCTCATGTCATGATCCCAGGATCCTGGGATCCCAAGATCCCGGGATCCCAGGATGGAGCCCCCAATCAGGCTCCTTGCTCAGGAGGGAGCCTGCTTCCCCCTCTGCCTGCAGTTCTCTCTGCTTGTGCTTACTCTCTCTCTCTCTCTCTCTCTCTCTCTCTCTGACAAAAATAAATAAATAAATAATCTAAAAAAAAAGAAGAAGAAAAGAAATTCAATACACTGGACAAAGTGGGAAGAGGAGTTCTCCCTTCACCTTCCAAGCAAAGGACTAAATCTTTTGCATTTTGCACTCCTTTTACAGGGCTCAGCACTCCCAAAGTGTTTATTGTGTTAAACTCTGGGTGTTTCTGAAAATACAAGGGACTCTAGACAATCTCAGGCATTATGCTAAGCTAAAGATACTGCAGCCTCTTCACTGTCAAAGATCAATTATAATCTATTAGTTCAACAATCTTCATCCCATCAAAATTAAAAAATAAAAAGATTTTATGTGACTGATGAGCTGCTCTACTCCACGGAGTCATAATCTGCATTTTAAAGTACCTATATTCACAAACACAGGATGAACCGAACCTCATTGGTGTTATTGTTTCTGACTTTCTAGTAATTAATGGGAATTTCTCAAATTGTCTGAATCGCTATTTAAATGATTTATATAATGGACCTTCAGAGTTGCTGTTACAATCTATCACATGGTAATGAAGTAACTTAGGTGTGTTTATTACCAATTTATAGCGAATATGGCAGACTGGAGGTTAAAAAAATTTTTTTTGCTCCTGGTTTCCTTACTGCTCTAACATTCTGTGATTGGAATAAAGAGGACATATCTTAACACATGAGACATTTGTAGTTTGAAGCCATAGATATTTTATTTGGGGGCACTGGCCAGTCCCTTGTGATTTATGACATTATTTCATTACAAATTGCTGTAAGGACAACCATCGCTCACCCACGAGGTGTTGTGCATTTACTCATAAATTTTCAGGAATGAGACAGTGTATGTGCCAGGAATGATAGAATACTGTTTACTTTTCCCTTCTCTGACTCTTAAAACAAAAGGATGTTTTAGGAAATGGGGTTGGGGAGTCCAGCCTGAGAAAGAGGGAGTAGTCCTAACTAGCACATGCATATCTTATCCATTATCTCTGCCGAACTTTAAATAAAAGAAGAAGAACAATATTCATACTATCCCTGCATCGCATCGATACAATCAGAAATCCACAGTAATGGAGTAGAGTTCCTGCAGAAATGTAAATCCTCTAGGCTTAAGACAAAGCCTTATTCAAATTTGGGATTCCCTAAGCCTATTGAGTTTAGCACCTGGCAAAAGGTAGTTGTTCAATAAACTTGAAATTTGAGTTAATCTCTATAAGAATTTAAGTTGTGAAATAAATAATTGACAAATAAATCTTTATTTGAGGAGTACATACAAGAAGGAGGTCTTGTGCAATTGTGAGATATTTGTAATATGATTTGAGGTCTTGAGTAGAATGCCATCTTGCATTCTGGATCTTTTAATTATCTTTCACATTTCTCAAATATTGTAAATATGTAAAATGATTATTTTTCACCTGACTTGTTTTGAGAGACTGTAAAGAAATAACCTTTTAAAAATAAATAATGCTAGGTAATGATTAACGAATACAGGTATTTCCTAATACAACAAACTCAAATGTATGATGTATGGATTCTCCTTAGATATATGGGAGTTCTTTACACCAATATTCTTATTTTTGTTCATTAGAAATTTTAATAAAAGATGTTTCAAGTTAGAATGGTTGAGTTTTTCTAGTTGGTTATGTTACACAGAGATTCACCCAGGAATGTGAGACCCTCAAAGCATTTTGTTCCATTGAAGCATTAAATATCTTACAATATATTCTTTTGTTTTGGGTTCATTTGTTTTCTTCCATCCAAAATATTTTACAAGCTTGTTTATCAGGACTTCAAATTTAAACTCTCTTTATCTTTGCATGTCTAAAAATGTCATTTTTTCCCTTAATACATTTATTCAGAAATAATTTGTGTACAACAAACTCCTTTCATTTAGATGAGTTTCATTAGAATGTAAATGCACCTAATACCACCACTATAATCGAGACACAGGGGTGCCTGGGCAGCTGAGTCAGGTAAGCATCAATTGATGTGTCCCTCAATTGATGTGTGGATAAAGAAGATGTAGTGTGTATATATACAATGAAATATTATTCAGCCATAAAAAATATGAAATCTTGCCATTTGCCACAACAGGGATGGAGGTAAGAGTACAAAGCTAATTGAAATAAGTCAGTCAGAGAAAGACAAATACCATATGATCTCACTCATAGGTGGAATTTAAGAAACTAAGACAAAAAAGCATAGGGGGAAGAGAGAGGAAAAGCAAGAAATAGATTCTTAACTATACGAACACACCGACGGTTACCAGAAGGGAAGGGGGTGGGGTGATGGGGGAAATAGATGATGGGGATGAAGGAGGGCACTTGCCAGGATGAGCACCGGGTGAGGTACAGAAGTGTTCAGTCACTATATTATACTGCTTGTTAACCAACTGGAATTTAAAACTTTCTAAAAAAAATTTTTTTTATTTTAAAATAATATAAAAATAGAGGCATCTGGGTAGCTCAGTCGACTGACCGTGGCTCTTGATTGCAGCTCAGACCATGATCTCAGGGTCATGAGCCTGAGCCCCATGTCAGGCTCCATGCTGGGCTTGAGATTCTCTCTCCCTCTGCCCCTCTACCCCACTCCCCCACGCCCCGCCCTCTCTAAAAAAAAGAAAAAAAAAGACAAAGACATTCCCATTATCCCGCAAAGATTCACTGTGCGCCTTTGCATTCCATTCAACATGTCAGCCCCAGCCCTGGGCAACCACAGATCTGCTTTATGTCACTCCAGATTATTTGACACTGCATATACTTTTGTATCTGACTTCTTTCATTCAGCATGACTTGGAGAACATGTTCTGTATATTTGAATACTTTGTTCCTTTTTACTTCTAAGTAATGTTCCACAGGTTGGATATATCACATATTATGTATCTACTCACTGATAATATTTGGGGTTATTTCCAGGTTGTGGCTATTGTGATTAAAGCTGCTATCAACATTTTTGTATAAATATTATTGTAGATATGTGTTTGTTTCTTTTGGGTAAATACCTAAGAGTGGAATGCCTGGATATATTATCATGTAAGTTTGTTTAACTTTTAAGAAACTCCCAGATTTCCCAAGTGTTTGAATCATTTTGCATTCTCGGTAGCAGTTCACAAGAGTTCTACTTGTTCTGTGTCCTTGCCAACACTTGGTATTGTCAGTCTTTTAATTTTAGCTCTTCTGTAAGTAGTGGTTTCTCACTGTGGGTTTGGTGGTGGTGGTGGTGGTTGGTTGGTTTCTTTTGCATTTCCTTGATGGCAACTCATACTAAGCATCTTTTCATGTGTTCACTGACCACTCATTTATCTTCTTTTGAAACATGTTTCTAAAAATAATTTTTTTTTCCTTTGTATTGTGTTGTCTTTGTGTTATTGAATTGTAAGCATTTATATATTCTGGATAGAAGCCTTTTAAAGACAAATGGGTAGCAAGTATCTTCCTTCTATTCTCTAGCTTTTCTTTTTCTTAATGGTATTTTTAGAGAGCAAAAGTTTTTCATTTTTATAAAGCTCAATTTATCAATTTTTTCTTCTATGTTCATGCTTATCTGTGTCCTTTCTGAGAAAGTCTTGTCTTTCTTAAATTCAAAAAGATTTTTCCCCGTGTATTTTTTTCTCGCATTCTTCCAGTTTTGTAGTGTTAGCTTTTCTATTTTGTTTTGTGTTAGGGTTTTCTATGGCTTTGTTTTTGTTGTTATTGTTTTTGTTGCTGTTTTAGGGTTTTTTGTTTGTATTTTACACCTATTCTGAAGAGATAATTTAGCTAGGTGTAGAAATCTAGCTTGGCAGTTGTTTTCTCTCAGAACTTTTAAGATATTATTCCGTCTTCTGGTATTTCATGTTCCTGATGAATAATTAGCTGTCAGTCCGATTGTTGTTGCTTTGTATGTGATCTGTGTTTCTGTTAGATACCTTTTATGTATTCTTGCCATTCTGTAGTTGCACTAAGATGTATCTGGGTGTGAGGGGGTTTTGCTCTGCTTAACAATTAAGATGACCTTTTCACCCCAGTATTTGTGCCTACCTTTAGTTGTGGAAAAATTGGACCCATTATTTTTTCAAATATTGCTTCTCAGGGTGCCTGGGTAGCTCAGTCAGTTAAGCATCTGACTCTTAATTGCAACTCAGGTCTTGATCTCAGGATTGTGAGCTTAAGCCCTTGCATTGGGCTCCATGCTGGATGTGGAGCCTCCTTAAAATATATTTTTTCATATGTATATATACACGCATATATTATATATATATACACACATAAATTTTATACACACACATATATTTGTGTATATATGTATATATACACATATCTATGTTTTACAGATATATATACAGACACACACACACACATATATCGCTTCCCTCCCATGTTTGCTATAGTCTTTTAAGAATACCTATTATCAACAATTTATAATTTCCCAACTTGCCCTCCACATCCCTCTTATAGTTCCTTTCCTAGGTCATCTTTCTTTATCTCTCAACACTGCATTCCAGGTGCCTTGCAAAGTTCTGGCTTCCATCTCACTTTCTTCAACTTTCTTCAACTCACTTTCTTCAACTCTTCAACTCTCATCTCAACTCTTCAACTCTTCTTAACCATTCAATATTTCATTCATAGGGGCTGGTTTTTATTTCAATGACTATATTTTTCATTTCTAAGATTTCTGACTCATTTTTATTTATATCCATTTTTCTTGATGTAATTGCCTATTTAATTCACATTTTGGTTATTGTTGTTGTTTTACCTTATGAAAGGTTGTAAATGCATTTATTTTAAGGTAGTTTTCAGGTTCTTGTGCAATTTATAGCTTCCAGATATGAGTTCTTCCAATTTTGTTTGAGAGTTCACACTGCATAGGGGTCGCCTACCTAATAGCCATTCCATCCCTGCTTCTTTGCTAATAAAACCCAGTTTTATCTCGAGTAGCAATGCATCCAGCCAATAGATTTGATAGGTCCAAGTCAGTTGTGACCATTTGTTTCCCATGGCCACACATTCAATTTCCTAGTCTCCCCTGGAACAAAGGGAGGCCATGTGACCCAGTTCTGCCTGACAAGGTATAATGGAGAGTGGGCTTAGGAGCTTCTGGAACAGCAGGAATTACAGTATCTGGAGCTGCAGTAGCCATCTCACAACCGTAAAGCAACGAACAACAAATGTAGCAGAGAAGACAAAGAGAGAGCTTGGATCCATGATGGCATTGTTGAGCTGCGAGACCATCCTAAGTGAGATAGCTTGCTTCAGTTCATATTATTAAAAAAAGATAATAAGCGTGTATATAGTCTAGGACACAATTATTTGCTGCTAAAATCTTTCCAAACCAGTAGAGAAGGTGCTTTCCCTCCCCATGGTGGTGGGACGCCTCAGCCTAGCTCCCAGGAGATCCGCACCTCAGAAGTACAGCGCCACCTGCTGGGTCTTTGTTGTTCCAGACCCCAAGCCAGGACGGAAACTGGTCCACCTCCCAGTCTTTCAGGGGCCTGAGTCCGCTCTCTGCCCCAGGTCAGACTTGTTACTCCACATGGGCTGGTTGAAATTCTCCCAGGCTCCAGTCACACTCCCAGCATGGGCTTCCTGACAGGCACCTCAGGTAGGACTCACCACTCACCTACCATTGCTCCCCTCCCACTTGGAAATCCTCTATCCCGAATTTGCACCCTCTACCCCCACCCAGGGCCTTCACATTCAGCTAACCTTACTGCTTTGGGGCCCTACTCCCCACTGATCCTGGGAGGTTTCCCTCCTTCCCTTTAGCACAGCTATGCCATTCTAACTTTTGTTTGTAAGTCATCCTGATTCCTGGATGTGTGGGACATAAGTTTCCACATTTATTCACTTTGACAAGTTGCCTGAAGTCCACCCCAATGCATTTTTTAAGTTATCATATTGTTGTATTTTGGATTCTTACAAATAGACTTATTCTTATAAAAACTTGGAATTGCAAAAAAATATAAAAATAAAAATCAACATTACCCCACCACAACTGTTAACATTTTGATGTGTTTCTAGTCTTTTTTCTGTGCATATTGATATACATATTATTTTATAAGATTGTGGTACTAATGTAATACCCAGTGTTATAACTTGCTTTTTTTCACTTAATATATATGGGCATTCTCTTATGTCTTTATATATATAATGTTTATAAAATACATAAATACATGCTTATTAAATATATAAAATATATACATGATAATCTATATGTCTCGATATCACATAAACCATAGACATCTGCCATACTTTCCTTACTCCTCTATTATGGATATTTGTTGTTTTTCATTTGTACCTATACATACTGTAGCATCATAAATATTTCAATATTTCCTTAGGATAAAGTGCTAGAAATAGGATTACCAAGACAAAAGATATGAACATTTTTAAATATATATACACATTGCCAAAGCTCTCTCCCAACAAATGTTCATCCTCTCAAACTCTGAGCGTAGTGCTGTTTTAAATTTGCCAATTTGATAGATAAAAAAGTCTCAGTGTTCTTTTAATTTACATTTCTTTGATACTCATAAGTTTGAATATTTTTCATATGTTAATTAGCCATTTGTCTTTCCTTTCAGTGCATCTTAAATAAGATTGTATTTACTTACAACTTTGCAAAAACAGTTATTTCACAAATCAAACCAAAACACCTGATTATGCATAGTAAGCATATAAAACAGCCTCAAAAGAGTCCATGCTGGTATCTGTTTTATAAAGGATCTCTCTCTTGTGTAAGTTGAAATGTCTTCTTCATTGTACCTCGGGTCCAAATTATAATTGGACTCCATCTTCGGGTAAATCACAATCAACAGTATAGGAGTAGAGAGAAGATATGTATAAAAACACAAAGGACCAAATTATATATATACGGAGATAACTATATCTCTACAGATATAGATGTACACATATGAGTGTATATTTATCTACAAATAATTCATATTTAATTAACCACAGGCGTGGATGATTTTTGATCTGCAAACTTTAATATAATTATATATTTCCATAATCTCTGGTCATGGGCAAACTTGTTTTTGAAATCTATTAAAACCGCAGTTGAGGGGTGCCAGTGTGGTTCAGTCAGTTGACCATCAGACTCTTCATTTTAGCTCAGGTCATGATCTCTAGGTGGTGAGATCAAGCCCTACATTGGGCTCCAAACACTCAGCGTGGAGTCTGCTTTGAGATTCTCTTTCCCCCTCCCTCTGCCCTTCATCCCACTCTCAAGCTCTCTGAAAATAATAAATAAAATATATATATAATCTTTTTAAAAAACACAGTTGATATGCCCATTTGAAAATTCTACCAGCCACCATTTTATCTCATAAACTACAAATCACACCTACGCTGTGTCTTCCAATGAGCTAAAAACAAGAGCTATGTGGTTGATTGTGGAGTCATCAATTCATATTCTCAATAAAGCAACAGGCATTGAATACTGTTTATGGAAACTGAAATGCTGAAGCATTCAGAGAGGTCATTAGAGAAAATGAGTCTGATTGTAGGTTTTGGGAAGGTGGGGCACTCTTCTGAGGAGAGGAGCAAGAAAGGCTCTATGTTCAGAAAGACAGTAGGCAGTGGTTACATGTAAGGGTTCAGGAGACCCCCAGGGTTCAAATCCTGCTCCACCGTGCTCCCAGTGTGTCCTCTGCAGTAAGCACCTCATGGTCCCACTCCAGAATTTAATAGCATGCACAAAGTCATATGGCAGGGATTCATCATTATCGAATGATGTACCTCTCATCATCATTACAATAGCGATGTAAGGATAACCAGGAGGCTGGACACAGTGACACTAGTAGGAAACGTGGCAGGGATGGGGTGGAGCAGATGAATGGGGTCCGTGACCATAGGAGGGCCACTGGAAGGTAGAGCCGAGCCTTGAGACCGCGAAGAGCTTTAGAGCAACACAGGAGGCAGGTAAGTCCCTTCAAGGTCCATGGGGCATGACATGATGAAAACAATCTAGAGACTCTCCCTATCGCTGTAGTAAAAAAAGCACACCGGGAAGTGTCTTACTGCATAGTGAAAAATCACTGTCACCTTGCAGGGGACTGGGACCTCACAGGATAAACAGGACCCGAGGGCCCAGCTCCAGCTGGGGAGCAAAACTCAGCAGTTAGTAGACTGCCAAGGAGCCAGGATCAGTTTGCTAAAATGTGTCTTTTATAGTGACTTATCAAAATTGAGGTACGCTACTGAGTAGAGACAGGAAATAGTCATAGTGGGGCTGAGTGCTTAGACCCAGGCCGTTATATTTCTGAATGTGGTCCTGTGCCTACTGCGAACAATCAGGCATCGCTGTCTTTGTCTGAGGGGGTTCAGGCTTCTCTGATGACACATGTCTTCCTGCTACACCAGTCACTCAGTTTCCCGGGACGTCCCAACGTCGCCATATTTCAAGACACTCCAAGTCTACTACACAATGTGCTGAGGGAAACACTTTGAATTAAAACACCTACGGTTGTAATGCTTTCTAGAAGTCTGCGCCACTCCCCCCAGGTAAGGAGAGAAACCCTGCTTATAAATACTCCCACCCAAGTCACAGACGTGCCTCCCACTCGCCACTTTAGGTGAAGGTCCTGCATTAACGCAGAATTAGAGAAAATGCTCTCCCAGCTTTTGTTGGCTTCCTATTTGAAATGATTTTTTAATTCCTTTCTTTCCGGGGGTGCCTGGGTGGCACAGCCGGTTAAGTGCCTGACCCTTGGTTTCAGCTCAGGTGGTGATCTCAGGGTCGTAAGGCTGAGCTCCACACTCAGCCGGCAGGCTACTTGGGATCCTCTCTCCGCTTGTGATTGCTCTTGCTCTCAAAATAAATAAATAAATCCTTAATTCCTTTCTTTCCTCTTCTAATCTACTCCTTTTTGTCATTACACATAACCGAATTACGTAAACATTCATGCTAAAAGACCAATTCTTAACATACTTCTTTTTCTTCCCTCAGCGGAGACCCAGAAAAATTATAACCAATGAGTGAAGATGAAAATTTGACCTAGTATTTCAACCACTATTTTAAATGCATCTCTTGATCGTTACCAAAATATCTCACTGAAGAATTAACCCAAAGAACATTATTCCTTTTTTTTTTTTTTTTTCAGAAAAAGCCTAGATAATTATTTCTTCAGAACTTTCTTCATGTCTTCACTGCAAGTTACAAATCTCCCTCGCAGTATTCTTGTATTTCTCAGACCTGACTAAGTGGAAGAGCAGGGTGTCTGTCTCAAGATAATTTTAATCACTTGAGGGTTTTTTTCAATTTTAATCTTTTGTTCTTGCACTTTTGTTAACACAGATTAGTGTAGATGCTTCTTAAATAGGAAAGAATCATTACAGGGTCAGGGAAGGAACTAAGTGTGAACACAAGTTAAATCTTGGAACTTTAGGTACGTCGTCTATAAGATGACATCAATAATAGTAATACTGGTTTCATATGATTTAGTCAGAACTAATATTATATATTATCTATTATATACATAATAAGTATTCTGTAACTTTATGTGTCATATATAATATTATATATGTCATAAAATAGAGAAAGAGAAGCTCATTGCCTAACATGTAGTAAGGCTATCGTCATTGTCTTCTCCCTATTTTTTCATCACTGTGACATATTTTTTTGAAATAAAAATAGGAGCCTTTTCATCAGAGAGCTTTGGAAATGCCTGGTCTCTCTGGGGACCACTACCACCCCTCCGGTGGCCACTCCAGAAGTCCCCTGAACCTCAGCTCTCTGAGGTAAGATACTCAGGTACTTAAGAAATACTCCCTGATGATGGGCCCGCATTTGTCATCTCATAACAGTTGTAAATGGACCTGCCTCACTCGCAGAAACAAGGGCTAGAACGTGTAAAATCACAGCCAGAGGCCCCAGCAGCCCATCTTTGGATTTCATGCGGACCAACCCCCTGATGCACAAATGCTTTCCTGGTTGGAGCCCACTCCCGCCTTTTGTGATCTCCGAGCCTCCTTCAGGGACGGGCCCCAGTTCCCAGGGCAGTCAGGATCTGCTTGCTTGCCACTCCCACTTCGGACCCACCATTTTAGCTCAACCTCACACTTCTCCCGTGTACTGATTCCAGCATGTCCCCTCTTCTCTCACGCTGCAGCTACAGAGGAGACCCCATCCCCTCCTCTCCATATAGGGGAGCCAACGGACATTCAGACACTTTGGGACAGTGTTAGGTGTGGTTTGGCCAAATAATGCATAAGAATGACGTCCACAAAGATCGAATGCAACAGTGTCCTGGATGGTCTAAAACAAGGAAGGTTCTGGTCATCCTTAGCAGGGACAAAGGGCGGGGGTCAGAGCATGAAAGCGAAGTCACAGGGTGGTTAAGTGAAAAGTCAGCACACCGGGCCAAGAGTCTAGACCTGGACCAAACCAGAAAATGTCTTTAGTCAAAGAGACATACGTGCCGTCAGCCAAAGATTCAGACCCAGCCCAACCCAAAGGCCTAGTTTAGTCAGAGAAGAACGGGTGATCCCAGGGAGTTCAAGCACATCTGCTGGTGGAAGACAGTATGAAAGGAGATGGCCTGGAATGAGACAGAGGACGCTCAGCCCTGCAGATGCTGGGGTCAGAACAAGAACCCGGATGCTGGGGCCCTGGCTGGGTCTGTTATCGGGCACAAGGCTGTCATTTGAGGACCAAGGACAGAGTGAGCCAGGTGTCCTCAAAGCCTCCCGTAGACAAAGGGACTGGTCAGAACTGAACACCAAGCAGCCGAAGCTGCCCTTGCACTTCTCGAGGGTCGACTGCTAGAATGGTCGCCAGGCAGTGGCTCTGTGCCCTAGTAAGGCCTGACATCTATCTGCAGGTTGCATGGGCTTCACTGACGAGCTCCCTCGGATGGGGGCCCAACATCCTCTCTGGCGGATGAAGCAAGGCTGGAGAAGGGGAGTAGATGCGGCCCGAAGCCTAGGAGCACTGAGATTTCCCTGCAGACCCTGCGTCTACCTGAGCAGGCGTCTCTGCCAGAGGCAGACGGTGGGGAAGGCTGCTGGGAAACCAGAGAAAGTTCCTAGGCCACCGGCTGTCGGAGCGCCGGACAAGCCCGTCTGACGGAGCCGCAGGAATTCGGAGGTGGCCGGCGCTGCAGACTTCGCAGCCCCCTCCTGGGAGTCTGGACCAATCAGAAACACGTTAGCAGCCCGGGAAGACCCAGACCATGATCTGCGGGGAAGGGAGAAGTGGGTACTCCCAGCCACAGCCAGGCTTGATGGTGGAGGGGACCATAAAATTCACTCGAAGGAGCTGTTCTTTTCCTTCCCAAAGCTGTCTACACCAGGTTAGAAAGGTGCTAAATCACGTGCTTTCAGGGGCCCGTTCCTGGGTGGATCCTAATTTCTACTGACCCGGTGTTCTCTGTGCCGCTTTCTTAGGTGGCTCTCATTCTTCCCTACTCTTGACTCCCTGACCGTATGCAGCTAGATTTTGCACCCAGATGAACGATGGCCGCTATTTGTCCCGTTACCCCCATCTCTCGGGCTTTGACTGTACCAAACTTGCATCCAGCCTTTTAACTAAAGTTAGATCTAACTTGTGTCTCCACTCTTAAGGTTTTGACAAGTTGGTTGCCCTTGCTTGAACTTCTATCTCCGCAAATACAAGGTCTATTGGAAATCTGGACGTGTCACTTTCTCCCCCTGGGCAATCAACTGTACAATCACAAGGAATGCTTGCTATTGCCATTACTGTAACTCTGGGGACCAGATGCCATAGAACTCTGCTGAATTAAAAAAAAAAGAAAGAAAGAAAAGAAAAAGGGCAGAAGAAAAAGACTCATAAGTTAAGAAGCTGCCAGGATTTCAGGAGTAGCCTTCAGGAGCCCAGTCCTACTGAGCCACTAACATCTAAAACACTTGGGTCTAAAAAGAGACATAAAGACTATTAGCGTTATCAGCAAAAGCACTTGGGCCAACTCTATATCCGTATTCCTCAATGCAAATTCCTTTGAAAATGAAAGTAAAAATAAAGCGATACTCCTCATCATTTCCTCCAGACCTTGGAGTCTGGGTTAAAGAAAATCTGCTGACTCTGCCGACCTTCACAAGGGTGCCGTGGGGGCAAGGAGAGGGGGTGCTTGCATCCGGGGCAGCTAGGGGTCCTAAGAGCTGAGCTTGGCCTGCACTTTCGATATTTTCCTTCCAACTTGCTTTTTGCTGCTGCAGCTGGGCTTGTCAGCTTTCAGTACTAATGGGTTGTGATGGGGTGTCAGGGGAAGTCAACAATCAATGCTTGGGAAAAAAAACGGTGAGGGTGCACCGGCCCATCACCGCTGACATGGCCAGGAAACGAAGTACAATGGCCTTCTTTTGTGGAAAAAGAGACGACACATTCTGCGCTGTGTTTTGCTTTTAAGATTAGTATAGATTTCTATCCTTTGATGACTGGGCTGTCTGCTCGTTCCCACTTTAAACTTGCCTATCAAAAACGTATATTCTGGTTTTTAAATAACCACTTTACGATAACAGGTAAAATTGTAATTCACACTGTGGGGTCGCAGTTCTTTCTTCCAGGAAGATAAAACGAAATGGGGAGACGTCTGCCGAAACAGAGGCAACGAAGACGCGGTGGGAAAGCGCTGGGGCCACTGTTAGGAGAAGCTGATCCCAGCCCCAGTGTCGGATAAAGTGAGAACGCCATTCCAGTAACACTCAGCACCAGGAGGCTAATGCGGAAACATTAGTGCCTGATTGCAGTTTGCATCCAGGGCTGGGAAGCTCACCGAAAAGGTTTTCTACTCGTAATCCAGGTGGACCTGATTATGGCACCTGTGTCAGATTTGCCACATGGGCCGTCCTGCTCAAGTCACAGAGTCAGCCGGCGGTCGGGGGGCGGGGAGCGACTTAATCAACAAGCAATTGCAGCATCACCCATGATAGCAAAGAATTTGCTGAATGAGAGTTCACTGTACTTACTCTCCTGTATCACAGCTGTGCCACGAACCCAAAGGGGCCATCAGGGGCCATCACGTAGAGTCCCAGCTGACTCTACATGACACGTGAGTTCCTGAGAAGTTTTGTGCCATTCAGAGTAAAACTCAGAATCACCTCCTGGTGGATTCACCTTGTAAACCCAGTTCCACATGACTTCGTTTTTTTTTTTTTTTTAAAAAGCCCATCTGTATTCATCTTTCTTTTTAAATATGCAACATTTAGTTACAAGGAAAAATGTGGACAAAAGGAGTCTGAAGTGGTCGTGGGATGAAAAGAAGTCTCGCTAACCCCACATCCCTACCTGAGCTGCTCTTCCTTCCTGCATCGGACTTCACAATCTTACTTGGCCTGATTATCACTTTCAACGGCAGCCTTTCTGTATTATCAGGATGTTAATAAACATACAGCATTTTAATAATCAAAGGGAAATAACACAAGCTTAACCTTTTAAAAATTCCATCCACCAGGAAGATGGAATAGACAGTTTTCCTCATCCTCCTGCTAATTACAACTAAAACTCCTGGATAGTACAAGTACTTCTATTTCTATTTATTTATAATTAATAAACATATATCATTAATATATGATTTGTATTCTTTGTACATATAATTTATGTATAAATATGTTTGGGTTTTTTTTCTTTAGAGAGAGCACACGTGAGGTATGGGGAGGGGCAGAGGAAGAGAATCTTTTTTTTTTTTTTTAAGATTTTATTTATTTATTTGAGAGAGAGCTGGGGGAGGAGCAGAGGGAAAGGGACAAGCAGACTCTGCACTCAGAACAGAGCCTGATGCGGGGCTCAATCCCACAACCCTGAAATCATGACCTGAGCCGAAATCAAGAGTCATATCTTTAACCGACTGAGCCACCCACGCATCCCTATAATTTTGTTTTTATATATAAATATATGCAATTTATTTATGTTCGTATAAATCAAACATTAGAAGGCCCTGAGAAGTGGAGAGGAAAAGGCAGACCAACTACAACCTTGGGTCTTGAGGGGCCACACGGTAGTGAGTTCCCTGGATTTTCTTATTGTCTCCTATATCCCAGACTCAGAACTACGGAAGCTGGCAACCCTTAAATGCCAAGAGACACAGACAAAAACAGTCCCAACAAAAACCCGTACTCTCCAACAGAAAGACCAGGAAAGGGGCAGCTCCGCAAGACAGAAAGCATTAGAATAATGGCTGCCCTATGCCTGTCAAACATCACAGGGAACAGTCTGTGGAAAGGCAGAGCAGGAGCCTACACTTGCGCCCTCCTGAGTCTGTGAAAAGGCACTGCAACACTTGCGTCCAGGTCCCCTTAGAGAAGACCAAATAAGGAACGAAGACATTGGTCCCCACCAACTGACAGTCAAACCCCCTACCCCATACCCCAACCAGTGGTGTCAGTGGAGTCTGAGAGGGGAGACAGAACTCCACCCCAGCACTGCCCCTGCAGTGTCAGAGAAGACCAGCAAAAACAAGAGGCTTCAATAAGACCCAAGGTCTCCTAGCATGATACAAGTATGTCCTGGTGTCAACTGAAAATAATTCATCATCCCAAAAACCAGGGTGACCTTAAATTGAATGAAAAAAGACAATCAATAGATACCAACACCAAGATGACAGATGTTAGAATTATCTGACAACGATTTTAAAGCAGCCATGATGAAAATGCTTCAACAAGCAATTGTCATCATGCCTGAAACAAATGAGAAAATGGAAAGTCTCAGTACAGATGAGAAAGGAACACAACTCCACACACACAAATGTGACAACACAGAGAACACGGACCTCACTTCTGCAAAAAAGAAATGTGACAACTTAGAGGACATGGACCTCACTTTCTCAAAAAGAAAAAATCTGCCACAACTCACCCAACATTAAGTGATGATTTGAAGAGCCCTCTATCTATTCAGTTAATTCACAATTACTATAATAATTATATATATAATATAATATAATAATTATTATAACAATTATTCATAATTTTTAAATTCCCAAAAAGAAATGTCAAGACCCAGATGGTTTCACTGGATAATTGTACTAAATATTTAAATAAGAGTTAACAACAATGTCACACAATCTCTTTCAGAAAACAAAAGAGAAGGAAACACTCCCACTTGAGTTTATAATACCAGCCTTACCCAAATAGTAAAGCAAAAAGAAGACAGTACAAAAAAAGAAAACCACAAACCAGTAATCCCTCATGAATATAGATGTGAAAGTCCTTAAAAAAAATACTAGCAAATAGAATTGAGCAGTATATAAAAGAATCTATGTATCATGACCAAGTGGGGCTGGTTCAATATTTAAAAATCAATCAGTGTAATCCACCATATTAACAGACTAAAGAAGAAAAATCACATTCAATCATATCAATCAATGCAGGATAAAAGCATTTGGAAAAACTCTACATCCATTCATAAACTTTAGGAAAAAAGCATTCTACCATGCTTCTATGATCAATTCTCTTCCTCCTCTTACGGGTATGATTTTGGGCAAATTACTTAATCTGTCTGAGCTTCAATTTCTTCATCTGAAAAAAAGAGGGGGATAATGTTATTATCCACCTCACTGAATTGCTGGGTGAATTATTATTTTGTATACTAATTATTAGTAATTAGAAGCACGCTTCTTGTACAATGTTTTACGGAATGGCTTTTTCCTGGTTTTGTGCACTCTAAGCTTTAGAACATGACCTGCAAAGTTGGATAAGATGCCCTTAGTTCAGCTATCTACCTACAGTAATTCCTAAAAGTGCCCTTTAACTTAGAACATTATAGATGACCCAAAAACTTAAATTATGCCTGAAGAAAGTGAAAATGAGTACATTGTCTATTTCACTGTTCTGTTAATTTAGGCAACATCATATATAACAAACTAGAATTGTTTTATACGGATGGTCTGGTATAAACTTCTAATCACTCCTCAGTAAGGGATTAGTGAAAATCTTTAAGCAATATAGGTAATATCAACAATAACAATGGCAGTGACAAAAGGAACTCTTCTGATCTGGTCCACAATTCCCTTTTCCCTGTATTTTCCAAATTCTGCTAATCCTCTGCTGTATGTTTAATATAGTTCCTTTCCCGTGGCAAGTTGTTCAGGGGTAAACTCTTCCTTGTCTCATTGCCCTCATTACTATTTGAAGAATAGTGTTGGTCTTTGCAAATGTGCTTGCTACATGTGTATTTAAATACGGATTAACAATGTCACCTCTACAAGGCCTGGGTTATCCTCCAACATACATCACAAAATGCCTGCCTATTGTTTCTTACTGATGCAGGACATCTCCCTGTCCAGCTTATGGCACTCCAGGCCTGCTCTGAAACCCCGGTGTTCTGGGCTTTCTGGTCTATCATCTCTGGGGTCTGCCCCTGACTTCTCTACAACAGGACAGTCAGAGGAGGGGCCGATTCTGCTGTTTTGAGAGGAAGAGACACTTTCTGTTTGGGGTCCGAGCTAAAAATGGATTCCACCGCCCTACTTGAATGGCAACATCTCTATCTTGCCATTTTGTGTATTATGATTAAATGTTTTCTAACGTTGCCTGAGTTCAGAAGATTTACTATGTAGTCATTTTAGGCTTATCATTGTGCAGGCCAGGCTGACCTGAAAGGACACAGGTACACACACACACACACACTCCAAACACATGAAAATGCTAGATCAACTATTTTTTTTAAACACACACTCAAAATCAAGGGAAGGAAATCCCCGGATGTCAGAAATGAGGAACAACTCAAAGAAAAGAGAGTGTAAGCTGAAGCCAAACATATGACAGGGATGTTGTAAACAGATATAGTCCTAGGAGTCTAGGAACTAAGCCTTTTTTTTTTTTTTTTTTGCTTACTTATTTTTATTTTTTTCAGGTTTCTGTTTAAATTCCAGTTAGTTAATATATAGTATAATATCAGTTTTGGTAATAGAATTCAGTGATTCATCACTTACACACAACACCCAGTGCTCATCACAACAAGTGCTCTCCTTAATCCCCATCACCCATCTAGCCCATCCCTTCTACTCGCCCCCCAGCAACCCTCAGTTTGTTCTCCATAGTCAAGAGTCTCTCTTATGGTCTAGCCTCCCTCTCCTTTTCTTTCCCACATGCTCATCTGTTTGTTTCTTAAATTCCACATATGAAAGAAACCATATGGTATTTGTCTTTCACTGACTGACTTATTTGGCTTAGCATAACACACTCCAGCTCTATCCACATCATTGCAAATGGCAAGACTGCATTCTTTTTGATGGCTGAGTAATATTCCATTGTATACATACACAATATCTTCTTTATTCATTCATCAGTTGATGGAAATTTGGCCTCTTTCCATAATTTGGCTATTGTTGACAATGCTCCTATAAACATCAGAGTGATGTGCCCCTTCACATCAGTACTTTTGTATACTTTGGGTAAATACCTAATAGTACAATTGTTGGGTCACTGGTACAGCAATGCCACTTCTTGGTATTTATCCTAAAGAATAGAAAACAGGAGGCACCTGGGTGGCTCAGTTGGTTAAGCATCTGCCTTTGGCTCAGATCAGGATATGAGGGTCCTGGGATTGAGCTCCGCATTGGGCTCCCTGCTCAGTGGGGAGCCTGCTTCTCCCTCTCCCTCTGCCTGCTGCTCCCCCTGCTTGTGCGATCTCTCTCTGTGTCAAGTAAATAAATAAAATTTTTTTTTAAAAAAAAAAGGTCTCAGAGAGGTATTTGTACACCCATGCCCATGGCAATATTATTCACAATTGCCAAATGTTCATCGACAGAGAATGGATAAGCAAAATGTGGCATATAGATATTTCAGCCTTAATAAAGGAAGGAAAACTAGACACATGGTAAAATAGGGAAGAATCTGGAGACATTACACTAAATGATATATCAATCACAAAAAAGACAAATACTATATGATTCCACTTATATATGATATCTACAGTAGTCAAACGCATAAAACCAGAAAGTAGAATGATAGTTGCCAGGAGCTAGAGGAAGGGAGAAGTGGGGGCAGGGTCATTGTTTAATCAGAATAGAGTTTTAGTTTTGCAGTATGAGAAAGGTTCTGGAGATCGGTCGCACAACACTGTGAATATACTTAACACTACTAAACTGTGCACTTAAATGGTTATATTGCTAAATGTTATTTGTATCTTTCTGTAATTAAAAATTGGAGGTGGGGGGGAAACTGGTACAGAACCACTTTAGGCCCCAGGAGGGAAATGGAAAATAAGAGTCTGTAGATGAGAGAACAACGAGGCAACTGTGTCAGTCTAGAGCACCAGCTGCTGAAGATGAGCTCACACTCAAAGATGACAAACAGGGAAATAGGTGACCATGGAAAACACTGTTCTCCAAGAGATACAGACAACAGAGAAGTCTGAGATAATGTAAAGCACATATTCCTACCAAAAAGATAGAAGATTATCAAGAAACCATAATGAAAGAATAGAAAAGTAAGGGAGTTATGGAGGGAGATATGATTTTTTAAATTCTAAAAATTTAACAATTTTTATTCTAAAAATAAACAATTCTAAAAATAAACAAATGCTGTCATTATAATTTTCTAAAAAGAATCATTGGATAGCTTAAACAAGGATCTGATTGATACTGCTCCTGAATCCAGAGCAAGTAAAAAAGCAACATGTTTTATTCGGACCTACACTTTAACCAGCTAATACATGATTTATGAGCCATGATGCAAGCCCCATTCTACAGCCAGAAACAAAATAACAGCAGGCATCCCTCCTGTTCATCTTCAGATGGTCAAACTTTGAGTCAGGCACTGTTCTAAGCCCTGAAGGTGCAGTTATGTACAAAACAGACAAGTTCCTTCGGCTCCTGGTTCTTGTAATCTCATACTTTGTTGTCTACAAAACAACCAGTGGGCGTAAATATACTAATTTCAGATATTTTGGTAAGTACAGTGAAAAAAATGAGTACAGAACAATAATAGAGAGTAAGAGGGGCTGGGTTGGGGGGTGGGGGAAGCTACTTTAGATTGGGTGTTCAGAAAAGGCCTCTCCAAACAGGTGGCATTTAAGCGGAGCCTGGACGAGAAGGTACCAACCAGGCCAAGATCTGAGAGAAAAGCACCCTAAGGACAAGGCTCTGAGACAAGAAAGAAGCAAAAGCCTTTGGATTACCATTTAAAAGGAGACCCAGGTGGAAAGAAAGGATAATGATGTTTCTCATCAAACATAGCAACTGAAATGCCATGGTACCAACACCCCCAGCCACTCGCATTGCCAGATTGCCGCTGGTTCCCAGAAAGTTCAAGTTGTAACTGAGTTCTAGGATGCAGTCTGTGGGGGAGAAGCAGAGCCAGGCCCTGCGCCTCGGCCAGCGCGAACACTGCCTAGAAACAGCCCTAGAAACACATTCTCTCTGAAGTCCATGGGTGACTTGTACACTACACAGTGCCCCTGTCTGAGATGGAGAATGAATTGAGCGCAGACAGCCTGCTAGACACCCGGGACCCCTAAAGCTTCATCCATTTCCTACAGCAAAGGGAGCAATCAGATAGTAAATAGCTTGGGCTTTGAAAATCGTACCATCTCTGCTACAACTGCTCAACCCTGTCATTGTGGTGCAGACGCAGCCGCAGATAACACAGGAGTGAATGTGTGTGGCTTGTTCTAATAACACTGCATTTGTACAAAACAGGCAGCAGCGTGCCAACCCCTCTTCTAAAACAATGATCTCCAAAGTTCTCAAATCCAAAATGAACCAACCACAGGGCATGGAAAAAAGTATCAGGACTTTCGTTTATGTTTTTTATCACCAAAAAGAAAGAGAGAGAGGGAGATGGAAGAGAGGGAGGGAAGGAAGGAAGGAAGGAAGGAAGGAAGGAAGGAAGGAAGGAAGGAAGGAAGGGGAGGGAGGGAAGGAGGAAGGAAGGAAGGGAGCGGAGGGAGGGAGGGAGGGAAGGAGGAAGGAAGGAAGGAAGGAAGGGGAGGGAGGGAAGGAGGAAGGAAGGAAGGGAGCGGAGGGAGGGAGGGAGGGAAGGAGGAAGGAAGGAAGGAAGGGAGGGGAGGGAGGGAAGGAGGAAGGAAGGAAGGGAGGGGAGGGGAGGGAGGGAAGGAGGAAGGGAGGAGGGAAGGGAAGGGAGGGAGGGAGGGGAGAGAGGGAGGAAGGAAGGAAGGGAGAGAGGAGGAGAAAGAAATTAACCTGTTAGTATTTAATATACAAGATGACATGGTGCCCTCATCCAGTCGTGTTCATAGGCACTCACACGCAGAGTGCAAGGAACTATGAGGGTAGAAGGGGTGTTGTCCCCCGTGCAGCAGTGTGGGCAGCTTCAGTGTGTTGTAATAAATACATTACAGTTTGTCACACTCACAAAATGGGCAGGTGGCTTGAAGGATTTCAACAAAAAAACCCTCAGATGGAAGACAATACCGGTAACCCAAGCACAAAGGAATAACTCGAAAATGGCAAAACCAGCACTGCTCTACTTCCTAGAACGAACATGTCGGTCACACAGAAGACACCAAGGATCCCAGTTCCCATCTGCAAAGCAATCCAGAAAGATAGTGCAGTCTGTATTCGTCATCCATTGTTGTGTAACAAATCACCCCCAAAACATGGGGACAGAAAACAACAATAAACAGCATCTCACACAATTTCTATGGGTCAGAAATTTAGGTGCCACTTAGCCAAGTGATTCTGGCTTAGGGTCTCCCCCGAGGTCGTAGTCAGGACACCGGCCAGAATACCGTCATCTGAAAGCTCCATTCGGGCTGGAAGATCCACTTCCTAGATGGCTAGAAAGGTGGTGCTGGCTGAGGGGAGGGGTCTCCTTCTCACCCTATGCACATCTCTATGAGGCTGCTTGAGCATCCCCAAAACCCAGCAGCTGGCTCCCCCCAGATGCAGGGAATCCAAGATAGCAAGACGAAAGTGGCAAAATCTTTTATGGCCCCGCCTCAGAAGTCCTACACCGTCACCTTCACCGCAGCCAAGGGTTCGCATGAACCAGCCCTGAGGCAGTCTGAATCCCAGTCAGTAAGGATCACAGGACGCCATCTTGGAGGCCAGCCACCACAGTCCACCCTCTGACCCCCCAGTGACTGACGTCGCCCAGTCCCAGGACATAATCAATCCCTCAGGTAGAGAGAGTGATGTCTCTCTCACCTCCCCTTTGGCTCTCCTCAGGCTGCCCACAACTCTGATGAGGCCCACCCCACAGTGGGGAGGGCAATCTGCTTTACTCAAGTCTACCAATTCAGGATCTTTCGGTTTTTGTTTTTTCAGCTTCATTGAAGGATCGTTGACAAAGCTGTACAATATTTGAAGCGCACAACATGATAAATTGATATACCTGGTTCTAGGTAGTTTGGCCATGTACACCTTGGCTGTAGGCATCTTGCCCACAGCATTTTCACTGCATAACTAATTGGCCATAACGCAATTTTGCCATAAAAGATAAAATAACTAGTCGACAGTTTGGTTTCATTTCTCCACTGACAAATCAACTGCCTTCAGCAGAGTTAATGTATTGAAGCTAAGTTATCAGTTTGGTTTCATTTCTCCACTGATGAAGTTCCCATTTTTATATTCTATAAATCTTAGCCAGCCCTCATAATGGTCTACATGAGACATGGTGGTCTCGAACAGTGGATGATAATGCCTATGTATATTGACTTGATAGAAAATACAGTGATAAAACACACTGGAAATGTGAAGTAAGAGCATGTGAAGCCAGATTGCCTGCTATGCTCTCCCAGAAAATGATAGCATATCAGTGACAATGATAACAAAGCTCAGTTACAAATGTATTATGGCATTAGCATTTCTCCCACATTTTCCACAGAACTTTGGAACCATCTATCAGTGGACATATGACAATATGCCAAGAATGAACAGCATAGAAGGCTTTTACGATGTAATACAGAGCTGGGTTGTAAATATGTATCCTGGTATTTGGAAAACCGACATCTCTCTTAGTGAAAGAAGCAATTAATAATTCATTTTATTAATGTTTTCATGTTTCATTATGTCCTTTTTAATATCCCTCCTTTATTTTGCATTGTGTAATTTTTAAAGCAAAATTGCCTTATAGCCAATTAGTTCCGCAAGAGGTCTACAGTGGGGATGTCTACAGCAAAACTACTGGACGCGGGTAGAGTATGTATCAGGAAAGGATCCCTCATATCAAGTGAATCAACACATCCAACACTTCACATATTTACCTTTTTTTTCTTGGTGAGAACCTTTAAGTTCTGTTCTCTTAGCAAATTTCAATTGTACAATACAATGTTATCGGCTGTAGTCACCACGTTATACATTAGATTTTCAGACCATATTCATTTTATAACTAAAAGTTTGTACTCTTGTAGCAAGCTCTCCTTATTTCTGCCCCCCAATTAAAATACTAATCTCATCCAGATACACCCTCACAGACCCAACCAAAATAACGTACAACCAGATAGCTGGGCATTCTATGTCGCCGTCAAGATGTCCCATAAAAGTTTCCATCACAACCATTAAAATAAGGTCAAATAAATTTACATTTCAAATATCTGTTGTTTCACATTTCCCATCCTCATCCTATTTAGTTTGTAGTTTTGCAAATGCTTCACAATGCATGCATGATAAAAATATGTGTAAGTGTGCGTGGGGGGTGTATATCTCACATTCGTGGGCACTATGTGCTCACAACATTCTTTTTAAGAAGCAGAGGCATGAACTCAAAAGTTTGGAGACAACTGGTTTGGAGAGCCTGAAAGTGAAAAGAAGTGCTCACCATTCCGAGCTTTTATTTTCAGTAATCGTTTGTCGGGGCATCTATCTGGTGGTTGGTAAGTGGTATCAAAATGCTGTTTCCAGCTTGACTGCCTTATGAGAAGTGGCATAAAACGATGTGGTTTGGAGGGGAAGTAAATGTAAAACTCACAGCGGGCACGAAGAAGTGGTAGCCGTGGCAAGCATTTAGCCTGTTCTTGAAGATGAACAGAATATTTAGAATCAAGGACAAATTTCCCTTTTAAAGAGCCAGGAAATACATGATCCATGTAAAGATTAAACCAATGAATACCTAAGACAAGTACCTAGGGCAGATTTTAAGGGGGGGAATAAAAAAGCTTTTCCATTTCGGTAAAAATTGTGTCTTATATTTAAAAAGGAGGGGGGAGTATAGAGATTTGATAAGAAGGGAAGGAGGGAGGGAGGTGAAGACCTTGTGAATATCTACCACCATTAGTTGCCAGCTACTTATTCAAAATATTCTACTCCCTTCTCCTTTTGCTGCTCCTTTCCATTGACACTTTCTTTTAACAGAATCAAAAATCACAAGAATAAGCATGTTTCAATCCTTTGCCAGTAGAACCCTCCACTGTGGGAGCTCAAGCCAACACTTATATCTAGTCACCACAGACACACCAAGAGCCCTAGTCTCATGATTCA
Source organism: Nasua narica (assembly GCA_028533885.1). Taxonomy (NCBI): domain Eukaryota; kingdom Metazoa; phylum Chordata; class Mammalia; order Carnivora; family Procyonidae; genus Nasua; species Nasua narica. Next base: position 9,009,937 of record CM052802.1, on the reverse strand, counting down.
TACCTCGTTAGCCATGATGGACCAATGTAGAATGTCCCAATTGAATTGTTCCTGCAAGGGCCATCTTCCCGTAACCTGGACACCAATGTACACACCTAATCATAGATGGACTTACATGCACATTGTGCAATAAGTCATGTAAAACACAGGTTAGCACCAAAATGTCTGCATAATGATTTCTTAATTAGATCATTATTATTAAGAATTACAGTCTTGGGGCACCTGCGTGGCTCAGTCAGTGAAGCATCTGACTCTTGATTTCAGCTCAAGTTGTGATCTCAGGGTGGTGGGATCAAGCTGTATTTAGGGCTCTACTTAGGTGGTAGATGCACCTTCTCTTCACCATTTTCGGGAAGAGGAAACCAAGGTTTAAGTCATTTGCCACAGGCCAAATCTGTGGCCGGGCAAAATGTGACTTCAGAGGCTGGCCCTTCCACTACTATACCAACAGTTCTCAAACTTTGATATGTGTAAGTGCAAAGTCCTAGACCCCACCGCAAAGACTCTGACTCAGGAGGCCTGAGGAATGCCCTCGGAATTTGCTTTCTTCCTAAAACACCCCAAATAATGCTAATTTAAGATGTTAGTAGCTTTCTGGGGCACATATTACACTGTATTATAAGAGATTTCTTAAACTGGCATTTCACTCTAACCGAACAAACTGAACTACACCTCTGATGTTAAAGGTTACTTCCTAAGTAACTCTCCTCTCTGATGTTAGGAATTAAGGGAAAAGAACACAAACACACGCACATTCAAACTTACCAAACTAAAAAAAACCAGAGGCTATGATTTGCATTACAAAATTATTCTTCAGCTTACAAAAAGGTTCTTTGCGGTGAGAAATCTCCAAAACAAGGTGCTACACCGCACTGCCCATAAATTGAACAAAACTGGTCACTAAAACTGGGAAAAGAAAAATGTAATAGAATTCCCAAGGCGTAGAAAACCACAGACCAGTGAATATCATTTTAACCATTTCAATTTTGTCTCCCCTATATTTTTCCTCAACATCTAGTGCTTGTGCCACGAATCTGCTCCTGAGGGGGAGTTGACAAAAAAGCAAGTAAACAATAACCAAGCAATTATTTTTAAAAACCCTCAAAAAGAACCAATCTGGGGCATCTGGGCAGTTCTGGTCTAAGGGTCACAGGATAGAGTCCCTCCCTCGACCCCCTCATCAGGCTCCCTGCTGGGCGTGGAGCCTGCTTGAGATTCTCTCTCTCTCTGCCCCTCCCCACCCCGCCCACACGTGCACACACTCGCTCCCTCACTCGCTTTCAAATAAATAAATAGATGAAACCAATCATGTCACATTTGACAACCTGATCTTTTTGAGGATTTTATGCTTGTGATTTTATATTGTATTCATAGGACCTAGTCCTACCTTCTGCGGATCAAGTTGTCCCTGGTGCATAGGATATTAGCAGCGGTGTCTCCTTATCATGGGTCTGTTTGGGACACAGCATCAGGACTTCCAGGTAAACTACCATTTGAATAAGTTTGTGAACAACTAGCCTAGCTCCCTTTTTTTTTCTTTTAAGATTTATTTATTTATTTATTTGAGAGAGAGAGAGAGAGAGAGGAGGGAGGGGCAGAGAGAAAATCCTTAAGCAGACTCCCCGCTGAGTGTAGCGCCCGAAAGGGGGCTCCATCCCAGGACCCAGAGATCATGACCCGAACTGAAATCAAGAGTCAGTTGCCCAACTGATGGGGCCACCCAGGTGCCCCTAGCCTAGCTCCCTTTAAATATAATTCTTTTTATGCCATTTCAATTATATACTTCTCAGAAGCACATTTATTATGTAATAGAGTATGTGAAAGAAAGAACTTTTCAACTGTTGATTAAAATTGTTATTCTCATAGTGATTTTCCTGTTGCAAAGCGGTAGCGCCTTGAGCCAGGAAGTCCACGTCCCTGAGAGACAGGGAGAGGAATTACGCATGAGAACTCTCCCAATGGCCTGCTGTACACTGTCACCTCTGCCCTGCAGAACGGAGACATCTCTCAGTGAAAAGAGGGCAGTCAGTGGGAGGAGCCCAGGGGGGGCGGGGCACGCCGGAAACCAAGCCCAACCTCAATTCCCAGCTGTTGACAGAGGGAATGGTATGTGAAGAGCCTCCAGGGATGACTAAATGCAGATTCCACTTGGAAGTTCAGAAACAGAGCTTCAGTTCTGGATGGAGTCAGCCTTAACCACCAACTGTGCTTTGGACTAACAAGCTATTCAAAGAAATGGCTGAGGAGTCAGCCTTGAATCATGGGAGGCAGACCCTCCATCAGGCAAAGGACGTGTCCGATGGGTGCGTACAGGGCTGAAGAAAGCCCAAGATGATCTCCAGGAGCCAGGGTCGGGTGCTGCCCAACAATGGACCCACATAACCCCCCCCAGTGGTGGTACAGTCCTCCAAGACCCCGTCCACCAACTGACCCTCAGTATCACCAAACACTGCTTCCTGGGAACAATTGGCACACATGGATGGAGATGGCTCATCCTTTGAAGCCGTACCATCCACGGCACTTCCACCCCCACTGGGTCCTCTGTGCACGCTAGACTCTGCCTTCCCTCCCATGTGGGCTAATTACAAATGTGTCCTCATCTTTCAGGCTGACAAGTCCAGAAAGATACTGGGTGGTTTGGATGGGTCTTTACATGCCTTGATTTAATTTAGCCCATAGGTCCAAGGCCACATCCACCTTGGAGAACACCTGAGCGGCAACCTACCTACAAATGGAAATTGTCACAGAACGATCCGAGCACACAGGACTGAGGGTTTGTAGGTGGTGTCTAACCCCAGTTGGGTCTAAAAGAGGAAGGAAACTTTCCTGAAGAACATCAGCTAGAACCGTCCAGACAACAGACAAGTGTTTGGGGCCAGGCTCTGAAAGGAGAAGCGAGTTGAAAGAAGCTGGCCCCCTCCCACCTTCCGTGCATTTCTACCCTCCCCTAATCAGCCAGGATGGCACAACCAGGTAATGAGGAAACTATATTAAACTGTGTTGGACAAAATCTTTGTGTGTCAATGTCATCTTTATGGTACTAATGTTGTTGTGGTGGTTATGACTGGAATTCCTCATTTATAGTAAGAATGGCTGGGACGCCGGGGTGGCTCAGTCAGTTAAGCATCTGACTCGTGATTTCAGTTTGGGTTATGATCTCATGGGTCCCCACATTGGGCTCCACACTCAGCATGGAGTCTGCTTGAGGATTCTCTTTATCCCTCTTTCTCCACCTCTCCCTTCTCTCTCCTCTCTCTCAAATAAATCAATCAATCTTAAAAAAGAAGAAGAAGAAGAAGAATGGCTAACATTAATTGAACACTTTCCATGTGCCACACGGAGTGCTAGGACTTACACATATCATTTCACATAATTCTCACATCGGCCCAACAAGGTAGGCCTTGCTATCTCTCTTTTCTAGAAAAGGAAGTTGAGGCCGAGAAGAGTCAAGTAATTTGCCTGAACTCAGAATGAACAGCAGTATGGAGCCATCCAGGATAGCCAAGCAGACCTGAGGACATAGTGGCCTGTAAGGGCCTTAAGGGGGAGCCCTATTTCATAGAACAGAGTAACTGATTATGTATATGTGTGTGTGTGTATATATATATGTGTGTGTGTGTGTGTGTGTGTGTGTGTGTGTGTGTGTGTGTATATATATATATATATATATATATATATATAATGCCCCCAAATCACTGAGATAAGCTTCCATCATGCTTGTGGAAGCGAGGCAAAAAAAAAAAAAAAACCAGGTGTTTAAAACATTTTAGAAAGATGGCTATTCCAAATGATGAAAACAAACTAAATTTGGGGGCTCAAAGAAGTGGAGTTCAGTCAGCTGGAAAATGTAGTTCTGTGGAGCAGCTCATCGCTGTCGACGCCGAATAAATGAAGTGTTGCTATATTAGTAATAGTAGTCGTCAGAGCAGCTCAATTAATAATATTAGTCAAGCTGCAGTGGTTGGACAGATTGGTGGAGGCGAGAAGGGGGGAACTGGAGGAACGTTTGGGAAGTCATCTATCTCTGACACAGCTTCGGGGAGACCCGGGCCACACAGGCTCACCGGCCCCTTCCCACCAGCCTCGCTCATTGCTCAAAGTGTAATCATGTTTCCAGGTAACATATTTCTGTCTCGCAACCAGCACTTGGCTCCCCTCTGCTCGCTGTGAAGCCCCTCCCTCCAGATGCCTCCATACTTGGGCCCCGGCAGCATCTGGGAATATGTATGTGCTGCAGGCCCTGCGCCCCACACAAGGCTTTGCTGAAAGCAAACGGATTCTCCTTGTCTGGTATATTGATGCCGTGCAGCAGAAAGCCAATAAGTGCATGACCTTGTTCCACACACAAATACGTTCTTTTAACAGGCTTTTCCTCCAAGGCAGCAAGTCTGCACCGGCAGGGAGAACAGAATGAATTTTCCTTTTAAGAAATGTAGAAGACAGTACTCCTTTTTTCCAGCCTTTTTTTTTTTTATTTTCCCAGTTTTCATCAAATATACTTATAAAAGCATCTCCCCTCTTGCATGTTATGATATTAGCCAAGTCATCTTGCCGAAAGGTCTTCCTTCCTGTAGCAGTTGCTAGAAATGGACCCCAGCCATCTAGTCTCACGCCAGATTCTTATCAGTTACAATAGAGACGCCATATTTCTGCCTGTACTCCTATCTGACCTCTTGACTACCTTGGACACATAGATAGATGGATGGACAGAAAGACAAATAATGAGATGCTACAGGTCAATAGCCGCTTTCAAACCAATGCTATAATTAAGGAAGCACAGGTTTGATTTTCCTGCTGCTACATAACTCTTGTTTGGGGGTGTGGAGAGTTGGGATTGATTTATGCCACCGCACAACACGAATAAAGCTTTTGAAGTAGAGAAGTGTGGCCACAAATGTTTGTTTAATTTACATGTATGTTCATAGGTGCTAAGCTTACATGTGATTGTCCCTATGCATTACATAGGGACCAGTAAGTATCACCAGTAAGTAACATACCACCGTATGATACCAGACATCGACTATGGGCCAGGCACCTGCTGGTGAAAGCCATTCAAATACAGATAAAAAAAGAAAAAGGAAAAAGACAAAACAGAACCTGCAACTAAAGGGCAGTGCCACACAATGAGGATTAATGAACACCATTTTTTAAAACTGTTTGACCACTGTTCTATGTTTCAAACTGAAAATCACTCCTTTCTCCCTCCACCCATGAATCCGTCAAGAACAAAAGGAAATGATTCTGAATTTTTCACTTTCTTTCCAAGCACCTTGGGAAGAGCCAGGCATGGAGCCAAAAAGGAGGGGGATTTTGCTAAGGAAAAACACCACCCCGTTTGGCTTTGACGGGGGAAAAAAAAGAAAGAAGCAACCGCAGCATGTATCGAGGCTCGAATGATGTGTATAGGAAAAGAGTGTTTTTATGGATAACTGCCATGGGCAAAACAGCAGATCTAATCAAAAGCACTACACACGTGGATGTTCCCAGCCTCTGGGAGAAGGGAACTCTTACAACCGCTGGGTTTCTAAGTTTTTCTTCTTCAATTCAGCAGAGGGTAGACAGCCTTACAATGCATAAAATATTCCTCACAGCCTCCCTGTCCTCCCAGCAGGAGAAAAAAAAAGGCAAGAAAGAAGCCTCATCACTAAGACAAACCATTAATTCCAAATTAATTCCAAACTAATAAAATTCTCTTATCTCCATCACACAGGTGAGTTGTGGTGTGAATATCCGTGAGGCTCCATACATAGGAGCCGCCAGAATTGTCACTGCCACCCGCTCTCCCTTCCGAGGAGCACAAGAGCGGAGCCTTGGCTTCGGGAAACAAGAACGCTCAGATTAATCATCCCCTCATCTTCCTTCTGCCCACCTCTGCCATGTCCCCTTTGTCTCCCACCAGAGACTGATGGAGCCCTGATACTCCGCCGGCCGCCGGCGGGACAGCACTAAAGGGGGTGGGGCGGGGCCGCCGCCGCTCTCGCCCTCTAGAGGGCGCTGTACACTCCAGGCTCCCGAGGCCCCCCCCCAGGTCACCTGCGCGGAGCCTGTTCTCCCACATGCATTTTTTGGAAAGCCTAAACACTGGACGGGCCTGAACAGGCAGGAGTGGGAGAGGGAGCTGTGAGAGGAGGCAGGGCCTGGCGCTCAGAGGCCGACGGAGGAGAGGCGCTCTCCTCGCGACGGCTTCGGGTGGCTGCGGCTGATCGAGCCCTTGGGCTCCAAGTCCTGCCCTGTGTGGTGGCAAACAGAACACAAACCAAGGCAAAACAAGACGGCGGGAGAGGGAGGGCGTGTATTATTAAAGACAACCCGGGCGCCTGGGTGGCTCAGTTGGTTGAGTAACTGCCTTCGGTTCAGGCCATGATCCTTGAGTTCCGGGATCGAGTCCCACATCGGGCTCCCAGCTCCACGGGGAGTCTGCTTCTTCCTATAACCTTCTCTCCTCTCGTGCTCTCTCTCACTTTCTCTGTCTCTCAAATAAATAAATAAAATCTTAAAAAAAAAAAAAAAAGACAGCCCTACCCAAGATCTCTGGGTATCCGAAGGTCAAAGTTACCAAATCCACCAGGAAGCTAGACCCCGAATACGTGCAAATAATCGGACAGCTGTGGCCAATAGTCCGCGGGCACCTGCGCGGTGCAGGGCGCCGTGTAAGTTTCCGTGGATGGCTCCTTCTCTCCTCCCAGCGTCCCTCCAGCACAGGTGCTATCACACCCCACTCACAGGTGAGAAAACAGACACTTGGAGTGAAAGCTTACCCAAGGGAACCCAGCCAGCAGTACAGGGGCTGACCTGACTCCAGGGTCCACATCCCTAACCACCGTGCCCAGTGGAAGCTAAATGGCATGCCTCTGGCAATCGCCAGAAAAAAACTTAATAGCCTTCTAAGCCCAAATAGTAAAATCCAACTCGATTTAACTCCCATCAACCCTGCCAAGATGGTAGAGTGAGGATGTCCCCAACGTCTATTCTTTCTTGTTTAGTAGATGCCAAAGGGTAAGGAATATAGAAATTAGGCTCCTGTAGAAAGTTAGTGAAACCCCTATTAGAAATATAAAGTAGGGGAACCTGGGTGGCTCAGTCCATTAAGCGACCGTCATGGTTATGACCATGTCAGGTTATGACGGCTCAGGTCATAACCTCAGGGTCCTGGGATAGAGCCAGGCTGGGAGCCCCATCAGCAGAGAATCTGTTTGTCCCTCAATCCCTCCCCCAACTTATGCTTGCTCTCTCAGTCCCTCTCAAATAAATAAATCAAAAAATAAAGAAAAATGAAAAAAGGGAGAAAGAAAGAAAGAAAGAGAAAGAAAGAAAGAAAGGAAGGAAGGAAGAAAGAAAGAAAAATAACGTATCTAAGTTAAGGCCAGGGAATCAGTCTCCTAGAATTGTACTAAGACTCAACATCCAGGATATGCCATAGATTTTTTTTTTTTTTAACCAATTTGAGCCCTGCCCAGACTTTGAGAGCCCAGCCAGGTGGGATCCTTCTCCTCTCACACAGGAGCTGCCGGCAACTCCCCTTCACCAGGCCCTCTGGTCTGAATCCACCCCCTTCCCTCCCTCAGATTTATTTGCTTCCCACTTTACTGAGAAACTCCAGCCCCCCCTCCAGGAATCTCCTTTAGTTTTCCCTCTTCAGCTCAACAGTTCAATATATCTCTGCTTTGGGGAGATTTTCTTTTGTTTTAGCAAAACAAATGCTCTTCCTCCTTTCCAAGGCATCTTGTCTGGTCATGCACCTGGACTCAACCAGCATTGCCTCCTGCCCTTTCGTCTGTCCTACCCTGGGTTCTTCCACTATGCCTACAAACTTGCGCTCCCCTGCCACTCTAAGAAATGCAGTAAAGTAATGAATAAAACATTTAAAACCATCCTTCTACCCCTGCTGCTCTTGCTCTTCGGAAGCAGGTTTACAAAACTGCTCAGTCATCAGAGCCACCTGGGCCCTCGTTAATGCTAGCGACTCCCAGGCACTTTCCCCTAGATAGTGACTTACCAGGTCTGAGACAAGGCCTGGGAGTCTGCGTGACTGGGCAGGTTTGGGAAACACCCCCTTCAGCTCTGCCTTCTGTGTTGGCACATGCTGAGCACCTGGGCCCTCATCAAGGCCCGGGTCCTCCCCTCCCACTCCCCCATAAGCTACTGCAAAGCTCCCACCTTAACAAACTTTTCTCTTGTGGGTATTTCATAGCATGACAACAAAGCCAAGTGGAACTACAAGTCCCAGAATTGGCTAACCTGCAGGGTTCTGGGTGAAGTGAGGGCTGGCCCCTCAGAGAAGCCTGCCCCGAGATTTGTAGGGCAGGAGGGAAGCAGCAGGGTCACGCCCCGATGGCGATCAGGGGAGGGCCTAGGGCCTGCTAGTGCAGTGTGTTGTGATGGGCGCCCTCAGGTCCACGGCTCCTCCTCCTGCAGGAGCGCCTGGTTCGGCTTCTCAGAGTCCTGGGCCAAGCACACGTATAGCTCCATGGCAAAGGACCGTGGCTCTGTGGGTTATCTGCGTCATCAAGGTCGGAGGTGGTGAGAGACAGGCATGTTACAATTAGCCTTTGTGGGAGTGGTTTGTCTTCACAAGTTCCAGTTTGCCCTCGATGCCCCCTGCTCATATCCAATTTTTCTTCCCAACTTCCGGCCGCCACCAGACCCAGAGGCAACAGCCTTGCATAGACCTCCACGTGGTCCAATTGCTATAAGAAATTGCATATGCATGCCCCTCAACAGTGGTTCTGCTTCTCTGATTAGATCCTATTTGATGTACATATTGGTACTAGAAGTGACTCCAGGGGAAGAGAACCTTAAAGATGGGTTCCTTGACTTGGAACTGGTTTACGGAGAATTGACTCTCCCAGAGGATTAGATTTAAAGGCATTAATGACCCGGTCAGCAGTGGCAAAAGGAACATTGGTAGCCTGTGGCATGCAATGGCAAAATATTCATTAAATTGTCACCTGAAACACTTGTAATTGTCAAGAAGACAAGGCTTTTCATGACCAAGTAGTTGCTGCTATTCTGGATTGTGTGGCAAATAAGGAATATAACAGAGTTATATCAGTTAAATCAGAGTTGGCTGATTTAAAGACTACTAGAAAACTTAGCCAAAAGAAAGAGAATAAATTTGGGGCATCTGCATCCTAGTTTGAGGTTTGAGGAAAGGACCAGAAAGCTTCTAGGACTGCCCTAACAGAGCTCTTGTCTCCTGTAGCCAAGATTTCTAGAGAAAGAAAGAAAGAGAGAGAGAGAGAGAGAGAGAGAGAAAGAAAGAAAGAAAGAAAGAAAGAAAGAAAGAAAGAAAGAAAGAAAAAAGAAAGAAAGAAAGAAGGAAAGAAAGGAAGGAAGATCCAACCTTAAGGATTGATGAATCACAAAACAAATTGAATTTGCAATCTTGAAGTATCTTTTATGTTTCATTATGTTAAAATTGTTATGTGCATTTTACCACCATAAAATATTTTTTGAAAAAAAACTAATCAAATGAGTCCTCCTACAGGGTGCCTGGCTGACTCGGTCGGAGGAGCATGCGACTCTTGATCTCGGGGTCATGAGTTCGAGCCCCCCATTGGGTGTAGAGATTACTTAAATAGATAAATAAGCTTTAAAAAAAATGGGTCCCTCTTCAAACCAGTTCTCAAACTTTTTGAATTGGAGAAACTTTTTAACATTATGAATTTCACCCCTCACATTCCTGCCAATACACACATACACAGAAACACATGATGGTGGTTGTACTTTTCGTGTCTTTGAGGGAGAAAATAGGTAAGGGAAGGTAATATTTTTAGAAGAAATATATCAGAGCATTGATAAGGACCCTGAAAAAGAAAGTTTCTGCCAAACCTTATTTGTCAGTGGAAGCAGCCCTTCCTCTTTGAGTTTTCTCTTTCTGAGTTCCTCCTGTCTCCTCTGAGACAGTTGCCTTATAGAGCATTCTCCTCATGACCTACCCATATGACTCTCAATGCTTCTAGACCTCTGACCGCACACAAGTCCCAGTGGGTCTCAGAAGCTAGAGTACAAAGCGTGACCCATGAAGAGGTGCATTACACCCCAAAAGTACAAACGTTTCATGAACATTTATCAACAGCATCCTGGGAAACGTGTTTAGGAATGAACCCTACAGGTGTTGGTTCAGGATGGAAAGGAATTATTGGATTGGGCCAAATTTGCTGATAGGGTACACTGAGCAAAGATTCTAGATTTAATATGTTAACTCAAGTAGCTGGGAATGATTCTAAAAGTCTGTGTCATTGGTTTCCTGGAAAATAGAAATGAAAGTGACCTATTCTGAGTGAAGTTGAAATGCCATAACTTCCTTGGTAAACAAAAGAAGATATCTTTTGTTATGGGAGGCTATGGGAGATCTGAATTGTAGAGCGGGACTTACCTTAACTGAACTGATCTCTCACTCCCTAATTATGCCTTCCAGGAGTTTGGGGTCCCTTCTCTCACCAATACTGTGAGAAATGAATTTATGAGGACAGCCCTGGCATCCTTGAAGAGCTCTGCGGTGGCTCTTATCTGCAGGCCAAGAATGCCAGTAGAAATTGCTAACATTGAACTAGCAAATTCACTGGGGTCCTGGGGTAGCAGGGGGTCTTAATTATAAAGATGAGGTTAGCCAGGTTACCAGAACAAGAATCATAATTTTTGACCATCAAAATCTTTGGTATTGACTCATCGACCTTAGTATCCACAGAACTGAATTAGAGGTACCACCTACTAGATTTAGATCTGGTGACAAGAAGTTGAGTCAAATCATCACACCACAGAATTGGAGCCCCTCGACATTCTCCTAGCTTTGAGCTAGTTCACCAAACCAGAGCCTTTGGAATGAGGGTAGGCCAGTTCCCCTTGAGAAAGGTCCTGGCTACACAGCTAATAATTAGCTGATACATCTCCCAAAATTCTGCTGTGACTCCTAATTCCAGAAATGCTTACAGACTACAGTACTTGACACCATGGTCTGCTTCCCCCTTGAAATTTCCAATCCGTGGCATCCCTAGAATCATGGACTTCTGCTCCTGCTGCATGTCTGAGTCTCCTTCCCAGGTTCTTTCCAATCCTTAAAGATGAGCACCCCTATATTTCTATCATGGTCCCTTTTCTCTTCCCATTTCCTAAAACACTTACCTCAGTAGTTCCTTTATCTCTTCAACATAGAGGCTCCAAACTCCCCCCTGGGCTTCATTCCTGCTTTCCAGTTCATGAAGCATCCAACACCTGGATGTACTGTTGCCACCTCAAAATCATCCCATATCTGCTATGGACTGTATCTCTGTGTCACCCTAAAATTTGTGTGTTGGATCCCAACACCCACTGCGATGGTATTAGGAGGTGAGGCCTTGGGAGGTAATTGGGTCACGAAGGTGAAGCCTTCAGACATGGGATGAGTGACCTTAGAAAAAGGACAAAGAACTCTGTGGTCCCTCGTTCCACCATGGGAGAATACCGGAAGCTGGCAGTGGCAGTCGGCAACCCTAAACAGGGCTCTCCCCAGATCCCGACTGTGTTGGCACCAGCCTCCAGAACCGGGAGAAATATATTTCTGTTCTTTATCAGCCTACCCAGGCCGTGGTGTTCTATTAGAGCAGCCCAGACAGACTAAGACAATATCATGTTTCCTTCTCTTCTCCTATCAATAATACCACGATTTTCCCAATCAGACTAGAAACATCAAGCATCCTTGACTCCATCTCTCTTTCCATCCCACATCTTACCAGTCACCAAACACTAGCGATTTTATGTGTAGAGTCTCACCTTTTTATCACTAGAAACACAACCCAAGCTCAACTCCATGTCATCCCTGAAGGAAATACAGCAGCTTTCCACTGCCATTCTCTTTCTCCCAAACATTCAGCCTACTCTTCTACATGTATGTTCCATTTTGGTGTGTGAAGTTCCACTATTCGAAAACCCACCGTGATTCCTACTTACCTCTAAAATACAGTCCAAGCTCCAGAATTTAGTATTTTTGCCCTTTATTAACAGGCCCTCGATCTGCATTCTTCGTGTCATGACATTTTCAGGTTTTTTACATAGCCAATACTCCAACCAAACCCTGCAGCCCTTCAATATGACCCACACGTTGTCGTTTCTGCATCTTTCTTCACGACATCCCATCTGCCGAGCCTTCCTCGTCTCCACCTGCTCACTTACGCCATAAATTCCATTGAACATCTCCCAGGTGTAAGGCCTTGTGACTATCGGAGCATTATTCTTTCCTTGGATGGCTTGGCCCCTGGTCTGTTGAAATCCTCTGATTCCTACAAGGCTAGTCCATATGCCACCACCTCTGTGGACTCCTCCTTGGTCTCTTGGCTGGCGGTGACTGCCCGACCACTGCACTCTTTACCTCACTCATGGTATCTGTCCACACCAGATGCTACTCATGCATCCCCAGGGCCTTCGTCATTGCTGTTCCCTCTGCCCAGGAAGCTGTTCCAGACTCCAAGCAGCCAAGTCCGTCACTTTCTTCGGTCTCCACTCAAATGGCACTCCCTCGGAGTTTTCTCTAACCAGTGTACCTAAAATATCCTCCAACTTTTATCCTACTTCATTTTTCTTCCTTGAAATTATCAGTACTTTAAGAGGAAGTGTGTGTATGTGTGTGTGTGCATGTGTGTGTAGTTTATAGTTTGCGTGTTGTATGTCTATGTCTCTCCCCAGTGGGCTACCAGCTCTACAAAAACAAGGATGCTGTATCCTAAAATTGTCCTTTAGAAACAGCATCTCCTCTCCCTAGTCATCTGTCCTAACTTCACAAAGAACACCCAACTAGGAAATTGTAGTTTATATGTTCTTTGGGCCAGATCAGGTTCTTAGACGGGGCTTCCTTTCCCCAATAATTATATGCACAAGCAGAAAGGGAGAAAGATATGTATTTATTCTCTTTTGTCCAGCTCATTGCTTTTGATTTTTTTTTTCTGATTATATCTAAAACAACCACAGCGTTCTTCCCAAGCTTAGCAGGGTCTAAATTAAGAATGTAACAAATGTCTCTGAATGAGTCCCCCTCCCCAAGAAACAGAATGTAGCCTCTCTTTCCCACTGCTCAATATCCTCCAGGTGATCTGAAATATTGATGATGCTAACCAATGACCACAGTTCTCTTTTAGGGCAGCTGCCCTAAATGGGGACGACCACAGTCCCTGACAGAACAGTCAGGGGACCAGGAGCTGCAAAAGCAGAGAACAATAAAAGCAGGAACAAAGATACTCAGCCTCGCACACACCTGGCTTCCGGGCAGACCCTCTGCTTCATGTCCCATTAGCTCTAGAAGGAAACAACCTTGGCAGGGGACCCCCCTCACTCCTCTCAGTTCACCAGAGCTTTCGTCCTTTACTTTTGTGGGTAACATAGAGTCAGTAATTTTTTGTACCATCACTGACTGGATAAGAGGGCTCTGTGGGAGCATCAGTTGTCCCAGCTGGCAGCAGATGGGTCAATGGGCTCAGCACTCAGGCTTTCCACAAAACGACAAAGCCAGGATACTTCCCTTTCCCGACCCTGAAGCGTCAGTTGTGTTCAACCCCTTCATTCACGGCCCATGGGAAGGCTTCTTGGTATGTATATGTGGTCTCTGTGACGTGTGGGTCCCCATGGTACACACATCTGTAGCAGGCCTCACCCGTCCTCCCACCAGCCAGATAGGTCCCTTCCGCTCCTCTCATACTTGGTCTGATCTATGACTTAATTTTCTAGCGTCGATTAATTTAATTCACCACAGAATCAGGCCAAGTGAAAACTGTCTACTCAAAGAAATTCTTCGCAGATTCTCTGGTGTATTTCTGAAGGGACTAACAGCCTGTCACTTTTAGACAAGTCGCTTGATTTCTCTGGGCCTGGGTTCCCTCACAAATAAAATGATGGAAGTAGATTTGTTGGTGACTCTGACACTGGCTGCATATTCGAATCATCTGGGGAACTTGTAAACCAACCATGGGGCTCGAGTCCCTCCTTCATAGACCAATTAAGTTAGAATCTAGGGGGAGGGGTGGAGGCCAAGGCCCAGTATTTTTTAAAAGCTCCCCAGATATCCTAACAGGCAGCCGACTTTGGGGAACGACCAGCACATTGGATGATCCCTCCCACAGCTTTAGTGCCAGCCTCACTTTACCCTGAAAGTCCCCACCATGCACCCTGAGCAGCTGTCATTCGAGTGACAGAGCATGGTGAGCCATCTCTGACAGTGGCTCACTCTGGAAGGAAAGCAGCCACGAGATTGTTAACCCACCAAGTGATATCTTGTTGTCCCAAGTAAGAGGTTCAGTTACAAACAAAATGGCGTCCTCGGAGGTTTAATGAGTCTTCCAAGAAGACAAGACCAGAGGTCTGCAGGATTTTCCCTGGACTTTTAATCTGTCGAGCAATGCTCAGTCATGGACACCGAAGCTCTCACTATAAAGGTAATGCGCCCCTTCCTGCTCTCCTCACCCATTCCCTCCCTGATCTCTCCTTCATCCATTCATCCCACACGTACCTGTTAAGTGCCTGTAAGTCACTGGCACTGTTCTAGGCCCCAAGGAGGTACTACTGAACAGAAGCACCCCCAAAACAAAAAAGACAGGAGAGCCGGGTAGGGCTGATGGGATGTGCTAGGGGAAGCGGCTGGGGGTTAAGCAGAAATAAATCAGAAAGGTGGTCGGCAAGGCCTCATTGCCAAGGCCGGAGCTGAGCAAAACCATGAGAGACAGCACCTTTCTCTTCCTTTCTGGGCTCTACAGCTCTCTTCCACACACAACAATGCATGGCCTCGCACTGTTATTGTTTCCCACGTTAGTTGTTGCCTGCATCACAGCTCCTGCCTCCTCACAGCACAGACCACCTAGTAGGCCCTGAGGAAGAACCCCTTGATGGAGGAAAAAGGCGGAAGTAGGCCGAAGGGCTGGAGGAAGTGTCATTATCCATAATACGGTGCACGCCACTGGGCGGCACCCCTGCAGGGACCCACTGGGCGGCACCCCTGCAGGGCCGAGCTCCCCCTGGACACCCCTCCCTGGCTCCTCAAAGCCAATGCCAGCCCGCAGTGCCTCTCCTGCCCCTGACTCCCCTGCGCTCTCCGCAGCACCGGAGCTCCTTCCCAGTTCCCTTCAAATCCAGAAATGCAGCCAAATCAATTTATAGAGCAGAGTGTTTCGATGTATGGTGTTTTTCTGTAATGAACCTGCCTGTCCCTTGGCTTCTCGCTCCAAGATATAGGCAGCAACCATCGCTTCATATGAGCAGTGAATTTATAATAAAACTGAAATCTACTATTGTCATCTTTTCAACCTCTGGTAAGTCGCACCCTGATAAGCACAAAACCGTCCGCTCCTTAGTGGGCATTAAAGTTGCAAAATAAATAACAAGCCAGGCCTAAATACAAAAATGGTAATTTTTTAAAACACATTTTGATCTTGAAAGATTCTTTCACTTGAAGAATCATGTAATATTAATATGAACACTAAGTCTGCTTGCTTCCTTGAGCCCTGGCTTGTTTAGGGAGAAATAGTCAGATTTTTCTTTTCATTTTCCAAGTAGAAAGTACCATAATATTGACAGTGCTTTTCCAAAACGACACAGGGTCTTATATTAGGTGTTAACAGGAGAAGGCAAAGCTGTATTTTAAACTATGATGACCTAAGAGCTAAAGGATGCCAAAAAACATAGCAGTTTTTGGAATGAGCACACAGCTTGGAACCAGGCACCATGTTTTTTAATTCAGATAATAGGGGCGCTTGGCAGGGTCTGCTTTACCAAGTCTGCATGATTTGACTCTACAATCGCGAGCTCTGAAGCCTCAACCTAATTCTCAAGATTAGTGAGATCTTAGGGCCTGTCCCCCGTACCATCCGGGACCAGAGTGGAAGAAAGATGAATGGAACACAGCTCCATGTGTGGAGCCTTAAAAAAGAAAAGGTTTATGCGTCTGCAGTCTCCAGAGGCTTATAATAGAACCTCAGTAATAGCCGAGCTGGAAAAGAGGCAGGGGCCTGTAGCTTCATCCCCTGGAGGAAGAAATCATGATATTGTCAAGGAGTGAGAAAAATAAAAAATGGAAAATGTTACCAACAAGAACATTGGACTGAACGGTAGACTGTATTATACTTCCTTGTCTTTTGTATTCAAAGATAATGTGTCCGACAGCGATTGTTGTCTGAGCCTTAGCATGTGGCTTAAATACCAATGGGGAAACTCGGGAGTCTTTTCCATGCTCTATAAATTGTTCCATGCTTTGCTGCAGCCCTGTCACTATTTGTATCTCTGCAGCTTAGATTCATGGTTAACCCGAAGCCTTTGGTCCAAGGGGAGGGAGCTCATGCCTTCCCGCCCACAGTGGGATGTTTGGCTCGTGGCTGAGGTTTAGCAGAAGTCCATGTTATGCATAGCTGTGATGCCGCTCTTGCTTTGGAGGGACGTACCTTTTAGCCCCCCGACCCCCGCCAATAACCTAGGGAACAGTGAAGCATGTAATGGTGGTAGACGGCACTGAGTCGAGAGCACAGACCAAGCCTCGAGTCTCCCAGCTCTGCCCAAGTGAAATGCTGGGCTTCGGAGAAGACAGTCACCCCAAGCACAGCTGCCATTTATCAAGTGACTATACCAGGGATTGACATTCAGCGCCTGATTTAATTCTCGCAACAGTCATCCCATATAAGGTTTGCAATCTTCGTTTACAGATGAGGACACTGAGGTCCAGAATAATTATTTGTCAAGGGTCAGGGTTAATAAAGAGGACCTCTGGTTTCCAGTTTGGCATATAAGGAGCTAAAAGTAGCCATTCTGTCCTAATGAGTAAAAAGTGGGGGAAAAAAAGAAAAAAAAACTAAAAAAATCAGCAATTCTTAGACCCATCAAAGAAGGGAGGTCACACAGCAAACCACTGCCACCAAAACTGGAGAGACAGATAATGGAAATACAGAGAAGGACGACTTGCCTCAGCAGAAACCAATACAGGAACCAGAGCCAGGGCAGAAAAGCCTGAACCATAATTGACAAATTGCTAGAGTCTTGGTGTGGGCAAATCTCAAAGTTAAAAACTCCAGGGGGGCCCAGTCATAAGAGGGAACCCACACATCTGTGAGTTGCACTCCAGGGACTCAACTAGATCCTCATAGTAAATATCAGAGAAACATCCCCCATGATTCCAGCAGGAAGAGAGCAAGAGTGGGCAGGAGAGGGAGAAGCAGCCTCCCCCCCACCAGCAGGGATCCTGATTGGGGGCTCGATCCCAGGACCCCAAGGTCACTACCCGAGCCGAAGGCAGACACTTAACAAACTGAGCCACCCAGGTGCCCCAAACATTCTGTTGTTTTCAACAAGGCCTGCCCTCAGGACAACCTATTTTATCAGAGCATAACCCACTTGGTGGGGAGGGAGATCACCAACTCTAGCCTTCTCCAGCCATCCTACCCACTTAAGTGGAGAAAAAACTGCAACGCACTAATGAAGGTCACAGTCCAGGGGAACAGGCTCAACAAAACTGAGACCTAATCATAGGACTACAGAATACTTCCCCTCCCCCTATGCCTTCTCACCACAGCGCTGAAGTCCTATTACTGCAGTTCTCTTCACCCAGTACATCATGTCCACCTTTCAATAAAAAATTACAAGGCACACTAAAAGCGAAAAAAAAAAAAAAAAAAAACACAGATTGAAGAGCATCAGAACCAGAGACAGATTTTTATAGAAATGTTGGAATTATCAGGCCAGGAGGTTTTTGAAACTGTGATTAATATGCTAAGGGATTTGACAGAAAATGTAGACCACACGAAAGGATAGATGGATAGTATAGAGATCAAAAACACTGTACCAGAAATGAAGAGTGCTTTTGATGGGCTCATTAGTAGACTGCACACGGCTGAAAGAATCCCTGTGTTTGAGGATAACAGTAAAAACCGAGAAGCAAAGAGAAAAAAGACCAAATAAAAATAGAACAGAACATGCAAAAACTAAGGTACAACTACAAAAGCTGTAACTTATGCATAATGGGGATGTCAGAAGGAGAAGAAAGGGAGAAACAGAAGAAATATGTGAAGCTATAATGACCGAAAATTTCCCCAAGTTCATGTCAAACACCAAACAACAGGCATAGAAATTTCAACAACACTGAGCATGATGAATGCAAAAACAAAAACAAATACAAAAACACCTATGGCATAGCATATTCCAAGCTCAGAAAATCCAAGATAAAAATCTCCAATGAAGTCCAAGGAAGAAAATACCTTAACCAGTCAAGGAGCAAAGATAAGAAGTGTATCTGACGACTCCTCGGAAACCAGGCAAGCAAGAAGAAAGTAAAGTGAAATCTTTAAAGTGTTAAGGAAAAAAAGCCTATCATCTTGAATTCTATTGTCTCTGAGATTAGCCTTCCAAAGTGCAAGAAAAATAAAGGCCTCCTGAGGAACAAAATTGAGGAATGGTGTTGCCAGTAGATCTGCCTTGCAAGAAATGTTAAAAGAAGTTCTTCAAAGACAAGGAAAATGATACAGGTCAGAACTCACACCTATATTAGGAGAGGAAGCGTGTTGGAAACTGAATGAGTGAAGGTAAAATAAAAACGTTTATATTTCATACTCTTAATTGATCTGACAGATAACAGTTTATTAAAATAATAGCAATAATAATAATAAGCAGATGCCAAGGAAGTGTCTGAAAAGATGCTCCACATCATATATCATCAGAGAAATGCAAATTAAAGCAAAAATTAAGTATACACCACACATCTATTAGAATGGCCAAAATCCAAAACACTGACAGCACCAAATTCTAGTGGGGATGTGGAGCTCATGCTGGTGGGAGTGCAAATGATGCAGCCACTTTGGAAGACAGTTTGGCAGTTTCTAACAAAACTAATTATATTCCTACTGTATTATCTAGCAATCATGCCCCTTGCTATTTACCCAAGTAAAGTGAAAACTTATGTCCTCACAAAAACCTGCAACGCTTGGATATTTATAGCAGCTTTATTCATAATTGTCAAAACTTGGAAACAACCAAAATGTCCTTCAGTAGATGAATGGATAAATACACTGTGGTACATCCAATAATAGAATATTATTCAGCACTAAAAAGAAATCCATCTATCAATTAAAAGAAATGCATATAATTAAGTGAAAGAGGCCAGTCTGAAAAGGCTACAGAGTATATGATTCCAACTATATGACATTCTGGAAAATGCAAAACTATGGAGACAGAAAAAGGCTAGCAATTGCCAAAGGAGGGCTGGAGAGAGGGAAGGATGAAGAGGCAGAGTATGGAAGATTTTTAAGGCAGCAAACCCATAATGTACCATACTGTGATGGTGGATACATGTCAACATTTGTCAAAACCCACAGAATATACAACACCGAAAGTGAACCCTAATATAAACTATGGACTTTGGGTGATAATGTGTGTCAAGATAGGTTCATCGAGAATAACAAATGTACCACTGCATTGCTGGGTACAGGTGGTGGAGGAGGCTGAGTATGTGTAGGGTTAGGGAATATATAGAAAATCTCTCTACTTTCCACTAAAGCCTAAAAATACTCTAAAAAATAAAGTTATTAATTAAAAACATCATAAGTTCTAGAGCTAGAATGTGATCTCAGATAAATTTAACTGTAAAATCTTTGCTTGACTTGGTAATACAACAGCCTCTAAGATTAACGTAGCAGTTCCCAAGCCACTCAGTGGGACCCTACAACATTCTGTGTCTTTGGCCCTTTCTTCTTGAGACTTCCCAATTTTAACTTGCCTTTCAACAGCCAAGGAGATCATACTGTCATCCACGCCACATGGTGAGGAGCTCTATGACTATACCCGGCCATAATCTTTAAGGAAATGCTTTAGTCTCATCAATAAGCACCAAATTCTAGTTTATCAGTTATATATCGCTGACAAACAAACCATCCCAAAACCTAGGGGCTCAAAACAACAGCAGTTTACTATTTCCCATGATCCCGTGGGTTAGCCAGGTAGGTCTTCCGCTGCTCTCACTCGAGCCAACTCATACAACCATAATCACTGGTAGACCAACTGGGGCCTGTGCTCAGCTCGGATGGCTGAGACAGCTGAGTCTCTCCCTCTCATGGTCTTTTGTGCTGGGCTTCTACATCTGATCTCAGAAGTTTAAGCCTCTGCAAAAGCGGAGGCTCTAAATCCTCTTAAGCCTCAGCCTCTAAGTTGTACCAAGTTCCTTCAAGCTATTTCCATTGGTCAGAGCAAGTCATAAGGCCAGCCCACATCAGCAGGGTGAGGAAGAAGATCTCTTGATGGGAGAGGCAGCGGAGTCACGTTGTAAAGAAGCATGAACACAGGAAGGCATGATTTATTGGGGGCCATTATTGTACATATTATTGTACCACGGTCTTGCCTTTGGGCCCAGCGGTTCACGTTCAAATTCCCCAAAGTTTCACCCAACTCCAGCATCGGACTCAGAGCTCATGATCCCAGGCAAGTCAAGTCCAGATGGAAAGAGAGGAATAAGATAACTGCAATAGACACTCCCACTTAAAAAGAAGAAAGAGAAGGGTGCCCAGGTGGCTCCATTGGTTAAACATCAAACTCTTGATCTCAGTTCAGTCTTAATCTCAGGATTATGATCTCAGGATTATGAATTCAAGCCCTGTGTTGGGCTCCATGCTGAATGTGGAGCCTACTTCCGAAAGAAAGAAAGAAAGAAAGAAAGAAAGAAAGAAAGAAAGAAAGAAAGAAAGAAAGAAAGAAAGAAAAAAGGAGAAAGACAGGCACAGAAATGTCACTGGCCCCTAACAATTTTGAAATCTGGCTGGACACATGTTTCAAGCTTCCTTTTCTGAGAACAGGGAATGTTCCTTTGTTGGGAACCAAATGTGCTCCCTAGGAGTGGACCCCTCAACTATTCTTCCCAGCTTTGGGCTCTGCCCCAGACTTAGGACTTTACTCTCTGAGACACATTTTCCCTATAACAAAAAATGGCCCATGTTTGCAGCTCAGAAGCATTCTTAGTCATCTTCCTGCCCATGGAAAGTTGGGAGCCCAGAGGCCTTGTTTTCATTTTGAACTGTCCCATTCAGTCCAAACAGACACGGCTCTCTTAAATTCAATACTCTCAAAACCTCTTTGGGTTTCCTGTGAATTTTATACTGTTTTCCTCCATGTCCCAAAGAAACACATCCATCATTCCTTTCAAGACATGCCTGTCTGTACGTTAGACATGTCGAATTGCTGTGGTTTGAGGATTCTTAGAAAACAGTGTGTCTGGCTGAGAGGGTTATCTAGGCACCTCCGCAAAATTTTCAGAAAGCGTAGCACAGATTCTGTGGCCACAGCCTTGATTCAATGTTTACCTTGAGTCCGTTTTTTTATTTTGAGACTCTTTTGCCAACTGGAGACACTAGAAATGGAAAATCATTTTCTTTTCTAAACATAAACGTCCTGGCTTTTCTATATTTCCTGTAAATTCTAATTATAAACTAAATATTTCGTTCTTCCATTCATTTCTCTCTTCCCAAGTTAAAAAACAAAAGCCAGTGGACACTTTTAACATTTTGCCTTGGCCAAAGGCAAAAGGTCACCGAGCACATTTTCTACAACCCTCGTCCTCACGGCATGAGCTTGCCCGATACGCAACGTGGGTCACTCCCTTTCAGCCTCCAGCAGGGACTCCTTCACTGTCCTTCCAGCTTCTGCTACAAAACTCTATGCTCTCTTTCAGCCTCCACCAACCCAGTCCCAAAGCCAGGGCACATGTCTTGGGGTTTGCTTCAATTATACCCACTGCCAGATATCAATTTCTATATCTGTTACTTATTATTATACAACAAAACACTCCAAAACTTAGTGGTTTCCAACAACCACAATGGATTCTATCTCATTATTCTCTGGATGGGCCGGGGAGTTCTGCTGCTCGTTCCTGGGCTGCAATCAACTAGCAGGTTGGCTCCACCTGGGTTTTTCTCTCCAGAAGGTCCCCCATCCTGAGTTCATAAATGCACAAGCATGGTAGTCTTGGACAATGAGAAAACAAGAGTGGAGCTTCCAAAGCTTCTAGAAGCCAACTTCAGAGGTCACCCGATGTCACTTCTACCATATTCTACTGGTGAAATGAAGTCACCAAGCCAGCCTGTAGTCAGAGGATGGAAAAATGTACTCTACATCTTGATGGAAGGAAAAGCAAAGGACACGCATACAGGGAAGTGTAAGTCATTAGGGGCTAGTATTTATAATAACCTACCACTTAATATATATTTTTATGTATAGGAATATGTGAACATATCTGCACAACACGATTTTTTTACATCCAAGTTTGGAGTCAAGATATTTGCTTTACTAGTTTATTTAGAGAAATATAGTTGAGTCATAATACTTTATGATAGTCAGCTAGTGAATGGCCTGTAGTATATTTGGCAAAAGTAATGAATTCTTAGTGATTTGAGATTTTCCTAGAGCTCCTAGCTATAAAATGTTTCCTGTGAAGTAAAATGATATTGCTGAGGAATTTGGGTGGAAATTATAGGGTTTATGGATTAGCAAAGTGAGAATTAATGAGGTTCCTCTGTCTTTACTGCAACCTAAGAACTAGAATTCCTACAAAGAAATTAGTTCTAAGAGTGAAGGCCTTTTTCAAATCATTCTGGCAAAGATGGCATCATATTGAAAGCAAAAAGCTGTAAAAGTCTAAATTTTGCCATTATAGAGATCATTTTTATGGCAGTGTATAATTTTTATTAATTAAATTTTCACATGGATAACTGAGCAATAAAATTATTTTTAGCAATAAAATTATTTATAATCTAAGACTATGTCTATAATCTTACCGTGTAATATTTTTCACAAAGGTTTAGGACAATGTAAGCTATAGTTGCCTATCTTTATTCCGCAGAGTCACTTTTACTGTTTAAATTAAGAAACTTTCATATATTAAAGTATAAAGTCTTATTTCTCAGATATTTGTGAGTGGAATAAAGCGTTATTTTTGCT
The DNA here is from genome assembly GCA_028533885.1 of Nasua narica. Taxonomy (NCBI): domain Eukaryota; kingdom Metazoa; phylum Chordata; class Mammalia; order Carnivora; family Procyonidae; genus Nasua; species Nasua narica. The sequence continues at coordinate 8,987,020 of CM052802.1, read as the reverse complement.
ATCTTCGGATATGCATAAAATGAGTGATTATAAAAATACATCATAATATTACTCATCGTCTTTCAGACATTAAGGGAGTTAATAACAAAGTTGTGCTAAGGAATATTGAATAAAATTGTTTTAGCTAGGAGACACTTAATTTCACATATAGAGGAAAGATCCAATCAAATTAGATGAGATAGGATCTCGTGACTTAATTTATAGTGCTGTTATGCCATCCTAATTGTTCAGTAGTCTGTATCAGGCTAAAAGTTTTGACCCCATGCATGATAACTTGAGACACATTGATAAAGCCAGCTTCGGAATAAATTACATATTCATGGAAAATTAAAAATCTGTGTGCAGAGCACTTAAATGTATTAAAAATTTCAGCAATTCATCTTGTAAAATCTTCTTCCGGCACCATTTCAAGTCTGACGGCCATTCTGCCAAAAAGCTTAAAACGTAAAATGGTTCTATGAGGTGCCTAGAGTACTCATATTTATGACAAAATAGAAGGGGAGTTTCCAGGGGATGGGAGAAGGGAAGAATGGGGAGTTAGTAGGGGTGGCTGGTGGTGATCATAGCACAACTATGTGCATGGACTTCACGCCCCTGAACTATACTCTTGAAAATGGTTAAAAAGGTCAATTTCACTTATATGACGATTTCACCACAATTTTTTAAATGTCAAATGAAATTAAATCCCACAAAATAAGTGCAAACACTTCAGAATGTTTGTAGGTGCAAAAGAAAACAACAAATGCAATAGAACAGAATCAACATCGACAACGACACTAAGGTATCATAGTCAAAAAAAGTATGGGGAAAAAAAGTGCTGGCTCAGAATGGCAGCTCGTACCCACTAACTCAGATGAAACCCTGTTTAAGAGGATGAGTCGCCTTCAGGAGAAGCCATTGCTGAGACACCAGTGAAAGTGGGCACATTCAGTTGGAAAAACAGCTCATAGCTTGGGTGACTGAATGATGATGTCCTACCTTTATCACTGTTTACTTTTTTTTTTTTTTTAGTATCAGGACTAGCTTAAGTATCTCCATGCCTTGGTGTATTTACAGATCCCAGGGCAAAATTAGTGACCTCCATGCAACATCTCAAATACTTGTAGTTCTAGTCTCCTTTCTTATCATGTTTTCACATGCCCCAGTCTTCATCTGGCTGATCCCCGGGCAGCTTTCTAGGCCAGACTCTCAGAGGCTCCTCCTTCCCGCTCCACTCCTGACTGCTATCCTTGGAGCTTTCCTTATCGCTCGCTCCAGTTTCCCTCCCAGCGTGTACTTGATTGCCTTCAGGTCTTCCCCACAAACCTGGGAAACTTTCAGAAGATTGGACTGTGTCTTGCTCATCCCTGTAGTCCCAGACCCTAATACAGTGTTTGACCCACGGTAGACAGAACATACATGTTTGTTGAATGAATGAAGAATTAAATAAATGGGGGCACCTGGGTGGCTCAGTGGGTTAAAGCCTCTGCCTTCAGCTCAGGTCATGATCCCAGGGTCCTGGGATCAAGCCCCGCATCGGGCTCTCTACTCAGCAAGAAGCCTGCTTCCCCCCACTCTCTCTCTCTCTCTGCCTGCCTCTGCCTACTTGTGATCTCTCTCTGTCAAATAAATAAAAAAAATATTTTTAAAATAATAATAAATAAATGGTATACCCTTTCCAAACTTACAAAAAGGGCTTCATTTCAAAAGCCAGCTCAGTCCCAGGGATACTGATTTGGGGACCTGGGCATCCGTTGGGAGTGAAGCCAGGATAAGCCATGTGGAGATGGGGCAAAACCAGCCCAAGAGCAGCAAAGGGTGGGATGGAACTTTGGCTAGTACTTTATAAGAAGATATTACGGGGTGCCTGGGAGGGCTCCATCAGTTGAATATTTGACTCTTGATTTCAGCTCAGGTCATGGCCATTAGGGTCCCAGGATCAGGCCCTGCGTAGGGCTCCACGTTCAGCGGGGAGTCTCCCTGGGATTCTCTCTCTCCCTCTCCCTCTCCCCCTCCCCTCTGCTCATACACGAAATAAGTAAATGAAATACTTTTTAAAAGTAACAAATAAGAAGATATTAACTTTCTAGCTGGTGCATTCCAGAAAGCAATTGCTCTTCCAGCAGGTTATTGTAACTATCGCATTCAGAATGCAATTCTTGAAGGATCTTTGAAGAGTTGTAGAGCTGTGAAGAGTAGTCACTGACCCATTTGCTCCCGAAAAAATTGTTTTTCACCAGGCTCATTGTACATATATGTACACGAATATATCAACCAGATAAAAAAAGCTTTAAAAAAATCTGTTTAAATATTTTATAGTAAATATAACAAAAAACAAACATTTTAAGTACAAATTAAGTTGTACTTATTTGTGAGCCTCAGTTGATCGCCTGCTGGCACCTCCCATTCCTTCATCCCTGCTTGGGTCGGACTATTCGTGATGGAAGAGAAGGGTCTGGTGATCACCGGAGCCAGGAAGTTAAGCACATGGTAGATGTGGCAGGTATCCGAGAAAAGGGGTCATGCCCCAACTATTCCTTCTACACCTAAACCATTCTTTACTCTTGACCAAAAACAAACGGGCATTGACTCTATTGCACACAAGAGGATATACATTCCCAAGCGATCCTTCATTATTATAAATACTAGAATAAAGAAAATAAGATACTAGATCTGCCCAATTTGGTGGCTCCTAAACTGGTAGAAATTTGTCCTCCTGAATTCCAATATTTCAAAAATCCCAGGAAAGGTAGAACTGTACCAGAATGAAGCAGAAGAAAAAAAAAATTCCTATGAGCAAAGGCCAGCTCAAACCCTAGAGAGCTTCTCCCCCCTCCTAAGCACATGTTATAGAAAATAAACAATATTTTCATTTAACAACAGATGGTTCAACACTCATTGCTATGCCAGGACCTAGCAGTGAATAAATGGCTTCCCCTTCTTGGAATAAGCATCTTCTCTTCCCAGTTGGACTCTAAGCCTGGGAGGAAAAGGTTTACAAAATTCTGTGTTTTCTTGTTGCCAGCACCCAGCTTAATAGCCTTCAGGAACAAGGACTAACACGGTATTAGGGGTGGTGAAGGATAACCCCAGGGGGGAGACGAAAGGGGAAGGTAAGATACCACCAAGCAACTAGCTTATTTCATTTATATTTATTCAACAAACAGGTTTGGTACCTACTATAAAATTAAGATATTGGTGAAAGCTAGCATTCAGTCATTTTAGATTTTTATCATTTATTATGTCTCATAGTTCGAAGAGCTAACTGAGCTCAGCTGGGCACTTCTTGCTTGGGGTCTTGCATGCCATTACAAGTGGATACCAGCTGGGGCTGGAGTCACCAGAAGGTTCAATGTAACTGGACATCCAAGATGGCTAACTCACTTCGTGGGCAGTTGATGTTATTTGTTGGCAGGGAGCTCACTGCTGGGAGTAATTACGTTCTATTGGTCTGTACACAACAGGTAACCTGGCCTCCACCATGCTTCTCGAAGAATGCAGCTGGGTCCTGAGAAGGAGTGTCCTAAGAGGGAACATTCCAGGAGACCGGGGTATAAAAGCAGCAAGATCTTTTATGACCTAGCCTTGAAAGTTATAGGGTGTCACTTCAGAGGCAGCCCAGATTCAAGGCAGGGACAACACAAGAGTGTGAGTAAAGGAGGCATGGCTCCTGGGTGGAGGCAACTTTGGAGAAGGAAAAAATTTTATATATATATATATATATATATATATATATATATGTTACACAATGTGTTTTACACATATTATTTCATTCACAAAAGACCTAGTAGGTGGGGATAAGCGTCGCTAATCTTACAGATGAGGAATCTGAAGCTCAGAGAAGCTGTCTAATGTTACCTAGCAATAATTCTCCTCTGTGAATTAATTCAGAGCGTGGCGAATAACCTGAAACACCCTTATTCAGCTCTTTTTAGAGTCCAAGGCTTTGTTCTCAAGAGTACTGTTGGAAATACAAATGAGAAAGGAGTGAAATCCCCTCTCTCCAAGAATTTTATAATCTGGGGTGTCAGCCTGGCTCAATGGGAAGAATAAGCAACTCTTAATCTCGGGGTTGTGAGTTCCAGCCCCACATTGGCAGGGGGGGCGGGAAGAGGTAGAGATTATTTAAGTAAATGTAACCTTAAAAAAACTTGTTATAATCTAGGGAAGCCAGAAAATGTTAAATAAATCTCAATTTTGACAGATCCTGCTCTATCCAAACTACTAAAGTTAAATTTGGGGAATATCTGAGGGAAATTGCCCTGAAAAACCTCCCCGCTCCTTGTTGTGTTCTCCAGAGAGACTGAAAGCAAAGGGGGAGAATAAGGAAAACGGAGTGACCAGCAAGGACTAGAATGCAGGAGCCATCAGAGGAACCACGAGGAGACTATGGAGAAGAAGGCTCCATCACCATCACTAGCTGAATTCCCTCACACCAAGGAAGGACGCTTGTCTCTTAAATGTGTAAACACTTAAATGCTATTGATTCCTCTCCAAGAGGCCAGGCGGACAGGCTGTATACTTGCATCTTTGCATTAAAGAGTGGGTTTAAAAGGCTTTTTTTTCCCCTTTCCCACTATAGTAGGTAAATAGCCAGATAACCGCCAGCCGTTTTTATCACATTGTTGATCGTTTTCTCTACCTACACGACAATAATTTTCCACTCTGTAACCCAATCAATATGCCTTCTACCACTGCTAACCCCCACCCTACCCTTCTCCTCACACACAGATTTCAGATTTTTTAACTACATTCCAACTTTTTAAAAAGTTTCAGACAAGCAAAGTCTGTGGTATCTTTTGATTCAAAGCTATGACTTTAGCTTTTGACAAAAAAGAGAGAAGTGTTTATGTTCTTGCTCTCAACTGTTAAAAGCCTGAGAGTTTAGTTTTAAGAACTTGAGTCACGGTACACCTTATTTGTCCCCTTGTGTCTCGCTACTGCAGCCCTAGGTGTTTTGTATAATGCATGAGTGAACCCCGCTTAGAAATAGAAATGCATTTTCAATAAGTATTTATTATGTTGTTCTGAGCATACAGCTTTAAATTTGCCCGCTGTAGCTTGAAGCATTACACAAACTGTTGGTCTGCTGACTGCCTCTCTGGCAGCAACACACACAGAAAATAGATTGCTAAGGGTTTTTTTTTTTTTTCCCCTCCTCCCCCACTCCTTCTCTTTCTCCTGTTTCTTTCTTTTTCTTTTTTCTTTTTAAACCAGTCGCGAACATTTTTTAATCTTGTGGCATTTTTAATCAACACGTATTTCCTTCCAGGACCTATGATCCTCTATTGATTCCCATTAAAATGCTTTTCTTTTCTTTGCCCCCTCTGCTGATCGAATTTCAGATCAGCCACAGGATATGCAACTAACCTTCCGGCACTACTGAACCCAACCGAGCGAGGGTGATCAAAAGGCTTGATGCATTCATTAAACATTCCCATCGCCCGGGCAGGAGCTCTAATGGACGCTATCTCTTTGCACTGCAATTTTTTTTTTCCTTTTTGTCTTTTCCCCCCACCTCCAAAAAATGTTTTTCGCCTTTGATCGCAAGGGGGAGGCGGGGGAAGAACAGGAGAACAAAAGAGACCTATCTTTTTCCCCCGGGCTGACGTCAGTTTGATTTTACTGACAACTATTCGAGCGTGTGTAGCAGTTGGAAGCGGCCCCTAGCCCGCCCCCGCCCCCCACACCTTCCACTTTGGGGAGAAAACAAGACTTTCGGCGGCTCCAGAGACTCGCCCTGAAAATGGCCCGCTTGGGCTCTGCGCTCGATGCCCTCCCGCCCGCTCGGCAAAGGGCATTCCGGGCTTATTTGTGTGGCACGATCTTTACTGGGGCGGAAAACACGCGGCGGGGGAGGAGCGGGAACAGGCGCTGGCCGGGCGGGAGAGCCCGGAATGTTCCTCCCCGGCGCAGGGAGAGGACGCGGGCGGGGAAAGTAGTCCCCGCCGGCGCGGGCCGCGACGGGTCCGGGCCCCGGGCGGCTCCGGGCGGCTGCGGGCGGGGGGCGGCGCGAGGGTTCCGGGAGCGCGGAGCCCAGGCGCAGGGACCCGTCGCCCCCGCGGGCGCGCGTGCGCGGCGCTGCCCCCCACGCCCCGGCCGCGGCGGCCTCGGCGGCGCCAGCTCCCTGCTCGGCTAGCGCGGCGGCGGGCGGGCAGCAAAACCCGGGCCGGAGCCAGCGCGGACGGGGTCGGGGCGGCCCTGCGGGCCCCGGGCGTTGGAGAAGCGGCATGGGGTCCTCGAGCGGAGCAGGAGGAGCTCCGGCGGCCCCGAGCGCGCGCGCCGCGCAGAGCGGGCGGTCCCTGGGATCCAGCACCTGGCTGGAGCCCAGGTGTGCGGCCCGCGAGGCCCGTGCGAAGTCCTGGGAGGAACTGCGTCCAGGCGGGGCACAGCCCGTCTACAGTTGCCAGGGGCCCAAAGATCTATAACCGACCTAAACCATTTCTGGAAAAGTCATATTTTCCAGGCTTTCGTGAAACAGTCATTACTTCTATTCTAAATCTGGAGGGAAATGTGCATCCATTTCAGGGGCGAAAGAAAAATGTACAAAGTAGACCGATTCTGGGAAATATGGGTAATGGGGTTGGACCGCTGCCTGGTGTCCACCCGCTGGTCCGTTCCCCTGAGTCCACCTGAGACATTTGTTCATTAAGATAATGAAGCGCGGTGGGTGCTCGCTATCAGCTAAGTACTGCGGCACATTTGGCCAGAACCTAAAGGCGAATTTAAGAAAGGATCCCATACCTCAGGATCTTGACTCATTTTCTTAAGGAAAACATGCATCATATCAAGTCGAGCACTACTGGCTGGACCATGTTAGACTGGGGCGCATCGCAAGTACCTGCATTGCAGCGTTTACCGCACAGGATTGAAAGTATGCGTGCGTGCTCTTACCTGTCTCCCCAGAGGCCGGAGATTCCTAGACAGTGGCTACCAAGGCAGGTGTTTTGTATCTGCTCCCAATACTTCAGAGCACACCCTAAATGCTTGAGTAAATGTATGTCTGAGTAAGTTCATACTGGGGATAAGGAGCACAGAGAAAAGAACAGTTCATTTTGGCTAAGGGAAGGGATCAGAAAAGGCTTCCTGCAAGAGCGGACATCTGAGCTAGACTCCGAAGACCAACCACGGATGACAGTAAATTCCAGATTGAGGCAAGGCGAGTGAAGGAGGGAATGTGCAGTGGGGGAAAATGTGGATGTGAGCAGAGGGTAAGCGAGGAGATTGGAGCTGGAAGGCACTGAATGCCTTGCCATAGCGGCCACAGCCAGGAAAACACAAAACATCCTAGAATCCTGACGATTCTAGAATATAGGCATGCAGATATAAAATAAAATATAGGGTATAGGTATATTTTTAAAAAGAAGACAAAAAGAAAAAAGTTTAAAAAAAATGAGAGCATTTAGACAGGAATTTCAGAAAAATCATGTGAAACCAGAAAGAAATGCCAAGGAAAATCCCTCACTTAAGAATCTGGGAACAAAAACATCTTGATAGCATTTGAGGGGGGGGGTCTGTATAGAAGAGGGAGAGAAGAGAGGTAACAATGGACCATTGCACTGTTGTTGTTGAAGGCATGAATTGGTTAAAAATTTCATTTGAAAGCTGGTAGACATCACTATTAAGAAAAATGAACCTCAAAACAAGAGGACAGTGATACACTGAAAACAAGACAAATGTTGGTCATTAAGGAATTCTAACTAAATTGTGGCACAGTCAATAGAATATTATGTAGCCATTAAAAATAAAGTATAGTTATTAGAGAGATATTTGCAATGTATTGTTATATGAAGAAGCAAGTTATAAGTCAAAATGGGAAGGACATATCTAAAATGTTAGCAGTGGGGGGTGCCTGGGTGGCCCAGTCAGTCAAGCTTGGGGCTCTTGATTTCAGCTCAGGTCATGACCTTGGGCTGGTGAAATGGAGCCAGCATCGGGCTCTGCACTGAGCCCAGAGTCTGCTTTTCCCTCTCCCTTTGCCCCTCCCCCTGCTTGCACAACGTGCGCTCTTGCCCGCTCTCTCTCGAATAGTCTTTTAAAAAAAATAAAAATTTAAAAATAAAAATAAAATGATAACGGGACGCCTGGGTGGCTCAGTTGGTTGAGCAACTGCCTTTGGCTCAGGTCATGATCCCAGCGTCTTGGGATCGAGTCCCGCATCGGGCTCCTTGCTCCACAGGGAGCCTGCTCCTCTCTCTGCCTCTGCCTGTCTCTCTGCCTGCTTGTGTTCTCTCTCTGTTAAATGAATAAATAAAATCTTGAAAAATAAAATAAAATAAAATAAAATAAAATAATAACACTGGTTGTCTCTAAATGTTTTTGATTATTATCATTTTCTGCTTTCTCCTTAAAACCTGAACTCTCTGAATCTTGACAATGAACAGTTATTACCTTTTAATTTGAAAATAAACACATGGTTGAATCAAGCTTTAATCTTTTTCCAAATGTACATGGATCTTTCTTATGAGAGTGAAGTGATGTCTGCGGCATTGGAAATCCGTGGCAAGTGGAGAGAAGACAGTCTCTGGAGTCAGGCTCATCTGAGAGATGCCCAAGATGCCATTTTTTTATTCGCTACGCTCTCTGGCTCAAGCTACTTCAAGACAGGTCTGGGCGCAGTAAAATGTAGATAGTAATCATATCTACCTAACGGCATTGTTGTGCCCCCTGGATGGAACAGCTGTAAAATGTTTAGCACTGAGCACTGTCCCTTGCCCCCCAAGGGGTGGTCTGTAATTGGAAGCTTCCAGTGGAGGAGAAAGCACAGAGGCTTTAGAACACACCTTACTAATCAGACCCTCCCTCTCAGTGGAAGCCATTAGCGCTCCCCGTAAATACTCCCTCCATCCCTCCTGGATGGTGAGACTGTACTGCCTCACCTACTTCAAGTTCAAGTTCAGAATGGCTATGTGACAGGCGCTGGCCAACAAAGTGAACAGAAGGAACATGTGTTACCAGTAAGCATTTTGCCACGTTCTCTTTATCCATCTGCCATGACAACCAGCAATTTCCAGGCAGTGGCTGCTCGTCTGCCCAGATCCCGGAATGAGAGGCAGAGACGGGTGCCCCTCCACAGACGTGTGGCACGAGGAGTAAACCTTTGTTGTTGGAAGCCACTAAGATCTGGGAACCTGTTTGTCACAGAGCCTGATGTAGCTCATGCTAACTGAAACACCCACTTCTCTGTTTTGTGACCTTGGCAAAGTTACTTAACCAAGTTTCTATTTCTTCCCCTGTAAGATGTCAATGTTAATATTCCCATTCCGTAGGTTGGTGGAGAAAATAAATTAATGTCTGAAGTGCATGGCCTTGCATACCATAGGTACACGTGAAACAATAGGGGTGACGATACTCTCACCACAGGGGCTTATTTTCCCCACCTGTTAAATGGGAGCAGGCATCAATACCAAGGGGACCAGCTGATGCTTGCACGTTGTCTTTCTACCATGGAATATGCTTTTCCTGCAGCCATAGAAAGATACTTAGTTACACATCAATAAGAGATGGCTGCAGTGACAAGTCACTCATTATTGACAATCTCCTTTTCATCCTTGAAGGAATGGGAAATGACTAGTAGAGTCAGCAGTCACATGGCCGTGTGACTCGACCATGACAGCCAAGGTAGCGAGTGGTGGCGGTTTAGAACACGGAAAGATTCCCATGATCCTCAGCATCGTAGACAGAGTCACTCACGTGAGTGTGATTTGGAGAGGGGGTCATAAGGGCAGGGACCACCTAATTCTTCTAGTATAAAACCAGTTTCGTATCATCTCAGAGCCTTAAGAACACCGTAGTCTGTAACATCAGAGACAGAAAGAGTTGTATGTCTGGGTTGTTTAATACTCTGTGTGTTTCCCGGCTTAGATTGAGGAGTGAAGAGATCACGCCACAAAAAAAAAATCTGATTTCCAGCGTATAGGAAGGCTTTGTTTCTGTTGCTACATAATCAGGAAGCCTCACGATTCTGACAGAAAATGAACAGTCCTCTGAGGATGCTTGGGCACAAGGCCAGACCCCTCAAAGAATCCAGAAGGAGTGTGAAGAGTAGCTCTTCTCCCCAGTGGGGCTCAGCAGGGGGTATCACAGCACCTTCCCAATTTGACAAGGGAGTTAAGCCCAACAAAAGTCCCGGGTGACACACAATGGAGCTTCTATTACCCGCATTTCAGTTACTGAAGGCTAATGCTAAATGAGACACTCAGAAAACCTCTTCACTACCTCTAAGAAAGAGTAGCAGGCAATGATAAGGGTAATGAGTAATGAATAGTCATATCTTTACATTTGCAGGGTACTTTACAGTGAACCGAATGTTTTCCCACACGTGTATTCATTTCATCCGGACAACGAAAGGATCAGCTAAGCAATAGAGAGATGCGCTCCCATTGTACCTCTACTTGACTAGCTGAAAAGCTGGAGTCTTTCAAGACCAAGTATTCCACCAATACAAGACAGCGGCAGAAGTGGAAGAAAGACAGAAGGTTCTGGGACTTGGCAGCCCATCTGAAATAGAGATTGTCAAGCAGTCTTCCTGTGAGTTAATCATATTATAAGCATACAATTTCTATTTCCATCCTGGCCAACAAGAAGACACCTCTCCACTTCCAACGCCATTACACTGAGCCACGCCTTAATGACCACATCCTTGGATTGTTTCCTACCTCCTACCTTGGCACCTGCCCTCCCATCTTCCAAATTGATGCCTGGCTAATCTTCCTAAACATCACTTTCATGTCACCTGCTCATAGAAGAATCTCTGCTGCCCACGTTCAAACTCCTAGGCCCATGATGCAGGCCCTCTGTGGGCCGGCTGGCCCCATTCTACCACCTCTTAGTCAGATGTCCATTTCCACGTTGCTTCCACTCTGGCTGGAAGGCCTTTCCTTCCCCTTGCCACAGATCAAAATTCTACACACAAGGCCAACAGATGTCATATTCTCCATGAAAATGTCACAACAGCGTCCAGCTGACAAAAGTTTTTCCACATCCCTAAATTACAGAACCCTTCAGGACAGTCATCTTCAAAGTAGATATACCCATTCCTCTAAGGGTGACTAAGGATTTCCAAAGAGGCATGCTGTCGAGGATATTTGGAAGGAAAGCAACATGTAGATCTTCAAATTCATCTGCCTTTTATCAAATACCCTTGCTCTCCTTTCACAATGGCTCCTCCCTAAGTTTACAAAAGAAAGGCGTCCTTTTCTTTCTCTCTCTCTCTTTTTAGGATTTTATTTATTTATTTGAGAAAGAGAGAGAGCCCAAGTGAGGGGAGGGGCAGAGAGAGAGAGAGAATCTCAAGCAGACTCCCCACCTGGCTCCCTCTCATGACCCTGAGATCATGACCTGAGCCGAAATCAAGAATTGGACAGTCAACCCACTGAGCCACCCAGGTGCCAGAAAGGTGTCCTTTTCTCTTATTTCCAGTCCTACTGGAGTGCATTCCTGGTGGTTTAAAAAACCCTCCTGGGGCGCCTGGGTGGTTCAGTTGGTTAAGCAACTGCCTTTGGCTCAGGTCATGATCCCAGAGTCCCGGGATCGAGTCCCACATCAGGCTCCCAGCTCCATGGGGAGTCTGCTTCTCCGTCTGACCTTCTCCCCTCTCACGCTCTCTCTCACTGTCTCTATCTCAAATAAATTTAAAAAAAATCTTTAAAAAAATAAATAAATAAAAATAAAAAATAAAAAACCCTCCTGGACATCAAGTAAAGGAAAAATTGAAAATAATGCTGTAGCTGTTGGGGCAGTGAATGGCTATAAGGACCACGGATTCATTTGCTAGGGCTGCAGGAACAAAGTACCTTGAACAAATGGCTTCAAAAAAGAAATGTGTGGCCTCACAGTCCTGGAGACTAGAACTCCAAGATCAAAGTGTGGACAGGGTTTGTTCCTTCTCAGGGCTGGGAGGAAGGGCTCTGTTCCAGGTTCCTTGGCTTATACATGGCCATCTCCTCCCTGTGTCTTCACATCCTCTTGTCTCTGTGCATGTCTGTCTCTCGGTCCAAATTTTCCCTTTTTATAAAAACACCAGTCATAGTGGATTAGGGCCCCCCTAATGACTTCACCTTAACTAATTATAACTGCAACATCGTTTTCAAATAAGATCACAAATGGAGGTATTAAGGGTTAGGACTTCAACATATAAATTTGGGAGGGACACACCTCAATCCATGATAGACCGGACATAACAAATGCTTTGCAAGTCAGGTGGTTTCCAATATCTTGCTTTCAACAAAATGGAAGAAGATAGTGAAATTGTCAGCTGATAGATCATTAAAATTAGCTTTTGATAATGGATTACTATGTGATTTGGGACAAGTAAGTCAAAAGGCATTCCAAAAATTTAAGGACATTTCTATAACAAAATTCTTTCCATTCCCATCTCCTTATTTATAAGAACAAGGATCTTCCATTTCTAAAAAATGAAAACTAGACATAGAAGGGATGCTAACCATCATTCCAGCAATAAAGTAATATTTATCCATAATACGTACAATATTAGAAAAAGGACAGCATCATCTATCTTATTAAGAAATACAAACTTCCAATAAAACTTTACGTTCAATGTTAGTATTTAGCAAAATTTTCTATTCATTTAGGTTGTTTTGATGAATTGTGTAATACTAGTAATTATAATGATAACTCAATCCAGAAAAAACTTAGAGCCTATGGTCACAGGAATTTTAAAATATACAAATTATAACTTTTATACATATGTTTGATAGATAAAAATGTGAGAAATCCTCAGTAAAAGATGTTCAATCATAAATATATTACATTAGCATAAAATTCTGAAGGGGAAGTAAAATATAAATGGAATTTCAAATAGAAAAACAACAATATGAAATTTTTGCTTGCTAAAGATGAGCTTCTTTGTGTATTTCTTTTTTTTTTTAAGATTTTATTTTTAAGTAATCCCTATACCCAACGTGGGGCTCAAACTCACAACCCCAAGATCAAGAGTGGCAAGTTCCACCGACTAAGCCAGCCAGGCCCCCCTATTTGTGTGTTTCTCAAAAGGATGTTGTAAGATCTGGATTCCATTAGGATACATTTAAAACAGTGATGTAACTGTTTCATTTAAAAATGTCAACATTTATAATATACTAGGCATCATATCCCTTGCAACTATTTAAATTTATAATAAAATTATAAATATCAATTTTTAAATGTGCAAAGAAGAGCATAGCTTTCTAAACTATTTTAGGGTCCTTAAGCAAATCCTTTAAAGATTGATTTGGTGCACAGTGCGAAATTTTGTATTGTCCTTTAGGTGTCTGAGTGTCTTGGGGAATATATGAAATATGGTCTTCTATAGCTTATCGTCAATCAAGGGGATTAACCAAATTTAGATCTTGACCTAATGTTGTCATAATTTCCACCCACAAATGGGAAGGCGGAACTGGGCGCACGCTGGCAGTCTTTGATTCCTTTCTAAGGGACAGCATGGTGCCATGAAAAGTGCAGGGTCTTAAACCACAATGAGATACCACATCACACCCACAGGATGGCTATTACAAGAAAAAGGAAAAGAAGAGGAGGAAGGGGAGGAGGAGGAAAGAAAGTATTGGTGAGAATGTGGATCCTTGGTGCAGTGCTGGTGGGGATACAAAGTGGGGCAGCTGCTGTGGGAAACGGTACGGCAGTTCCTTGAAAAATTATAAATAGAATTACTGTATGACCCAACAATTCCACTTCTGGGGATATACCCGAAAGAACTGAAAGCAGGGATTCAAACAGATATTGTGCACCAATGTTCATAGCATCATTCACAATAGCCAAAAGGGGGAAGCAATCCATATGCCCATCAACAGAAGAATAAACAAAACATGGCACATTGGGGCGCATGGGTGGATCAGTTGGTTAAGTGTCCTACACTTGATTTTGGCTCAGCTCACGATCTCAGGGTCGTGGAATCAAGCTCCTTGTCGGGCTGCTTGAGGTGAAGTCTGCTTGTTTGTCTCCCTCCCCTTTGACCCCTCCCACTAAAATAAATAAATAAATATTTTTTTTAAAAAACGTGGTAAATACACAAAATGGAGTATTATACAGCCTTTAAAAAGAAGGAAATTCTGATATCTACTACAATGTGGATGAACTTTGAAGACGTTATGCTAAGTGAAATAAGTCAGGCACGAAAAGACAATACTGTATTATTTCACTTATATAAGGTACCCAGAGCTGTTAGATTCATAGAGACAAAAAGTAGAAGGATGGTTTCCAGGGGCTGGAGGGAGAGGGGAATGGGGAGCTATCATTTAATAGTATTACGTTTAATAACAATATTATTGTAATGTTATTGTTTAAGGGGTACAGAGTTTCAGTTTTGCAGGATGAAAAAAGTTCTAGAGACGGATGGTGGTGGTGATTGCACAACAACGTGGATGTCCTTAATGTTGCTGAACCATACACTTAAAAGTAGGTAAAATGCAGGACGCCTGGGTGGCTCAGTGGGTCAAGCGTCTGCCTTTGGCTCAGGGTCCTGGGATTGAGTCCCATTTTGGGCTCCTTGCTCAGTGGGGAGCCTGTTTCTCCTTCTGTCTGCCGTTCCCCCTGCTTGTGCACTCTCTCTCGCTCTCTCTCTGACAAATAAATAAATAATTTTTTTTTTTAAATAGTCAAAATGAGGGGCAGCTGGCTGGCTCAGTCAGAAGAGCGTGCGACTCTTGATCTCATGAGTTCAAAACCCCTGCTGGGTGTAGAGATTAAATAAATAAAACTTTTAAAAACAGTTAAGATGATACATTTTATGGTATGTATATTTTACCACAATTTTTTTTTTTAAGTGCATGGTCTTTGGACTCAGAGAGGCTGAAGTTCAAATCCAACATCTGCTAGGTACGTGCCCTTGAATGGGTTGCTCTCTGAGTCCCAGAAAGGATGTAAGAATGCTTAACCTGGAGGACTGTTGAGAAAATGAAGATGTCAAGGAATCCAGTGGATGCCAGGCTCTGCCGCCCCAATCTCCTCTTCAGGAGCGAGGAGTCGTTGCCCCAGAGGCTGGGTGTCGGCCTCTGGTGGCCCGCCAGCTGCCAGCCCTTCAGGGGCTTCCTCGCCCGGAGGGGACTTCCTCGTCCAGGTTTGCAACCCCTGTCAGGAGACATCACCTGGTTGAGATCAGCTGAGAATGTCCAGCCCTTTGCCTCAATTCGGGAAAAGTCTAGAGTGTCATCCCAACCTTGGGGCCTCCAGGAGGTCAGGTGAGATCTTT
Organism: Nasua narica; assembly: GCA_028533885.1. Classification (NCBI taxonomy): domain Eukaryota; kingdom Metazoa; phylum Chordata; class Mammalia; order Carnivora; family Procyonidae; genus Nasua; species Nasua narica. The sequence continues at coordinate 8,971,836 of CM052802.1, read as the reverse complement.
GTAAGCCAACGCACGCTAGCCTCCACCCAGTCCTGCTTCTCTCACATCCTGACAGCAGGAGAGACGGCCTCCGGGGTGCCGACGCGCATCTCAGAGCCAGTGTCCAGGTAACTCTCCCCTGCTCGAAGTTTCCCGAGAACTTCCCATTGTCCTCAGAATGAAACCCAAAGAGCTCTTCATTTCCCTCCAGTCCCTACATCATTTAGTCATGTACCTGTCTCTCCTGCTTCTTCTGCCCCCGTCCTGCTCCCTCACCCCGTCCCGGCCACACAGGGCCTCGACTACACCACACTCGCCTCTCACTTGCTAGCCCCCTGCCTGGGATGCTCACCCCCACCCCGGCCCCGACTCCGCCCAGCTGTGCATACCTACCTCAGTCCATCCCTCCGGAGAGGCCTGTCCTATAATGTCCCCTGCAGGGATGTCTGGATGGCTCGGCTGGTAGAGCATGAGACTCTGGATCTTGGGGTTGAAAGTTCGAGGCCCACGTTTGGTGTAGCGACTACTTTAAAAATAAATAAATAATATGTTGCCTTCACCCTCCGGGTTCCTGCTCTGTCCCTTTACCCTGCACTGCTGTTCTCCGTAGCACTTACCCTTATCTGAAATAATATTATGTATTCACTTGCTTATAACCACCAGAATGTAGTTCCCCAAAGGCAGGGACTTTCTCTTCCTTGTAGCCTGTGGTGCTCCCAGCACCTAGAACTCCTGGCAAGTAATAGGCACTCAAGAAACATGTGTGGGAAGAATTCATGAATTAGAGATAACATTCACGGAGCATGAAACTCAGGGCAGAGCACAAGTCAGGGATCCAACGGATGGTATCTATTATTATTTTATCATATTTCTTGTCCGTCCAATTCAGATAGTGAATGTCGTGTACCTTCTTATAACGCTCGGCCCGAAATCACTCAAGAAACAAATTATTTTTTAACTGGACTTGATTTGTTCTAAAGCCAGTGGTGACAGAGAACTGGTGAGATCATTTTTATCCAGGCTGGCTAGCTGGTTTTACTTCATTTGAATGGCCGAGATTCTATCACATGATAGGTCTCTATTAAAATTAATTATGATCAGACTCCATCCATTGCCTCCCAGCAAGGGAAGACAGAGGCTTCCTGCAGAAGTTGTTCTGGCCATTCTCAGAGACAGAGGGTTTCTCTGGGGCCCTGTGTGACATTTCTTCACTCTAATCACCAAATATTGCTAATATTATTCAATAATCTTTTAGAAACTATAAAAAGGGAGGTAATCGATGTGAACTCTGCCCCCAAATCACTTAAAATCCAAACTTGTCAGAGCAGTAGAGAGAAGAGAGGCCCCATTATTTCTCACCTGTTCCCTGCCCTGCTCCCTTCGCCCTCGGTAATTTCCCCCTCCTCCTGAGCTCTGTTCCTCCAGGTCTGACAGGAACACGCTGCCTGGCATTCCTATCTGTTTGATATCCCACAGTTCTTGGCTGCATAGTGACAGTGCATTTTATGAATTATATGGCACGCACAGTATTTCCTGCTTTGCCATATTCGAGGAGCGGTGAATACATATGTACGATTTAAATGCAGTTCCCACGAAACCAGACTTCAGAATGCTCTGTGGAACTTGGCGACAATTCTTAACTCTTCATCCCTTCTTTGCAGATTCACAAAAACCTGAGGAAGGGAAGCCACGTCCTCACCACAAGGAGGGCACACAGAGGCAGGGAAGGAGGGCGACCGCGATGAGCCAGGCACCGTGCGGGGGAAATTCATGTTCATTTTGTAACTTCATCCCCACCGCAGCGCTTTGAGGTAGGTATTATCCTCAATTTACAGATGAAGTAAGAGGCTAGAGAGATGAAGTAATGTATGTTGGGTCACCCAGATGGCAAGTAATAAATCAAGATTTGAATTAAGCTTTCTCTGGTTCCAAAGGCTCTCCTAAGACTTTGCCGCGTTGCCACGTAGCCTTAATCCCTTATTTCCCTGGGCCCAAGCTTGGGTCTCCTCCTTAAGAGCTCCCACTCTTTTCAGGATCCTATTTGAAAAACAAACCAACCTATTAAAATAGTTGCACTGTCAGATGAAAAATACCGTAAAGCCACAATAATTAAAACAGAATGGTAAACAGTATGATGGTAGAGTTCAGAAATAAACTCAGGCATATGATAAAGGGAGCATTTTAAATCCTTTCAAATGGAAGAAAATGAATTATTCTAAAATGGCATTAGGAAACCTGGTTAGTAAGACAATAAGTATTGGCAATGTGTACATCCTACAGTTAGAGGAGATGAGATGTGCAATTCAGCCACCCGAGGGACTGCTGCGAAAAGAGAGCCAGAATAACTTCCTGGATTCTGGACTTTTATTTTTTTAAGTAGGCTCCAAGCCCAACGCAGGGCTTGAACTCACAACCCTGAGACCAAGAGTCACGTGCTCTACTGACTGAGCTAGCCAGGTGCCCAGAGTTTGGAGCTTTTCAACTCTCTGGTCTATACAGCACTCTGATCTTAATTCTTCACAGTCTCCTACAATACTCTCAATTTACAAAGTGTTTTCACTCCCCTGTTTGGGCAGGACAAGTGTTATTATTCCCATAATAACACCCGGAGCGGTTAAGTTCACAGCCAGGGTGCTGGGTAAAACTTAAGCCCAGGGCTTCCTGATTCCTGCAGCCTGCTGACTCTCAGACGGACTCTCCACCCAGCCCTCACTTCCACACCCACACCATTTAAACAATGCAAAACAAATAACATCCACCACATTAACGTTAACACAATAACTATGTTAATTTCTCCCGTCTCCCTGTTCAGTCTTTGTCCATAGCACACATACTTTTACATAATTGCAATCATCGTTTAATTATAATGTAGTGGCCCCCTTTTCCACTTAACATCGTATCTGAAGTCCCCACTGCTGTTTACAGTTTTGTAGCCAATGACTGATGGAGATCTTTACTGTCTCTTACACGCTCCTCTTCTTTAATGCCATCCATGTAAATCTCCATCTCTAATCCAATTGCTCTTAAATGAATTCCTTTCACATGAGTGAGTGCAGGCCATTGTGTTCCTCTTTTTAGGCAGCCATTTATCTTCTTTCCCTCCGCGAGAAGTCTTGTTTCTTTCCCCAAGCCCTGGGTAACTTCACATATTGTGTTTGGATTCCTCCGCTTTCAGAGTCTCTCTCCTGTGGGTGAATGTCAGGGAGCTCTTAGGCAGGGTGTAAGCAGCAGAAGGGGGCGTCTGTTGCCTTCTGGGAATGTGTGTGACCATCGCATTCCTGTTAAGGATTCACTCCTCGCTCCTTTTTTAACCTGTGGCTTCTCAATTTAGCTTCCTTAAGGACAGTCATCACTGAAAGTATGATTCACCCCCATGGTTTCCTCCCTGGCCAGGGAGAAATTTCAAACTGAACATTTCATCACCGTTATGTATACAGTATGATTCATGGAGAACAGACTCTGCTTAGGGTATTAAATAAGTCATTGTTTTCAATCATTCACACTGTGTGTTAGGAAAGAGAGACATTTTGCATATGTAATGTTCTGGTCCCTCCATTTCAGCAGATAAAAATGGCCTCATGGAAACATACCCTGACTTGCCTGGTCTTTGGAAAGGGGAGTAGAGAGAGAGAGACATGGAAAAGAAACATTTTTGGTCAGTGTCTCTCCTGAAAGCTCCATAAGGTCAAGTTCGGTCCACTTGAAATAAAAGTGTTATGAGGCCCTGACAAGGCCGTACTCAAGTAAGCTGTCAATAAACACCTACTGAATGTCTACACACACCGATGTTAGCTCTCCGGAGGAAATTCACCATCCCTGCTCTCCAGAAATTGATTCTCTACTCCAAGTTGTCTGGTTGACGGACACGCCGGCCAAATCTGCCTAAAGAAGGTGATCTCATTTTTACAAAAATCTTGTAAGTCAGATTTGGTTGGTCTTGATGGGGCTCATAACTGTGAAGTGCTTTTACTTAATTAAAACGGAGCTAATGAAGCTACAGGATAATAGTAACAACAGTAATAACAACAGAGAGGTGTTGTTATAATTTAGTTTTGCTTTCAAACATCTGATTGTAAAACATTTGTGCAAGGGGAAGAATGAGTTTTTGTCTAAGAACAAATACAACTATTTCCTTTTTTTGTAGTTATGGAGACTTTCCTGGGGAAAGACGTCCTAATTCCGTCTGGGGAGCAAAGAAGGAAAATTTATGAGTTAGTCCATCCCAGATTGATTGTAACTTTTCATGCCTCGGCTACGATGGGCTAGGAATGGCCAAACGTGTTTGAACGTTATGCTTTAGTGAGGCATGGGCATTGCCAATAGTCGAAAGTTATGGTAGCTGTGATTCAGGAGGGGGAATGGCAGTCTCGACCTGAGGAAAATGTAGTGCTCCAGTAACAAGCCAAATTGCTGGCACTGTCAGTAGCTGCGATTTCACTTTATTGATTGTCTCCTGTGAAACATGAGGCTCTTTATTTGAATCATTTGTATAGGTGTCATATTGGGTTAATTGCAAAGCAATTGGATTTAATAATAATATAACGGTGTATCCATGTACATCGATTCCTAGAATTGTGAGATGTGAATTGCACTTGATCATGAGGTTGTGCTTCCCGGTGTTAGGAAGAGCAAGTCCCAGGCTAATCGCGTAAATTTAAGCTGCCCAGGGTGAGCTTTAACATACATGCCAGTTTAGATCGCTATTGCAAATATTTTGTAGGGCTGGAACATGATTAGATGCCCTTGAACTTGAATTGTTTTAAAAAGCCCAGCTTTATGTTGAGTTAACAGCGTGCCATTAAGATCAGTACCAATGTAAACACAGAGAATGTAGGCTTTCTGTTGGCCACACTCTCCTGCAGATTTTCATAGCTGCTGAAATTATTTTGCTCTTAGCTAAGCTGTTTTGTCTATGTTAGTCCTTCCAGTGAGGAATGCAAGAAAGATGCTTCTCAAAGTGAAAAGAAATTCCTAAAAAGCAAGGACACAGACAAAAGAAATCAACAACCAAGTTCATTATTTTGTAACAACTAAAGAAACAACGTAGTTATATATTTGCTTAATTATTTTTACATTTACAATGGGTGGATATTTTCCAGTTCTCCAGTTGAAGGATGTTCCTTTCCAAGAGGGAAAAAGCCGAGTTGGGGGGGGGGGGGATAGATTTTCTGGGAAAATTTCGCATCCAGATGATAAAGAAAAACTAAAGGAAAAATTCAAGTCAGATCCAAGTAGGAAAATTCCAGAGGTTTTAGAGAAAGAGGAAAAAGTACTCAGTACCTACCGTCTGGCACATCAGAGGCACTCAATAATTGTCTTTGAATCAGTAACTCGATTAACCAAGCCTAAGAAAAGTTGTGAAAGGTCACCTGGGTGGCTCAGTCGGTTGAGTGACTGACACTTGATTTTGGCTCAGATCATGATCTCAGGGTCATAAGATCGATTCCTATCAGACTCTGCCCTCAGCGGGGCATCTGCTTGAGATTCTCTCCCTCTCCTCCTCCCCCTGCCAGCTCTTCCTCTCTCTAAAATAAATAAGTAAAATCGCTAATTAAAAAAAAAAAAACTTGTGAAGAAACTTAATAATCCATCAAAATGTATTGCCCAGACTGTGGTCTCTCATGCAGCTAAAAAGGAATAACAAACATTCTTTGTTTAGGCCAAAGTTGGCTATGTGAATTTACATTAATATGTCTTCAGCAGTTAGATTTATTTTATTCACCATTTTCACCAGCAACATTGCTAGAACATTCTTTTTTTTTAAGACTTTCAAAATTTACTTATTTGAGAGAAAGAGAGTGCACACACTGGCAGGGGTGGGACAGAGGGAGAGGGAGAAGCAGACTCCCCAAGGAGCAGAGAGCCCAGTGCAGGGCTCGATCCTAGGACTCTGAGATCCTGAACTGAGCCAAAGGAGACATTTAACCGACTGAGCCGCCTAGGTGCACCCCCTCTGTAACATCTTAATATCATTCGACTCCTTGGTCAAATTGCAGAGGTCACGGAGAGAATCACTAACTTCTACAATTCATCCAAAGGCAGCATGTAAAATCATTCACCCACACTCAAATCCTTCTCATTTCCCTTCCATTTGGAGAATCTGACTTTCCCACCAATTCGAAGACAATTTTTGAGGGCACTAAATCAAAACCAAGACTAGATACACTTAATAAGCACATTTATCTATGAAGAGATTTGCTATGTTTATTAGTTCCTTACAGGTTGATCTTCCTATGAATACAGACCGATGCCACAAGGTGGTTTTTAAACGTTTTTCGGAAATGTGTTTGAATGAATGTTGTGGCTGAAATTGAGGCCCTGTCGAAAAGCAAATAAATATTATGACCATGTGTTCAAAGCTGTTCCAGGCCGCACTTGACAGCTGAATCAACTGAAAGGAACAGCAGTGTGAGAAGACAAGAAACGAAGCTCCTTTTATCTTGTACAGATCTTTATTTTAATTTGGTGTGGATATAGCGATGATATTACAGACTTAAGAGGAATATAGGAACCTAGGAAATTCTGAAAGGGGGGCCTTAAGTGAAAAGAAACACGACCAGGAAGGAAACTTCACATTTATGACTACACTTAAGTGCATTGCTCTTCCTAGCCTAATGGGGATAACGGGAAGCGGTACCCCTCTGTCCGAAAGACAGTCCTCTATCTTTGGCCTTTTGATTTTACCAGACAATGGATTTTCTTAATTAAAATAAGGCTCCCATTAAGTAAAAATCATAAAAAGAAGAGACTTAAGTAAGAATCAACTAAAGAAGAAAAACAACATTAAAACAATGAATCTTGCGGCGCCTGGGTGGCTCAGTGGGTTGGGCCTCTGTCTTCAGCTCAGGTCCTGGATGGAGCCCTGCCTCGGGCTCTCTGCTCAGCAGGGAGCCTGCTTCCCCCTCTCTCTGCCTCTCTCTGCCTACTTGTGATCTTTTTCTCTGTCCAATAAATAAATAAAATCTTTTAAAAAAATGAATCTTGCCTGACTATTCAAATTTTTATATAGCTGCTCATAAACACTCATTGTATTAAAAGTACAGCAGTTTTTAACTACTGCAATGAAACTTAGACCCAAGACCCAAGAAAAGTTAATAAATGATAAACTGCTCTTCTCCTAGGGAGTTTCTTCCTTTGAATGAACTAATGTTATTTACATTTTATATATTCTATGAGCACTTTTTTCTTTGTTCATAAGCATTTTATTCATAGCCTGGAAAACAAACCAACCAAACAAACAAACAAATGAAAAATCCTGTTTGCTTTTAGTTCTATCCACTTGGAGTCCCATCCTCCCTTTTTTCTACCTTGTTTCTACCGCCTCTCCATTATAATAGCAAAGAAAAACAAGAAGCCTACAGTGTTTGTGCAAAATCTTACCAAAATGCTCCACCCTGTGCCCCAAGGGCAAATACTGGTTAAAAAATGGGGCTGGGGGAGGGGGCGGGTGTGGGCAGCCGGGTTGCAAAATGTGACTCCGGTAGGGTACTGTGAGAATCGCGTGCTCAGGATCTCTCTTGAGTTTCCATCTTAGGAAAGATTTGCAATTTTTATCCCATCACAGAACAAATAGAACCATGACTATTGTTTCACAATCTAGGCAGCCAATTGCACAGACTGGATTGCATGTTTCTTCTTCTATCACATTCCAACAGTTGCAAATGTTTCTTCCTCTGGGGCATCAGGATGTCACATTGGTTTACTATGGGGGGCGGGCATTAGAACTGGAGGCAGCCGGTGATTGGATGATAAGAGAGGACGCATACTTGCTGCTCCACCCACCCTCATTCCGAGCTCTGTATAAGCACTGATCCACAGGACTCTCTTCCCCAGCACCTATTTTGTTTCTATGCACTTGTTTGTGCCCACATCGACTATATTACAATCCCAAAAGCAGGACACCTGCTTTAGCATTTATGCTTCCTGGACTATCATTATATTGGAATCAAAACTGTCCCAGAAGATCTAGAATATGAGGTAGTCATAGTCACTGTATTTTTTTCTGTCCATCCATCCACAACAATCTGTCCCATTTTTTAAGAAACTCATCTAAGTACTCCTCCTTCAAGAAAACATCTTTAAGGGCGCCTGGGTGGCTCAGTTGGTTAAGCGACTGCCTTTGGCTCAGGTCATGATCCCGGAGTCCGGGGATCGAGTCCCATATCGGACTCCCGGCTCTGCGGGAAGTCTGCTTCTCCCTCTGACCTTCTCCCCTCTCATTCTCAGCCTCTCTCTCTAATAAATAAATAAAAAATCTTTTAAAAAAAGAAAACATCTTTAACTATTAACCATTTAATTTCTTTAAGTATTCCAATGACTCTCTTTCTGAACTAACAGCTTGAAAAATGTTGTCTTAAATTTATTAAGTTGATTTACATCTATTGAATGTATTATAACATTATATTATAATTTCATCCATGTTATTGTTTTTTACCACGTGAAATAAGCCTAGCATCTGTTACTTTGATAAAAGTGAAGAGGGGAGGGCTTTTGCTTTTTTTTTTTTTTTTAAGATTTATTTATTTGAGAGAGAGAGAGCAGCAGAGGGGCAGAGCGAGAGGGAGAACCCAAAGCAGACTCCACACTCAAGGTGGAGACTGACTCGGGCTCCGAGTCAGGACCCTGAGATCACGACCTGAGCCAAAACCAAGAGGCACCCTTAACCGACTGAGTCACTCAGGGGGGAAATTTTCATTTTTGTTTTTGTCAAGTATACTACATATATGATACATATATATTAGAGTTTATATGCTACATATATATGTTGGAGTTTTTACTTTTCTAAGGCTATTTATGTTCAAAGACTACTTTGCCTACTCCCTTGGTCCTCTAAAAGAGACACATATATTATCAGTTTATTTAACTAATTACAGATGAAGGCATAGATTGGGGATGATCTACCAAAAGACCCTTGGTGACCAGTCTTAAAAATCTCAAGATAGGAACAGTAGTATGGTTATTGGCTGTGCCCATCTAGAGACACAATGGTCTCATCTCATAATTGAAACCCTGTGTTTTCTTGTTTCCTTGTTTACTATCTCTGTTTTTTCTTTAACTTTTTTTTATTAACATTAACTTTTTTTAAAGATTTTATTTATTTGAGAGAGAGAAAGAAAGAGAGCAAGTGAGTCAGCACGAGCAGGGAGGAGAGGGAGAAGCAGTCTTCCTGCGAGCAGGGAGCCCAATGTGGGGCTCCATCCCAGGACCCTGAGGTCATGACCTGAGCCTAAGGCACATGCTTAACCAACTGAGCCAACACAGGCATATTTCTGTGTTTTTTAATAAAATAGTAAATAAAACTATTGGAGTTTGAAAGGATCAAATATATGCCTCTGTTCCAACACCACAGCTACTTAAATGTCTATTGATGTTTTCTACACCTGGTCATCTAGTCTTTGTGTGAATGAATACAATGAACATAACATTTCTATTACTGATGTTCATGTTACCAGAAAGTTCATTGTTACTGTGAACTGAAATTGGATTCATTACCCATAAGTTTTAAACTTTGGTCCTAGATATGCTCCCTGGAGGAATAAAAATAAATCTACTTGGGGCACCTGGGTGGCTCAGTCAGTTAAGTGTCTGACTTTGGCTCAGGTCATGATCTCCAGGTTGGGCTTGAGCCCCATGATACACTCCGCACTCAGTGGGGAGTCTGCTTGTCCCTCTGTGTCTCCCCCTGTTCATGTGCTCTCTCTCTTCCAAATAAATAAGAAAAATCTTGAGAAAAAAGAATTTACCCTCACTTTTCCTGGGAGGCCCTCCATATGTGTATAGCTTTACAGTTGTTTCTTTTTTTTTTTTTTAAGATTTTATTTATTCATTTGAGAGACAGAGAAAGTGAGAGAGAGCATGAGAGGAGAGAAGGTTAGAGGAAGAAGCAGACTCCCCGTGCAGCCGGGAGTCCGATGTGGGACTCGATCTCGGAACTCAAGGATCATGACCTGAGCCGAAGGCAGTTGCTCAACCAACTGAGCCACCCAGGCGCCCTTTACAGTTGTTTCACATGAGTATTTTCTTCTCCAAATCAAGTATACTCAATTTTTCCTATGATTCTTCTAGGCATTTCAATTTCCTCTTTCTTCATTCATTCACTCAACTTTTACTGAAGATCTACTAAGTTTAAAGCACTATGCTGCCTCCTGTCTATATAATGATGAGCAAAACCAGACATGGCTCTTGTTCTCATGGAACCCAGAGTCAAGGCAGAGAAGACAGACATTCATCTCCGAGTCACACTAATGGATTGAAAATTAGAAGCTCAGATAAGTGCTCTGAAGGGAAAAAATGTCATTCCATGCAAGCATATGACAATAGAACCTGACCGAGTCTGGGGATCCAGGGAAGACTTCTTTGAGAAAATGGTGGCTGCGCTGAGATGTGGAGAAATAGTGGAATAAAGAGAGGAGAGGAGGACAGATAAAAGAATAGATCGAGAGATCAGCATGTTCAGGGATCCCGAAAGAGAGGATATGTTGTCAAAGAAGGAAAGAATAGCATGGTAGAGTACAGACAATGAGGGATAGAGAGGTGACAGGTAAAGCTGGGGAGTTTAGGACAGAGAACATCACCAGGAGCCTTGCAGGCCTGGTAAAGGTTTTGGATTTCATCCACAAAACAATAGGAAGTCACTGAAGGGTGTGGTGAATTGTGGTAAATTCCTGGTCACCAAATATTCTGGCTTTACTTCCTCCAGTGTGCCTCCCTGTGGGCAGACTATGCATCCCTCCCTACTGAACTCAGAGAAGACTTTGTGACCTGCTTTGGTCAATGAAATGTGGGCAGCCGTGGTGTATGTCCCTTCTGGACAGAAGCTTGAAGAGCCAGCACATGGATCATACTTTCTCTTCAGTCATGTCATTGCCACCATGACCAGCAATGTCCCACACAGAGGCTGCTCCCTCAGCTTGAATTCCAAAGTGAAATTTCCATGGAGCAAAGCCACAGACATGCTGTGAATGAGCAATAAACTGCTGTTGTTGAAAGCTGACGAGATTTCTGGGGTTGTTTGTTATGACAGCATTACCTAATGTGTACTTACAGATACAAAGGATTTTAGGGGGCCTCAGGGAACGTGACCAAATTTGTGTTTTGAAAAGATGAGCAACTACTCTTCAGAAAGTAGACTGAAAAGAACCAAAGTAGATTCTGGAAAACCAGTTAAGTCATTATCATATTAACCCAAGTAAAGGACAGCAGTAAATTGGACAATGGTGAACACAGAGATAGAGGTGTAGGTATAACCAAAAGCTATTTAGGAGATGAAAATTTCAGAGCTTAGTGATATATTTGGATCCTCGGTAGGAGAGGGGGATGGAGAAATAGGTGTATCGGGGATCATGCCTAAGTTTCTGGCTTTGTTTCAGATGAATGCTGATGAGGAAAATATCAAAGGAAAGATCATGAGGTTGGTTTAGAGCAAACCTAACATGAAGCACCTTTGAGGCAGCCAAGTGATGTTCAGTGGGCAGCTGATTACAGCTCTAAAACCCAAAGGTCAGGTTACGGATACAAACTCAGGAATCGCTGGCACATAGCTGGTGGTAATCATGGGCAGTGATGAGTTTGCGAGGTACAGAGTAAAGAGTTAAAAATATATATATATATTGATAATATATATTATGATATATTATAATATATAATCATATAATATATATAAATTATATATTATATGATTACATATTATAATTAAATTATAATAATATATATTATATATTATCATATATATTATATATATACATACACACACACACTCACACACACACACATATATATGGGGGCAGAGAGAGAGAGACAGAGAAGTTGATTGATTTTAGGATTAAATGTTTAGAAGCTCCAAAACGGAACATCTGGGGACAGACTTACTCTTATTAAAAAGGGTTAGCCAGAGAGGAGGAAGGAGAATCAGGAGAAAATGATGTCTCCAAAGCCATAAGAAAAGACTTTTTCAAAAAGAGCGAAGTGATTCGGTGTCAAGGCTCCTCAGAACTCAAGAAAGACGAGGACCAAGATATCTCCATTGGGTTTAACCACACAAAGGTCACCAGAGGCCTTTGCCAAAGCTGTTTGTTACCAGAATGATGTGGCAAACGTGTGGCTGGTGTGGTGCCACACACAGCCCTCCGGGCCCTGCTGCCTCCAGCACAAAGACAAGAGTGAAGCGAGGTCTGGGCGCTCCGTGCATTATATCTGCCCAAGAGGCCCCAAGAGGTCTCACGCTCTCGAGGCCAGGAGCTCACTGACATTCACTAACATGCTCCCTGGGTATACACAGGAGCATGTCCTGCCCACTTTCACCCACCGCAGAGGTTAAGCAAAAAATTCTAGCTCCAAACCATAATAAAACCATTATTTATCATCACTTTGTGGGTATTTAGGAAAACAGAATTAACTACAGACGCCATGATATTCCGTTATGAATCTAAACAGACTCTCAAAAAGTGTATTAACTTTAAATTAATCTAATTAAGAGGAAGTCCCAAAAACCACATGCAATGCAAAGCACACGCACACACACACACACACACACATTTCTACTGATTTATATATTCTACTGATTATATATGTTCTTACTTGTAAATTACAGTGGGTTTCGGGGGGTGATGGGAAAATGGGGGCGAAGAAAGAATTCTCCCTTATTTTTTTCATTTCTGGTTCAGACTGATCTACAAATATTTTGACTATGTATTTCTAGCTTACTCACTTACAAAATTATCTGTTTCTTCTCTTTTTACAAAATTTTTCATCCTATGAATCCTTCTTTTGAACCGTCTCAGACCAGGCTTTTTGTTACTCGCCCACTTCTGCCCCCTCACGTCTCAGCTCCCTGCCCCTCTTCAATTTATTTTGCATAAACACTTGCCTGACAGAATCCTATCCCTAAAATCCCATTTTAATCACTTCTCTGTCCTTTCAAGAACTTACGATGGCTCCCTACTTCCCACCACATGAAAAATAGAGTTCTCTACTCAGAACACAACACTTGCCTCAGTCTATCTCTATTTGACTCATTCAGGTGTTTCAACTCCTCCTCAAAGTACAACCTCCACTTCCCTTGGGCTTTATCAGAACCAGTTCCCAGACTCCTACTCACCTTTCCTCTATGCTCTGGTACCCGCCTCTCCTTGGGCTGAAACGCCCTCTGCTAGTCTCTTCACAGAACCACATCTCAGCCATCTTTCAAGACCCCGTAGGAAAAAGCCCTCCATGCAGAAATTGCTTAACTTCTACGAGAAATTTGCTAATTAAAAAACGAATTCTCTGGAGATTTAACGATGCCACCCTCTTTGCACGAATTATCTCATTGAATATTCAGAATAGCCCTTTGAGGTGGGCAAACATTTTGAAGATAATCAAAGTACGGATTCAGTCCACCTATGGAGAGCCCTCTCCCACAGCGCCTACCATAATAAGGATTCCATAAATGCTGACCGTTATTATGCCCACTACGGAGACGTAGTAACTCTCCCAGGTCACGCTGCAGTTCGTGAAAGCACTAGAATGCAGACTGGCTTTGGAGCCCACCCCTTGACCTTGCCAAGAGCAGCAACGCTCCGTGTGTAGCCCGGCTATGTTGTCGAGCTTTCCTCAGTCATGACAGTCCGTTCTCTATGATTTGTGCTATCTGAATTCCTTAGCAGGACAAGTGTCTGTACTACTCTGTTTTACACTCGATGGCTATCTGAGTGAGACTTACCCCTTCCTCAGTATATGTCTTATCTCAGGCCAAGAGTAAAGCCTAGTGGTCTGCAGATAAATGCTTAACAACCAGCTCTCGAGGAGGAGAGGGAGCTGACTCATAGCGGGCAGTCATTATGTTGGCTGACTTCAGTGGTGTAAATATTCCTACCGCGATCAATTTCAAGATATCAAGACAAAGCCAACCAATCCGTAAAATTGCTAAAATTTTTAACAATTGGTCTTGCAAGTTGGGGCAAGCTGGCTGCCGCACACTACTGGTCCTAAGAATTAGATATTACACTGTATTCTCTCGTCTTTCCTAGTGCCAAGCTTACTACAGAGCACTTAGGATACATGGCCACATATCTGGAGCTTCTGATTCAAGGTTGCAAGTTACATATAAACATTTATTTAGCCTCCTTCCCAAAATCCCATTGAAACGATGATACACAAAAGCTAATGCTTCCATAATAATCCTTACACAAGAAAAGGTGCCAACGGCCAATTAGAAAACTTTGCGAATACACGAAAGACAAGAAAGCAGACTCCTGTTGATGGATAAGTCAAAGGAAACCACAAATTGAAACCAGCACCAGTGAGGGCTGTTATGGACATAGCAACCATTCTTCCCAGGGAGACTCTGAGCTCAGTGGGTATGGAGTGCTTACACAGACGGTGGAGCAAATAATCAGGGTGACTCATTAAAGGGGAAAAAATAACTGAACCAGTTTGCCCCCTCCTTCTTCTGAGTATTGGGAGCGTTGTGTCTCCAGCTACAGGTCTCAGAATTACATTCCAAACCAAGTGCAGTGTTTCCCTGGGAAAGACCCCCCAGTGTAGATATTTGAGGCGGGAGAAATAGAGTAGAGCCTCTGCTATCTGAACTTCCAAATGGACTCCGAGGGGGAAAGTGGGTGCAGTTTTAGCCGCCCCACTTGACTAAAGCCAAATCTGTTCTCCCATTTCAGAGACTCAGTATCTGTTCCGTGAATGAATGAATGACTCTTCTAGCTTGGACACAAATGAATGACTCTTTAGGCAACAAAACAGCCTAAGCAAGTGCATACAAATTCTGGACTTAAAACTAATAAAAATGTGTTTTAGCAACCAAGTTGGAGAAGAGGGGAAAGGAAATCTCCAAGTGACACAGATGAAGAGAAACATCAAGGGCAAGGCGTTAAGCACCAGTTGCACAGCCACATCCGTTGCAGCTGGGGGTGACCATGAGATACAGGTGTAGTTAATATGATGTAAGCAGCAACAGGCAAAGGAATTCTGGGAAAGTTTATCTTTCCTGATTGGGGGTGGGGGGTGGCATCCTTTCCTCCTTGTTTCTTCTCCCTCATCCTGCCTGGACCATGGCTTGTGAGGCGTGAAATGGAATAGCCAGCCTGCCATGAGAAACAAGCAGAAGTATAGAAACTACTCCTTGAGGATGGAGGGGTAGAAAGATACAGGGAGCTTGAGGAAAAAGACAAGGCTGCAAGTAGTTCTTCCCCTCTCTAACTACTTCCAACCTTCCTGTTGTGTTAGAAATATAAAACCCTTCCCGTGATAGGTTGCTGTAACCAGGCTTGGTTGCATCTCAAAATGACATATTGTATGTCTGGAAACCTGGATAGAAGAAAAACACCTTTGAGAATGGAAACTCCAGGCCTGAGATAAATGTGTGTAAGGGGTCTAAATTTATACTCCTTGCTTGACCCAGGAATCCTAATTGAGAAATTAAGTTAAATAAAAAATTAAGCCAGGATATTTGAAACCTCTAGAGCCCCAGCAGTAAAAATATGCACTCACTCCATGGGAATGCTATCACATCTCCAAGGAAGGGGAAAATATTAAAGGTAAGTCCATAGTTAAAAATTATAAGATCCATGAAAAAATATGCTACCATGGGATAAATCAACAGAGCAAAGGGAAGAGCAGCACTCTGAGAACTGATTAAAAAAAAGGACACCCTGAAAGGGACCATGAAATAACTACAAAATGACTGAAGATATAAACAAAGGCACAGAAACATAATGAAAAAAAGACCAAAAAAACCCACAAAAAAAGCAAAGAAAACCAAACACCCAAAACTTTGAAAAAAACAAAATAGAGTCACTGTAAATGAAAAACATAGTCACTGAAATTAAAAATTCAATGAACAGGGTGTGGTATCTGATTGGCTCAGTCTGTTGGGCATTCAACTCTTGGTTTTGGCTCAGGTCATGATCTCATAGGTTATGGGATGGAGCCCCAAGTCAGGCTCCATGCTCAGTGGGGAGTCTGCTTGAAGATTCTCTCCCTTTGGCCCTCCTCCCACTCTCTCTCTCTCTCTCTCTCTCAAATAAATAATACATCTTAAAAACAAAAACAAAAACAAAAACAAACAAATAAACAAAACCCCTCAATGAACAGGGTAATAAATTGTTAAGACAAATGTGAAGAAAGAATCCATAAATTAGAAGACAGATTTGAGGAAACTTCTGCAAATGTAGGACAGAGAAACTATGAAGTTGTAGTTAAGAGCCATTGAAAATAGATCAAGAAGGCTGAATATATATCAAATGGAAATTGCAGACAGAACAAAGGGTAGAAAAGGGAGAAGAGATGATATTTAAGAAAGCAACACCTGAGGGGCACCTGGGTCAGTTAAGTGTCTGCCTTCAGCTCAGGTCATGTGATTCCAGGGTCCTGGGATCAAGTCTTGCATTGGGCTCCCTGCTCAGTGGGGAGCCTGCTTCTCCCTCTCCCTCTGCTCCCCCTGCTCCCCCTGCTCCCCCTGCTCCCCCTGCTTGTGCTCTCTCACTTTCTCTCTAATAAACAAAAATCTTTTTAAAACTGTTTAAAAAAAGAAAATAACACCTGAGAATTTTCCAGAACTAAGTAAAACATAAATGAGTCTTCAGATTTCAGAAGCATACAAACACCTTAGCTCTACAATTTTTTAAATTCTCAACTGAATATACTGTGGTGAAACTTCAGAATGTCAATGATAAGGAGAAAAATCTTTAAAAAGCAAATGTTCTAAAAACAAAAAGCAAAAATTATTCAATTGGACCATCATGAAATTTGTCATAGGTCACCACAGATATCTATGGGAAATGAATGGTATGAATGATTTTTTTTTAAAGATTTTATTTATTTATTTGACAAAGAGAGAGAGATCACAAGTAGGCAGAGAGAGGGGGGGAAGCAGCCTCCCTGCTGAGCAGAGAGCCCGATTCAGGGCTCAATCCCAGGATCCTGAGATCATGACCTGAGCTGAAGGCAGAGGCTTAACCCACTGAGCCACCTAGGCACTCCCTTTTTTTTCTTTTAAATAAGGTTATTTATTTATTTATTTATTTAAGGTTTTATTAAGGTTTATTTAAGGTTTTATTTACTTATTTGACAGAGAGAGAGAGATCACAAGTAGGCAAAGAGACAGGCAGAGAGAGAAGGGGAAGCAAACTCCACGCTGAGCAGAGAGCCTGATTCAGGGCTGGATCCCAGGACCCTGAGATCATGACCTGAGCCAAAGGCAGAGGCTTTAACCCACTGAGCCACCCAGGTGCCCGAAATGAATGATGTTTTGATGCTGCATGAGGGAAATAATTCTCATCATAGAGTTCTATACCCAGCTAAATTTTTATTCCGGACTGAAAATGACACAGACATTTCAAACCAACAAAGTTTGAGAATTTACCATTCAATGACTCTTTATAAAAGAAAGACTCTTTTTAAAAAGATCTACTAAAGGGTTTACTTCAGTAACAGAAATAATTGAATCTGGAAGAAATGTTCCTCAAACGTAAGGGTGAATAAAGAAATTGGTAAACATATCATCAAAATTAAATAATACTTACTGTAAAGAAAAAAATGCTGATGATCAATTTGAGAGGATTTTAAAAATACAGTAACACTAAGATACCAGTCGACAATAACATGGGACACTGAAAAGATATGAGATTTGAGTTTAGGCTATTGATAGAGTTCAAGGGTCCTAAAGTCCTGTGTCAGTTTGAAGGAGAAAAGATATATTGATGAACTCCATATTCTGTTAAGATTTTTTGAGACTAAATGGTAAAAAGTATAGAAATATAATTTCCAAGCCAAAAGAGAAAAGAGGGAAATTAAAAGAAAAAAAGAACTGACAATGCCATGACAGGCAGGACAGCACGGAGGTGACAGAAGAAAGAAAGAAAAAAAAAGGCAGAAAGACAAATTTAAATAAATTCTAAACAGAAAAGTCTAAAAACATAATGTTGAGTAATATACATATTCATACTTTATATGAGTATAAATATATTTTTTAAAACATGAAACAAGATAAAATATTGCTAATGCCCAGATATATGAGCAAAAGGTAGAAAAACAAGGATAGGAAAAATAGTCACGAGTTTCAAAATCATGGCTACTTCCAGAGGGGATGGAGAATGGGACTGAGAACAGGTCCAAAGGGGCTTCCATTTACCTTCATGTGTTTTGTTCTGTTTTTTCTATACTGTGAAAGAAACAAAACAAAACCAAAAAAAAAAAAAAAAGGGAGGGAAAGAGAAAGAAGTAAGGAAAGAAGGAAGAAAAATGCCAAGCTATTCAATGCAAGAATAATTCTACACAAACAAGCAGCACACAAAAGTGTCCCCTCCAGCACCTGGCTGGCCCAGTTAGAAGAATGTCTGACTCTTGATGTTGGGGTCAGGAGTTCGAGCCTCACATTGAGTATAGGGATTATTAAATAAAAATAAGACTTAGGGGTGCTTGGGTGCCTCAGTCAGTTGAGCATCTGGTTTCTGCTCAGGTCATGGTCTCGGGGTCCTGGGATGGAGCCCTGCATCATCGGGGCTCCCTTCTCAGTGGGGAATCTGCTTGTCCCTCTCCCTCTGCCCCTCCCCTGCTTGTGCTCTCTCTCTCAAATATATAAAATCTTTAAAAAATAATAAATAAAATAAATAAAACTTAAAAAAGAAAGAAAGAAAGAAAGAAAGTGCCTCCTCAACAAATTAGCGAGTACAGAGAAGCAGATACAGCAAGAGCAAGCAGGATAAGCTCCGTGAAGGATGATGTGATAACAGTTTGACCTCAGCTACTGGTATTAGCATTATTAGCATTCTAACTGCGGAAATCTGCTGGGAGAGAAAATGGCTTTAACTTATACAGTTGAAAAGACTGATAGTAGAGTGAAGGAAAGGTCATGTGACTCTGAGGATTTTTTTTTAACATTTGATAGAGGTTAGTATACATATTTTAGAAGATCCTATTTCCTCACAATATTTACAAATAAGGATAATCTGACCGATCAAATCTCTTTCTGAAGGCAAAATGGCGCACTAGATACCACTGGTTCTCCAACATGTGGGGAAGCAAGGATCTGGGTGAAAAACTGCGAATACTAAAAACCCTTTGGGATGGTTCCAGTTTAAAGAGTCTCTAGTTCAGAAGTCTCCTCTACCTCCTGCTGTTTGCCTCAATTCTGGAGGCTTCAGGGAAAAGAGGAGAAGGGGAAGGGAGGGGAGGGGGGGAGGGATGCGGGAGAGCAGATGTAAAACTGTGCAAACCATTCATCTACTTTACCTACTTGTTCCATTTCTCAGGAATAATTGGACACAAAGAGAAACGGAGTAAATCGCAGAAGTGATAGCATTCTACATTTCCTCTGCCCACAATTTTCCAGATAGTCGGCCACCCTTACGTAGGGCAGACTTAAGAGAAAGTAGGATTTAATTACATCTCTTCCAATGCAAGCTGGCCACAGGGATATCAGTGGGAAAAGTGTGTTCATGTTCATTGTTAAGTTTATGGCAGCTAAAAATATAGCTCCACTCTTCTATCTTCTCAAAGTGATGACAAAGATTTTCAGCTAAATACCAAGACACGAGATCTCAGGCCAGTCCAGCACTGACCGCAGGAGGATCCCATGAGCACTTCAAGGACTACCAAACAATATGATCTCTGCCACTCCAGTAGAAAGGGTGATTCTGAAATGTCACCTCCCCAATTCTCTTTTTTTATTGGGGCATACTGTACATATTATAAAATACACATATTTTACATATGTAATTTTAACTAAATAATTATAATTATACAAATACAAATGCACAATTTTAAATATCTAAAATACATACATAATTTTGATGAAACTGTACATCCATCCCAATCACAATACAATATAAAGCCATTCTTTAAGGAACCTTTTATCCGAATAGATCCAATAGTGATGAAACAATAGCTTCTATTTCTAAATATCTTGCATTTGCAATCTTAGAACTAGCATCTGAGACGTGAAGATAATGAGATACGGGGTAGTAAATAGTATATTTTACCCCATCTATAAGGGTTCCCACTTTCCATAGTCGTTTAGATAAGAAACAGAAAACGCTATAAATCCCTGCAAAGTGATTTGTACTTTAAAGTACAAATCTTAACAATTTGTATGCTGAAAAGTGATTAATCATACTTTATTTTCTTTTCAAAATTTCTTACCCTGCCTCATGAATAAGCCAATACACCTTATCTTCTGTCCTATCTGAAAAATCTGGATTAACACCCAAGGCCGAATTCCTTTCTAGAAACAGGGTACATAGCTACAAATAATTCTCTTGAAGTCAAAGGAAAATAACAACAAATACAGGAACACCTTACTCTGAAGTTCCTTTATTTTGGTTTAAACCTCTCTTAACTGGCTCTTTTCCAGTCTTTGGAGCATTATTAAACGATCCTACTATTGATTTTCTGCACTTAGTACTGGTGGAATGGAGCGACTTGAAGCACTAATGACTGAAGTCCACTCACTGTCTAAAGGACAGGTACAAAGGCAGACATACTTGGAACTCATTCCTCCAACCATCCTCATAACTTAGACTTCAGCGCCTGGAAATAGGACAGGTGGGAAATAGGACACGGAACTCAACTCATCTCTCTTACTTAAATATAGCACTGCTTCTATTTCTGTTACTTATCTTGGGAAATTTCATAAGTATTGGTATATTTTGCTATTCAGCATGAAGCCGTATGTTTCATTTCTACCTTTGAAATCCAAATTTCCAAGCAATCGTTTTTAGAAAAGCACTCCTCTATTTTCAGCTTCATTCTCCATGGGCCATTTATTTGTGATGCCGGGCTGTTGAGTAACTAGAGGTTACAATAAGAATTTGTCATGCCAGAGTCCATCTTTAAAAAGAAAAGCTTTTAAGACAAGCACACCAATTTTTTTAAATGAGTAAAAGAAATGAACAGGCATTTCACATAAAAGGGGAAGGGGAAAGGAATGGCCTCCAAAGTTCAACCTCGTAAATAATCAGGAAAATGCACATTAAAACCACAATGAGACACCATTTCACACCCCATCAGATTAGCAAAAATTTGTAGTCTTACAATACCAAGTGTTGTATGCGGATGTGACAGTAGAGAAACTCTCATACAAACTGGTAAGAGCAGGGAGTGTCTTTAGGGGTGATATGTCAGGATGTCTTTAAAATGGTTCAACAAAACAAAAAATGTGTAGAGGGAGAAAGAAAAGGCAAATATGACAAAGTCTGTTTTACAAAGTAGGGGGCAGGCTCTAGGGGCAGAGTCTGCAAACTGGAATCACGGTTCTGCTACTCGTTAATTGTAGTCTGGTTTAATTATTTAAGCTCTCTTTATGTCAGTTTAATTATCTGTGAAATGGGAGTAATGGTGGTATGTACTTGCTAGAGGTGTGAACATTTAGTGTGTTAATTCATGTGTTGCACTTAAAGCAGCCGCTGCCTCATCATAAGCCTTCCATAAATGTCAGTTATTACCTCTGTTGGCGCCATTTTGCAGATGTTGTAAGTTGAGACTCAGAAGGGTGAAGCAACGTGTCCAGTCACATCTATGGCTGATTGAGGCTGCAGAGAAGCTCCCCCACAAATCAGCGGAGACACCCACAGAGCAGCTCCCTGACAGCAAACAGTGGAAACAACCCAAAGGCCCATCCACTGTAGAATGGCTCACTAAATAATATTGGTTTGTATGGGGGTTTTTTTAGGATTTTATTTATTTATTTAAAGAGCAGGAACGTGCACACACAAATGAGGCAGGAGGTCGGGAGAAGGACAGAGGGAGTTTGAGAATCTCAAGCCGGCTCTGCACTGAGCTCTGGAGCCCAACGCAGGGCTCAATCTTATGACCTAAGATCACGACCTGAGCCGGAATCGATAGTCAGACGCCTAAGCGACATAGCCACCCAAGTGCCCCGACAGTGCTGTTTCTCTACAGAAGGCTATACAGCCAGGAAGAGGAAAAAGATGGATTAACATGAAGAGTATAAAAAAAATTAAAATTAATTAAAGGGTTTTATTTTATCCTTAAAGATTTTAGCTGGTGTAGCAACAAGAGGACTGATTAAGCCATAAAAACGCCCATAAAAAAACAAAAAAAAATTTTTTTTGTTTGTAACCACTTTGTACTTCATCACAACACTTGTTAAGATCAAGAAAGTACTCTCTAGGGGCGCCTGGGTGGCTCAGTGGGTTAAGCCTCTGCCTTCAGCTCAGGTCATGATCTCAGGGTTTTGGGATCGAGCCCCGCATTGGGCTCTCTGCTCAGCAGGGAGCCTGCTTCTCCCTCTCGCTGCCTGCCTCTCTGCCTACTTGTGATCTCTCTCCTCTCTGTCAAATAAATAAATAAATAAAATTTTAAAAAGATTAAAAAAAGAAAGTACTCTCTAAATGTTTAATACGTGAATAGTTACATAAACCAAAGACTTATTCCTATAATGAACTAATTTGCAGCCATTAAGATCACGTTTTTTAAATGAATATTTAGTGGCATGGTGAAATGTTCACTATATAAACTTTAAAAATATAAGATTCCGAAAACTTAAATATATACAAATACATACATTTGCATCCATACTTATATATGTATATACACCCATGTATCTATAGAGTATTTGTGTATATATATACGTATTTAAATATATATCACAGAATGAACTTGAAAGCTTACACACCCAAAAAAACCCTTTTTTTATTTTTTAAAGATTTTACTTTTATTTTATTTGTTTTTAAGTAGGCTCCATACCCAAAGTGAGGATTGAACTCACAACCCCAAGATCAAAAGGTGCATGCTCTCAACCCACTGAGCCAGCCAGGTGCCCCTAAAATTCACTTTTTTTTCAAAGTTAGAAGAGATTTTCTTTGAATGGAGAGAGATGGAAAATGATTTTTTCCCTTTTTTTCCTTTCATCTGTAATCTATTTTCTACAGTGAAAATGAGTCAGAGGTGACTCTGGAGGGTAACTAGGCATCTAACACAGTCAGGGATTGCCCACGGACAGTCCTGAAACATTTCCACTCTTGGGTGAAACTCTTCACCTGTGCTCCAGAAGATAGTTACAAGAAGGTTCATAGCAACACTGCTTCTGACAGAGAAAAAGTAGAAACATCCGACATCCAGCCACAGAGGCATCGATATGTACTTGGTGAATACCTAGGCAGCTGTTAAAGCTGTTAAAAAGAAGGAAATGGAGCGACAATAATCAAGGTGAGTCTATCACAAAAATATCATGCGGATTGATGTATCTGAAAATGGCAGAAATGTAGGTGCAGTATGATACTCTTTATATAAAAATTAAAAACACGCAAAATCACACTATGTGTTTACTACATGTATTATTTATGTATATACGCATATGTAGGAAAATATTTTTAATTGTATGGGAATGTTAAATACCAAAGGCAGGGTAAAAGTTATCTGTGGAATGTGAGGCAGGGAAATGAGATGGGGGGAACATACACCTGGGGGGGTAGGGCGGGGACTGCAAGCATACCTTTAATGCTTTATCTCTTGGACCCAGTACTAGGGTATAGGGGTTTGTTCTTATACAATTCTCTGCAGGGTTTGTGTGTGTGTGTGCCTGAAATGTTTCAGAATAAAATAGTCCTCACATAACGAAAGAAAAATTTTTTTTTTACGAAAGAAAAATTTTAAATTATCTCTAGAGATGCAATTATTTGGAGGTGCAATCATGGACATTTAGACTAATTGTGTGTGTGTGTGTGTGTGTGTGAGGCACTGGCAGGGGGAGGGGGTTCCAGTTGGACTAATTTTTAAAAATATTTTTACATCTTTATTTTGGCAAAAACAAGATTTCCAAACCAGGACATTTAAGTCCTGCGAAAACTGAAACGATTTTTAATGAGAATATTTGATTATAATTATCACCTGATTTCGTTTAATACCCCAACTCTATTGGGAGAAAAAATAAAAACATACATATTGAAAAGCAGGGGGTAAAGGAAGATCGAATCAGTAAAGAGCTGTAGTCATTTTATTCTTTCAGCCAATTCTAGATTTAGGGGAATCTCCGTGGCTCAGAGCAGGCCCTGGATGACTAAAGCCACACTTCCAGCCTTGCTGAAGCCGATCATCCCAACCCTGGCCAACTCTGTCAGAGGGCAGAATGACCCATTTGCACATGGTTAAACGGTTTCGTCAGTGAAACAGATTTAAACTAGCTTTAAAAGAAGGAAAAGAAAACATTCAGTGCATTCCACATTTTCCCTTAAGTATACTGTACCTTCCAGTTATGCTGCATTTTGCATGCCTCAGAGCTCCGAAACACTATTAAAATTGTGCACATAAATCATTTCATCCCCGGTGAAATATAGCTGTCTCCTTCAGGAGCAATAAGGGGTGACCTGTCCCAAGTGGCTACACCCTGGGGTGAGGCCCCCGCTCGGCCAAAATCAAAGGCGGGTAAACCGAAGGGACCCACGTTCTGTCTTCATGGCTGCAAAAGTCTGGAGAAGTTCTCATCTTTTCTTGCATCCAGCCACCACAATTTTGGGTTAAAAGCTCTCTTTTGAAAAACTGGGAAATTCTACCTCCTGACCACATGATCTCAGCAGTTCCAGCGTGTGGGAAATGTAGGGTTACAAGAGCGGAAAGGATCATCAAAACCGGCAGGCTGAAGGGAGCAACTCCAAAGAGTGGCTCTGGAAAAGGTTACACGACCCAGGAATTAACAAAGATGTAAGTGAGGGGAAGGGGGTCGGTCAGTGTCCGTGTGTTTCCAGCAAAAAAAGACTTTCCTTCTTCCCCAAGAATCCGCCGTGGGGGTTCCTGTAACGCACAGACGCGACTTGATAGACATCAATCTTGTTTACACAGCACACACCCTTGGGGAGAGCAGTCCGGCGTTCACAAGCCACTGCCTGCGTTCTAGACGCTTCCCTGGGAAAGGAGCCGGCCCGCGCGGGGGCGGGGCCGCCGGGCCCGGGACCGCCCGGCCCGCGGCTGCGCCCTCGCCCCGCCCACCCCGTCACCGCGCTGCGGCCCGAGCGGGTGCTGGGCGGGAGTGAAGCCGGCTCTGGGGCAGCCTACCCCGGGCTGTGGCAGAGGAGGGCCGGCCGGTACGCGGCGAGCCTGGGAAGACAGCCGGCATCTGCCCGGCGCGTCCGAGGGCCTCCGCACGTGTGCACCCTTTCTGCATTGCTAATCAGGACCTCTAAGGAGCCTAGGTAATTTCCAAACCCAAACCCTGCCCCCACCCCTAGCAGCACACACACTGGCTCGCACCCCGCACCCCGGGTCTGTAGGAATTGCTAATAAGGGCGCCTCCTGTCCGAGGAACGTGCTTAGCAGCCGAATTCAGCGGCAAGGATGATCTGAAGGCGGCCCTTGCTCCAGGCGTCCCCAGGGAGAAAAGCGAGGTCGGCCTCCGGATCAGCCTGGAAGCTTCGACTTCCCAGGGCGGAGGAGAGAAGTCCACCTCACCTGAGGCGAGGCCAAACAAAAGTCGCTCCTTCCTTTGGGGCCTGGCTTTCCCTGTAACAAACTGAAAGGGCCGCATCTACCATAAATTTTTTCTTAATTTCTCTAAGTTGCTTTCTGTTGAATAATTATGGGATCTCAGTTTCAGAATTAAATCCATCGCCTACCAGGACGGCGCCCCAGACTGGGCACGTCCCCCAGAGTTAGCTGGCTGAGTCCTCACACAGCCCAGTGGGGTTGCTACAAATACCTGCCCAGGGGGGCGCCCAGGGGGCCCAGTCGGTTAGGCTCCCCCACTCTCGGTCAGGGGTCAGGTCAAGATCTCAGGGTTCTGAGATCCAGGCCCCGGTGGGGCTCCTGCTCAGAGGGGAGTCTGCTTACAATTCTCTCTCTCCTCCCACTGCTCGCTCTTGCTCTCTGAAATAAATAAATAAACCTTAAAACAAAAAGCCAAACACGGGCCCGGTAGGCCAGCAAAAGGCCTTCCTAGGATGTGTTGTTGGTGTGAAGTCACCAGACCAGCTCCTCGCCCGACTCGCTCCTTAAACCCCAGGTTTCCATACTGGGGGAATGGAAATGACTTCACCCTTGACTTTCTTTTCTCTGCAACCCTTTCTCAGAAGCTGTTTTCATTTCCTTCTTTCCCTCTCCTTTCCCTCCCTCTTCCTTTTGCTCCCTTGGCCACAGGGTCACTTCTTCCTAGCCCCAGGAAGTCTGTCCACGAGGGAGGATTAAAGGGCCACTTGGGGAGGGAGATGCTATCCACCGGAAGGGCAGAGCCGGCCTGGTGCTCTTCCTGCCAAGTGACTATGCTACGAGAACCAGCTGGGTCGGGTCTCGACACGCTTCTCTGTTCTGCAGCTCCCAGAAGTTTTTGTGTCTCTAACTTCAGTGATCTTAGGTGCCCCTAAAGGCAAGTGGGACACCTGAATCATAAAGCTTCAGATGAGCTGAGTTCAAAGTTTTATTTTCTACTTCTAAAGCCCTCCATAAATTAGGGCAAAGGTAGTTGGACTCCGGCCTCCTGCCCTGGCGCTCCTCTGAGATTATTAAGGTTGGCTAAGCAATCTGCTCTTGAGAAACCAGGTGTAACGAAACCCGGCTGGAGGGAGCTGGGGGTTGTTTGTGGAACTTTCTTCTCTGCGGCAGGAGCGGTCCTGCAAGTTTGCCACTAGAGCTATGTGGTGTGCGGTGTTCATGTCCCGTTCCCCCCCCCATCCCCCGCCTCGCCTTTAGCAGCGAAAGTCCCAGAACACAAGGCTTCCCAGCTGAATATCGGGCCAGCCTTGAATGAGGAGGAAAGCGGTCACTGTGAATTGTGGGCGGCAGGCGTGGGAGAACTCTTCACCCCCCTCCCACCCCACCTCCACCCCTCTCATCTTCAGTAGCCTGGCTAGCTCATGTTCAAAGAGGAGGAATGTTTCAGAGCTCTGCCACCAATTTGAATGGAGTCCTCAGGATTAAAGTGATAGGCTATCGTCAAAACGAACATTCGGCGCAGATCTAAGTTGATCCTAAAGGAAGCAATTAATTCTCACTGTTCTCTGTTTTCCTTATCTGCGTGTGGAATCGTTTTTTGTCCCAGCTCTCTCGTGTTTTTACATTTCCAGCCAAAGGGCTGTTTCTTTCTAAGACTCTTGCAACCTTTATGGTGTTGGGGATAGTCCGTAATTCGTGTTTGTGCCCTCTGAGCCTATCTGCTTGCAAATGTTCTGCCGCTGTAGCAACCGACGTGTTTTTGAAACCTGGCTGCAGAGAGCCATTTGGTGTGGTTTTCCAGGTTGGGCCAGGCCGGTTCCCCAGGGCGCACCGAGACCCTGGGACATGCATGTATGTTGAGTCAGGAGGATGGGGACTTAAGGTGGCTTCGTTCCAAGGCCCCGGAATGGCCCCACAATCACACCACATCCTGTTCTAGAAGATCTTTCTGCCCACTCAGATCAGGTTCCCATAATAACAAGGACAAGAGTAGATAGGAGTGTGAACTGTAGAAGCATCAGCTCCCTGTGGAATGAGCTTGTTGGTGTTTATTAATGTCGGCCTTTGGAAGAGATGGGGACCTAGGAAAAATCGAGGCTAATTTGCGGGAAGAAAACAAAAAGAGAAAGTAAGAGAAAGTGAACCACCCATCAAAAATAAAGGAAATCTTTCCCACTGTGCTTTGTACTGTGATCTAAACCTACTGGAAGTCAGACCCGGAAGACAAGCCCAAATTGATGAGCATATTACGCTGTCAGCTCCGTGGGGCTTGCAAACAGCTGAGAAATGACTCCGCTCTCATGACCTCCAAGACGGTCTCCAGCGAGCTTCACGTGACACGAGCTGCTCGTCCACCTCCCGTTTACTGGAGGGTGTTCTGTAAAGAGGAAAGCACCCCTTCCTATTTTATTCCAATACAGCGGTCATTTTTATATCTCAGTGGTCCCCAAAGCATTTGATAGAGGAATCTAAATCCATCTGTTATTATGGGAAAAATGCAGACTTTCAGGGAACAGAAATGAGAAAATCCTTTGGCTGAAGTAATTTACTTTTTATAAAGTCTCTCAGTAGCAAAGAACCGATCTGGGTGGCAAATAGATTCAAAATCATGGGGGAACGGCCCTCACATTGCGTTTTGTTTTAATCTTTGGTTACGCGGGTCCATCCGACAAACTAGGAAAGTCAATGATATTCAGAGTGGGGGAGTCTTTTACTTAGGACCTGGACAACTATTTTGCTGGAAATATAAAAACATTAGGGAATTGGGACAGACTGTGATTTGCCATAAAGATAAGGGAAACAGAGAACAGTAAGAATTAATTGCTGTCTTTAGGATCAGCTTAGATTTGTGCGGAATGTTTGTTTTGACTGTATCACTTTCATCCCCGGGACACCCTCACAAATCAACATTGACGTGTCCTTAAAAAATAATGTGACAACCAACTCTTAATTACTTGAATCATCGTGCAGAAAGAACTTACTATAACCAGCAGACCAAGGGACCAGAAAAGATGGATGAACTGGACACGGGGGGTGGGGGGAGGGGCAAGCCATCTAAGTTCCTGATTGTTCCTTTTCTCAAAATTCTTTTTGACAAAGATTCAATTGCGCCAAATATCTATCAGCGTCATGATGACCAGACTATCAAACTTGTTTCATTAAACATTCTCTCTTCTCCTACAACTGTCTAAACAGGATTTTCCCACTTAGCACTCTATCAATCCACAGTTATGATTGTGCCACAATTTAGAAGATCCCTTGTATCGCATATTAATATTTGTATAATTATTAAAGTATGTAATGATTTGCACAGGGACTCTAAAATTAAATATAGCATGTCATTTGTAGTCTTTTCTAAAACTATAAATGAAAAATTACTTTCTAGCCATTAGTTTTTGCTGGAACCACTTGTGAGATGACTTCTATTTTCAGTGGTAGAGGTAACACTTTTCAGAAAGTACAGCATTTAAGCGAAATCGTTTACATTGTATAATTCGGTGGTTTTCAGAAGATCCGAGTGCTCTTTCCCGAAAAAATATTAAGTAGAAGACAAACAAATGAAACCATAAAAACAGAAGTGTTGAGGGGGCAATGGAAGAACAGGTTTTAGGGCTTTTAACCCTCTGAAGGGCCACAAAAGCACTTTTGAGGAAGATTAGGGCGTGGGGGAGTGTGAAAGCCGTTGTAGTTTTGTCAGACTCATTAGAAAGAAAATAAATAAAAGCCTGTTTGAGCTGATATACCTCTTCCTTGCACCTGTGTGTGTGTTTGTGACGCACCATTCAATTCCTAGCTGGTTCCTGTCTTTATCATTCTTACCCTCAAGCTGCAACTTTGGTGACATTTTATCCTAGTGCAAATGGATTCTGTGTCTATGAATTTTTGGGTTCTCCTTTGTGTCCTGGCAGTTCCCGACAGGCCAGAAGGCATGTTAGGCCAAAAGACATATGACCTCGATGAAATTATTTAGACAAGTGTTGCTATGTTGTCGAAGAACCATAGCATCTCAAGAAATGGTTGTCAAATTATGATTAGAACTTTGAAGGCTCTCTCATCCATAAAAGGTGATTTGTTGCCATTGACACCACTGAGGTCTTGGAAGCTCAGGGAGATCACCAAGGTCACAGGAGTTCATTCCAGACCACGGCACAAGTCTCTCTTGGCCCGAGTCATAGGCTTTTTCCGCTACCCTATGGAATGCCTTGCGCGCATTTATATGAAATTTTTACAACTTGCAAATATCAAAAAGAACCATCCACTGAAACCGATTGTTTGTACGTTTATTTAGACTCTTCCAGTCTGGCTCCTCCTTAAAGTCATAGTCAAGAGGCACAGCTTGTCTTAGATCGCAGATCCTGGAAACATCCTTAAGCAACACAAGTCACCGCAAAAGGATTTCAGGAGGTCACACGGAGACAAAGAACACCAAGGTAGCCAAGCATCTGTGCCTTCTTTGGAAAGCATCGGAGGGGTTTGCTTAGCATTTACTGAAACGCATTAGCAAATGTGAGGCTGGGATGGGAAGGCTGAAACTTTGGTGTAGCTGATCCATCAAGAGCTTCTTTCACACCTAACTTCCTGGGCAGAAAGTGGGGAGACCTCATTCCACGGGCTGACCTTCTCATAAACCCAGAGCTTTCAATCCTGCACTGGCGGCAGAGGACTCTGTGTTTGTGTCGCACACACATTATCAAAATAAGAGAGCTTCGTGTGGTTTTGAACTCGTCAAAGCATATTTGTGCCTGGGCCACACACATTTCCAAATGACCTAATTGGACATTTTATTTTTAAGTCCCATGTCATTCTCTGCTTCAGGCTATGTTGAATTTGTTTGTTTTTGTTCCTTCTGAGTTTTCAAGAGAAATGCTGAAGGAGGATTTGCCATGAACCAAATTAACACACCGGTTTCCATTTTTGTTTTTTTGGCGGCTTTGCTTCTGCCAGGGGATATTAGCTCCTGTAACGTTAGTCGTTGTGTGCCTAACTGTATATACAGTTAGATGACATGCATTTCGATCTGTGTAAAGGCAGATGCTTCTGAGAGAACCAGCACCACAGGTTTCCGTGGGGCGCAAGTCTGTCAACCGCGAGAGGAATGAGTGGAGGGAGTCTCTAGGTGGGGGTTTCCCCGTTGTTCCTTACAGTTTGGCAAATGGAAGACACTCATCTTTGGAAAAGCATCTGGGGGTGCTTGGGGTAATGATCCTATTTGTTATCTGGTTTATTCAGCTTATGTTATAAATAGGATGGCCTTGATTTTTAAATGACATCATTGATACAGCATTGGAAGTTTCCTCAGAACAAAGCAAAGAGGAAAAAGAATAATGCGTATTGTAGATCCTGGAACACTTGCTCACCATGCCTCACAGGATTGGTGTGAGAAGCAAATAAATTTGAAAATTGTAAGGGATGCCGCAAACCGTCCATGGATTGGTACCGGTACATATTTGAGTTATATTTCAGCATGGAAGCAAAGATGAAAAATTCAGATTACTGCTTCCACGCACTCTTACGAAAACATAAGGACACTTAGCCTGGTTTTTTTCTTCAATAGCTTTACTGAAGTACATTTTACGTACCGTAAAATCCGCTCACCGTGAGTGCACACTCATTGATTTTGAGTAGATGTATATAGTCGTGCATGTATATGATCTAGCGATGGCGAGAACCCAGTTTCAGAACATTTCTGTGACCCCAGTACATTCCTGTATGCCCATTTGCCATTTATCCCCTTTCACACCCCAGCCCCAAGAAATCACCGATGTGCCAGACTATCTCTAGAAATCTACCTTTTCTGGACGTTTCATTTGAATGGAGTCTTTTGCATCTGGCTTCTTTCATATAGCTTATGTTTTTGACATTCATCTGTGTTGTAACACATATCAGCACTTGGTTCCTTGTTATTGCTGAATACTATTCCATTGACATTTGGGCTGTTCCGAAGGTCTGACTATTTTGAAAAATGCTGCTATGAACATTCACGTACGTATCTTTGTCTCAACATCTGTTTTCATTTCTCTTGGGTAGATGCCTAAGAGTGAATTGTTGGGGCTTGTGGTAAGTTTATGTTTACATTTTTAAGAACCTGCCCATCTGTTATCCAAAGTGGCCCTTTCATTTTATATTCCCATCCGCACTGTGCAGGGGTTCCAGCATTGCCCCATCCTTGCCAACACTTGATATTGTCTGTGTTTTTGATCACAGCCTGGTGGGTATGTGGTGCTATCTCATGGCAGTTTGGATTTGCATTTCCCTAGTGATTAATGATGTTGAGCATCTTGCCATGTGTGTGTTTGTCGTTAGTATATCTTTTTTTGTTTTTTCTGAAACCTCTATTCAAATCTTTTGCCTTGTCTTAAAAACTGGGTTGATTGCTTGTTATGAAGCTAGACCCTACTCGTTTTTTGCCATTAATTACCATTTCACCTTTCACCGCCATGCGTGCTCTCCTATTCTGCTGCCTTCCAGTGTTAACTATGGGTCTGTACTTGTTTCATTTTTAGTGCAAATACATTTTTTTCCCTCCAAACTTGATTTTGAAACTTCTTCAAGGAGAAGAGCATGCCCCCGCTTATTTATTTCTTTTTATAAGCCAGACCTAGCAAGATAGTCTGAAGATAATATCTCCTAAATGAATATTTGTCACATAAATGATGAAAAGCTCCTATTCTGTATGTCAGAATCGTCAGCACACCTGGTGTTATAATTTAGTAAGTCGCATTTAATTTTCTTAATTATTACTTATTTTGTACATCCAGGGTTTCAGTTTTAAAACCGTTTTGGAAACGAAGGAGTGCTTCAGATAGTAAACATGGACAAACAAATTTAATTATCAGAGAAAGGTTAAAAGAGATTCTGGGGAAACATTAACGGTTTGTGGTAGTTAATATGTTAAAATAAATTCAGGTTTTTAGGTATTATAATTTTTCTGCAAATGTCTCCGAGCGCCTTAACAAAAATAGCACGAAACATAATTATCAAAATGGACAACTCTCGCAAGTAAGTTGAAAGCAAACCAAATGCTTCACCTATCACCAGTACTCTGGACCCCAAGTAAAAGATTTCTAATTATAAATATAAACTTAACTTATGTATCAGCCTGAATATAAAACAAAAACAACTTTCCCTATAACTGGTAAATAACAGGGGGGAAAAAAAAACTTTCGAGCCTTGCCTGGAAGGATGCCAAAGATATACACTTGAGAATATTTTAAGGTAATTAGCATTTTTGTCTCTGTGTCAGTAAAAATAGGCTTTTGCCTGCTACTAATTTTCTTTGGGTTAGTGAGACCATTGTATGAGTGAAGGGCCGTTAAAGGCCATTTATATTGTACAAACAGAGGCACAAATTAGAGAGGGCATGTTAATAAGGAGAGGGGGCTTATGAGTGCTCAATTATGAGCCCAGATCCTGCTTCTATTTTAGGGGGATAGAAAACACATCAATCTTGCTTTTAGAATATTTTCAATTAAAATGAACAGCACAGGGCATACTAAGAACCAGCAAAGGCTGTGGCCATGTGGATTTTGAATCATTCTTATGTACCATCTGAGGATCAAAACTGATAGACATTCAATGGGCTGAAATATAATTTGAGATCCCCAAAGAACAACGTCCCTGAGCTGCATAAGAAATTCTAAAGGAAAAGAAATATAAAACTGGACCATCTGTTTCACTTTTCAGCCTGCAACCTTTAGAGTAGAAGATTTGGAGGAGGATGCTGTTTAAACCTGAATAGGGATGAAATATAGTACATAAATTCACAACATATCATTAACTTCCTCTCTCCCAAGCACAATCGATAGCGTCCACAAGCCTAGCTCTGCATGCTAAAAACAAAGCCCAGTGTTGCCTGCACGGAACAGTCACTTCTCCCCACACGGAAACAATAGTGGGTAGATTACTCTCCGGCCCTAGGGCAGTGCCTCCTGCCTAACTGGGGTGAGCAAATGGAGGGACCTCTCTACCCAGGCAAGTGTTTGGAGAATGTAATTATAGTTTGCATATGCAGCGATATCCGGGTAAGCCCTGTTTGCGCTTCCTTTAGCTACTACTTTCCATAGCTTCCTAGCATGTTTCTTACTCGTATTTAGGAAAACAGTTCAAGATCTCGTCCCCAAAGTTACCTTTCCCCTTGTGCAAAATACCGATCTTGGAAATAGAGCTAACCAGGCAGTCAGGGTTCACAGAATGCTCCGGGAGTGGAAAGGCACCAAAAGCAGTGAAGCGTGGTGGGAATGAATGCCTTTGGTCTTAAGGTAGAGAAACCACTACCCCCTCAGTGCTATTCAATAAACCGAGAGCTGAACTTGTGCAAACCATGATTGTATTGGATTTTTGGCTTCTCTTTTTCAGGTGGCGCTAGTCCTCGCTCTTGAAACCTTTGTAACTATTAAGGCTGAAGTGCCATTTAAAGAAAAAGGAAGGCAAAGAAATGAGCTATAGGAAGCCATGGTGAGTCATTTTTCAATGAATCCTTTCTTGAGCTCATTGGGGAAGCAGGCTTCAGGGTGATGGGATCATAGGCTTTATTTTGAATTTGTCTGTTATACCCTTAAAGCTTTCTTCAAGGGAGCTACGTAGGGTTCACAACACAAGGTCTGTTGCTACGGAAAGGTTTGTACCTAACCATATTGTGGAGTGCTGTTAGGAGCCGGGAAACCCGAATATTGGTTCATCTCTTTTTAAAGACCGTGTGTTTATGGGCAAAAACAAAACAAAAAACGTGCACAGCACATACCTCGGACATCACAGAACAATTTTAAAGGCCTTTTTTACGTTGTATGCATCAAGAAGCTGTTATGCATTTAAAGATCCGCGGTGGCCTCTTAACTACAGAAGTGAGAGGTCCTGTTGTAAATACCAGTTACCCACAGTACGTAATGGAAGCGCCTCTGAGATTTACATCTCTAAGTTCTTTTCCATGTCGCATGTCTCATTTCTACCCGATGGCTCCGCAAGGGAGCTCTCCTTTGGGCGTGGCATCTAGCACTGCTTTCTGGGTGAACAGTTTCAACCCAAGAAGATGCTATGACGAGTGCTTGCTGTGTCGAGTGTTCCGTTCAGAATGGAAAGGTGGAGCTTGGCCTAACATTAAAATCTGGGCTTGCCTGGGAAAAAAATGCAACGGTGGCTCTAAACACAGTCTAAATATGTTCAACTTCCACGTTTTTTTCTTTGCATCCATCACTGCGAAGTATTGTTTGGTTCGTTTTAAAGCAGTAATGGAGGGGCTCCTGGGTGGAGGAGGGATGTGCTTGGGATTGTGAGTTCAAGTCCCACATCCAGCATAGAGATTATGTAAATAAATATTGTCTTAAAAAGCCAATGTGTTGTATGGTGCTGACTCCCACACTTGTGGGAAGATCTGTTGGTTCCCAGCAGGGACCCTAGAGTCAGGCTGCCGGTGGGAGGGGGGGGGCAGCTATGCCATTTGTAGCCTGTGTAATCTTGGGCAAGCCTCTTAACCTCTCTTTGCCTGTTCCCGTGGCTGTAACACTGGGATAATAATGGCACCTGTTTTATAGGAATTAAATGAGATAGTTCTGGTAAAGCACTGAAAATAGTATCTGGCACATAGTAGGTATGCAGTATGTATTAGTTTATTACTTCGTTGCATATCTTTATCATCCTGCAATTTTTAATTTTGCCCTTTTCTATGAATACGGAGCCGTTTCCCTTAACTCAAAAGCATTCATTATTTTTTTTAAAGATTTTATTTATTTCTTTGACAAAAAGCGAGAGAGCACAAGCAGGGGGAGTGGCAGAGGGAAAGGGAGAAACAGGCTCCCCACTGAGCAGGGGGCCTGATGCGACACTCGATCCCAGGGCCCTGGGATCATGACCTGAGCCAAAAGCACACACTTAATAGACTGAGCCACCCAGTCGCCCCAGATGCATTTAAAATGGTAGAATTTGGATCATTGTGGCAGGATGTTTGAAAAATACGTGGGATGGGGTGACTTTCCGGTGTCCCTCAAATAATACTGAGAGTATAATTGACAGTTTCCCTGTAACTCTAAAGAAAATTTGGCCTTTCAATCTGGAGTAGTAAGTATGATTCCTTCTTTGCCCATTGTCCTGCTAAAAGCTCTTTTTGATTCTAGATAATACAAATGTAAAAACTGTTTTGTCTAGATGTTTTTATGTTATAGAGGTCTTCAAATTTCTGTTTATATCAGTGCTTCTAAACAATCCTTGTATGTTATTAAATGTAGAAAGAGGTTAAAAATAATTTTAATAACTCACTCCAACATAGGTAAAGACCAGTCACGGTCTCTGGGATACTGGCTTTTACTGGTATGCCAAGTGTAATAAGCATAGACGTGTTAGAAAAAGATAGGGAGCTCATCTTGCATATCTCCAAACTGATGTGTGAGGTTTCAGCCAGGCCTGGAAATGATTGTTAGTATTTGGCATTTCTTCCCAACCAGCGGGAGCACTATTAGTAGGTCTGTTCTCTTTACTCGGAACATAATTTGGTCCTGTCAAGTTAATTTAACTACAATTGAATGGAGTTTTTTGTTCTTTAAAGGTTTTGGTTTTTTTTTTTTCATGTCTCATTTATATACCATCTCTAGTGAGGTCAGATTCCCCCTTTAAATATTATCTGATTTATTCTCATAACATCTCTAAGAGATAAAGCGCGTTTGTCTATATTATTAACATCTGGTCTTAGAAGATTCACATTTACTTTGTTGGGAGATCACCGAAAATAAATCTCATGTAGACACTAATGGAAAATATAATAGGAGATAAATACAGGTATGTCTGCAAATGAAGATATTTTCCCACCTTTGAAATCTGTTGACTAAAAAGATAAAAAGTGGAACAACTTATGATGATTGAATAGTAATAAAAAGCAGCATTTAATCTAAATCTCTCCTTCCTGTGATTACAGCATACTAAATATTACTCAATGCTGGAGAGTGTGCTGATGAGCTATGTAAATGTTTTCCAATAAAATTAAATAGATTAGATTTGGAAAGAGAATGTTAATGTTTCTAAGGCTTTTAAAGAGTCGTCTTTTTTTTTTCTGGAAGAGTCTTCTTTAACAACTTCTCTGAAAAATACGTGGTCGCAGACCGTGTCCCAGTGTTCTGAGTCCCAGCAGAGTCGACGCCATTATTTCCATGCGGGTAGAACAAGCAGAAGCAACCATCATGTCTGAGAAGTTCTTGTCATGTGTGATCCTTTATTGCTAATTCTCTTCATGTATTTTGCCTGCTGCTTTGTTTTGGTTGTCAGAGTCTGTTACTGAGACAAGAGTAAGCTCGTCTTGCCCCGACAGTCGCAGAGAGAGTTGGCATGACGCGCCGTGAGGTGAGTCTAATTGCTGTTAATATTGGGAGGATGCATAATCCTATTAAAAAGAAGAACAGTTATAAAAAAGATAAATAAGTGGTGGCAAGTCTAGATCACATGAAAGAAGGGCAGCCTGATGAGGGAAAATCCATTAACCCGAAAGGAAGCAGTTCTTTGCTTCCAATTTAGCGGTTGTGAGTGAGACCGCGTTCATATTAAATCAAAATGGAAACAGTTTTTCTGAGTCATTTATAGACTTAAATATTACGTTTTCTTATATGTGGAAAAAAAGCTGCTGTGATTCCTAATTTTTAATAGAATATCAAAATGCTGTGTTAGGTAGGTTTCTAGGGTAACTTTCATCTTGTTCCCTGGGTGTTGTTAATGAGTCAAAAAAGGTAACTTTATATCAGGTGGAGAGAACAATACCGAAAGCCAGTGCTTCTCGGACTCCAGATCCTCATCCTGGGATCTCGATAAATTGTGGGCTCTGATTTAGTAGCTGCTGGGTGGGGCCTGAGATGCTGCACTGGAGAAGCTCCAGGAGTTGCCCATGGTGCCGACTCGGGACCCCACTTGGAGAAGGCAGGCTGCAGAGAACTCTTTTACAAAGAAATTCACGCAATTACAGTGTAACTTGCTTTGTCATCATTTCAGGAAATGGAATGGCATTGGGGTAACAAAACCAAGTCCCTTGCTTTGCAAATGGAAGTAGAAAGCATGAGTCAATTTAAAGCTTCAAGGACTCCTTTATGATTTTTAAAAAAGTAATCTCTACCCCCAGTGTGGGGCTTGAACTCAACCCTGAGATCTAGAGTTGCATGCTCTGAGCAGCCAACTCTTGACTTTGGCTCAGGTTATGATCTCAAGGTCCTGGGAACCAGCCCCACGTTGTGCTCCGTGGTCAAGGATTCGCTCTCTCCCCCTCCTACCACTCATGCATTCTCTCTCGCTCTCTCTCTCTCTTAAGTAAATAAATAAAATCCTAAAAAAAAAAAAAAAATCTCATGCTCTACTGACTGAGCCAGCCAGGTGCCCCAAGGACTCCTTTAAGGCCAGCTGGAATTACTGGTAAGGTTGAAACTATAGAATGGAACGGGCAGAAAGGCAGAAAGTCTCCTCTTTGGAGCTTCAGTCATAGCTTCCTTCAATACCCCTCTTCCTTGTGGTCATAGTTATTAGATGGCTACAGGAAACATGGACATATTCTATTCATATAATAGACTGCACAACGTGAATTCATGATGCCTTCGTAAGAGAGAGCATTTTTCTGGGGCGCCTGGGTGGCTCAGTCAGTTCAGCGTCCGGACTCTTAATTTCAGCTCAGGTCATGATCTCAGGGTTGTGAGATTGCAGTAGGGTTCTGTGCTGGGCGCGGAGCCTGCTTGGGATTCTCTCTCCCTCTCCCTCTGCCCCTCCCCGCTGTTCACAAGCACAGGCACGTGCATGCTCTCTCTCTCTCTTTCAAAAAAAAAAAAAAAAAAACAGAGAGAGAGAGCATTGTGCTTCTTCTCCTTCATCGTCCCACAAACCAGGTTGTTAAGAGAAGGCTTAATGCCACCAGCATCTGACAGCATGCACGTTTCACCCATTTAACCTGTGCCCACGACATGCTGTTTATTGGTGGTTACATACCAGTAAGATCACCTGACACCCCCCAGCGTGAAGTCTGGTGTTGTGGGCTGTGGAATGCATTAATCTTTTTTTTTTAAATTATTCTTTTTTTTTTTTTAAGATTTTTTTTTTTTTTTTTTTTTAGAGAGAGAGACTGAGAATGAGAGGAGAGAAGGTCAGAGGGAGAAGCAGACTTCCCGCAGAGCCGGGAGTCCGACATGGGACTCGATCCCGGGACTCTGGGATCATGACCTGAGCCGAAGGCAGTCGCTTAACCAACTGAGCCACCCAGGCGCCCCGGAATGCATTAATCTTAATCAAATCTCAGATAGCTGAATAAGAGGGAGAACTTGAAATAATTCAGAATGCATTGGAGTCAGAAGAGCTTGAAATGGGGCAAATGGGTTTCAGAAACTTGACTGCACATTAAATATTCTGAATTTGGGTAATCACAAACTATCATTCATTACTTATCTCCTAAGTTTGCAGGGAAAGCATAAACAGAGTATAGGAAAGTGAATTGCAACTGTATGGATGGTATGTGGAGGTATTAGTCTGCTCAGGCTGCTTTAACAAAATACCGCGGCCTTAGTGGCTTCAACGACAGACATTCATTTCTCAGTTCTGGGGCTGGGAAATCCAAGGTCCAGGTGCCAGCTGGATTAGTTCCTGGTTAGGAAGGGCCTTCTCCCTGGTTTGCAGAGAGCCTTCTCCTGTGTCTGAGAGGGAGAGAGTGATCTGTTTTCCTCTTCTTATAAGGCTACTGATTTCCTTCTGAGGGTCCTAACCTCAAATTGCCCTACCTCATCTAGCCCTGAGTACTTCCCCAAGGCCCCACCTCCAGCTACCATCACATTGGGATAGGGCTTCAACGTGTGCATTTGGGGGGCACTGTTCAGTCTATTATCATGCTAAAGGCTGATGAGATGCTGGTGACTCTGTAATTGTAATACAAGCACAAAGATGAAGACTTTTTTGTTGCTTTTCAACTTATATATACTTTTTATATTTGTTGTCTCTAGAATGCAAGTGTGTGTCTATGACTGATGTCAAGTCTGGAAATAAGGTCCCTGATGATAGGGCCATCACATTATTAAAGGCCACTCATCCTAAAATCAGTTTATTCTCCTACCCACAACATCACCTTTTAAAAAAATAGTTGTGACGAATTTACTGACTAACTCACATAATCTTACTCTAGGAGGACAAATTTAGTCCTACTTCACGAAGACAAATTTACTTCTAGCATGTTAGAAAAAAATCTACACCTTCTAGTACTTGCTAGAAAGTGAACATGGCAGAGAAATGTGACAAAGCAAATGGAAGGACTTGCTTACTAGTACAGGTTCATGGAAGTGATGGATAAAATGCAACGACAAACTGCCCAGATGTCAGAAACAAAGCCGGAAACCAAAGCTTAAGCAAAAAGTACGATCTGATGCTGCAGAGACCTCTGGGGGTTTCAGCTTTGGGTCAAGGCCCTTGGGTGTGAGGATGGGCAGAGGAGGAAGGAGAGCTGGGGGCAGGAACTAAGGCCTTAGACTCACTGGGCAGGGAGGCTGAAGCCAGTCCCCT
Organism: Nasua narica; assembly: GCA_028533885.1. NCBI lineage: Eukaryota > Metazoa > Chordata > Mammalia > Carnivora > Procyonidae > Nasua > Nasua narica. The sequence goes on along the minus strand of CM052802.1, from coordinate 8,931,996 downwards.
GCAGAAAGCTTGGAGCCTCAAGAGACCTAGCAAAACTCCACTCATTGGCTGAGGGGAGGAGCAAGGAAGTTTGCTATAATTGAGCCCAAGACGGGCCATAACCCAGGAAAGGGACATCATTGGAGAGCAACTGATAGCAACCTAGGCCACATCCTGAGAGTTCTGAATGTATACTATTTGCCTAGAAAGCTAGCTGTAAGTCCATTTCTTGGAGTGGACTCTCTAAGCCAATAAATTAATATAAAAATACATCCAGAGCCTGAAACCTGTAGGAATCGGAGAGAAGCTGAGTATTCTGTGAGGTTACTTTCACAACCTCTGGGTCAGACTCTGGCTAGTCTGCTAGGGCTACCAGAACAAAATGCCCCAGACTGTGGGTCTTAAGCAACAGAATAAGGCTGGACGTCCAAGATCAAGGTGCTAGCAGGTTTGCTTTCTCCTGAGGCCTCTCTGCTTGGCTTGCAGGCGGCTGCCTTCCTGCCGTGTCCTCACATGGCCTTACCTCTGTGTGTGCACATCCTTGGCGTGTCTTGTACTTTTTTTTTTTTTTTAGAGGAGGATGGCAGAGGGAAAGGGAGAGAGAGAGTCTTAAGTAGGGCTTGATCTAAAGACCCTGAGATCATGACCTGCGCCAAAATCAAGAGTTGGATGCTTAACTGACTGAGCCACCCAGGCTCCCCTGTGTCTCTTCCACATCTTATAAGGACATCTTTCATCAAATCAGATTACTCTTATGACCTTATGTAATGTTAATCATTTCTTTAAGGGGAACCTGGCTGGTTCAGTTGGTGGAGCGTGCAACTCTTGATATTGGGGTTTGAGTTCAAGCCCCATGTTGGATGTAGAGATTACTTAAAAAAAATAACTTCCTTAAAGGTCATATGTCTAAATACAGTCACATTGGGGGTTAAGTCTACAACATATATGAGTTTGGAGAGGGGGACGTTGTTTAGAGGAGACGTTGGAGAGAGGAACAGAAACCTCTCTCAGAAAAACAACCGAACCCATTGAAGATGAATTCACAACCACCACAACAAAATGTTAAAAAGTACATAAGGAAAGCTACCTTATGGAAGAGTTTTCAGAGGCAAAAACCAAGAAACTTAGCACCAAAACAACTACAGATGGCGAAATCAGACACTCAAAAATAAATAGAATGAGCAAACAGATCTTTCAAAAGAATTTAAAATATAACAAAACAACAAGATGCCATGGAACTAAAGAATAGGCAGATTTGAAAAGAAACAAATGGAAAATCTGACAATGGAAATTACAGTCATTACAATCTGACCGAATAAGTTAAATTAGCATATTAGATACATCAGAAGAGAAAATTAGCGCATTGGAAGATGTAGTTGAGGAAACCACCTTGAATGATGTATGGAGCGAAAGGGGGGGAGGAGATGAAAGAATAGTTCAGGGTGTGGAAGACAGAAGGAGAAGGTCCAGTGTGCACCTGCTATGTCTCAGGGAGACACCGGGAGAGAGGGGCAAATGGGAGACGGGCAATATTCAAGAAGAAAGTTAATGAAAATTTTCTATAATGAAATATTGGAAACTAAACATTGGAGAACTACAGATTCTCAAGTAGGAAAAACAAAAGTAAGTGTATATCTAGTTTGAAAAAAGTCCAATTCCAGTGTTTCCCACAGAGGAAATCTCAATACATAACACAAAATTGGCTTCATATATAACATATTCTCTGATCATAATGTAGTAAAATTAGAAATTAATAAACAGCCACTAGGAAAATGAAAATGACCATAATATCAATAAAAAGGGTCTGAATGACACACACTGTACCAACATGTGCGTTGAGTCTTTTAAAATTATGGGGCTCCTGGGTGGCTTAGTAGGTTGAGCATTCCACTCTTAATTTCAGCTCAGGTCACGGTCTCAGGGTCATGAGATTGAGCCCCCAGCCCCGTGTCAGACTTCACACTGACCGTGAAGCCCGCTCAAGACTCCTTCTCTCCCTCTGCCCCTCCCCCACTGCTCATGGATGCACGTGCACACGCCCTCTCTCAAAAAATTATATCAGCACCTCAACATATACAAGAAGATGAATCTTTACGGCATTTGGTGTATATTGTGCCTCATTATTAATAATTCCAGTTTCGGGACGCCTGGGTGGCTCAGTTGGTTGGGCAGCTGCCTTCGGCTCAGGTCATGATCCCAGCGTCGTGGGATCGAGTCCCGCATCGGGCTCCTTGCTCGGCAGGGAGCCTGCTCCTCTCTCTCTGCCTCTGCCTGCCTCTCTGCCTGCTTGTGTTCTCTCTCTGTTAAATGAATAAATAAAATCTTTAAAAAAAAATAATTCCAGTTTCATAAGCAAATACTTTTCTTTTGCCTCGTGGCTCTTCCGGAAACAGTCTTGTTAGCTGTGTCTGCCTTTGATACCAGAGAACTATATTTTGTTGCTGCTTTACAAGGAGCTTTCTCATACATTCTCTCATCTAATTTCTCCCCCTTGGTGATAGAAATCAGGGAGGCATTTCCAACGTTCTGGACTAGCATGCAAATCACTTACCAATCTGTGAACAAACAAGCGCTTCTGGAATCAGAAATTTCTTACCAACGGGTTACTTTTCCTCGCAGCCTGTAGGGACTCGGGCATTCCCAATGAGCACGGCCCTATAGAGGAAAGTTACCGACATTAAGGACTGAGGAGCTTGAAGACAGCCTACTCTTACCAGTACGAGGACTAGACATCTCAAAGAGGTTCATTGTCTAGATGATTAAGAAGATAATGGAGGAGAGACCACATAGAAGCACCTCGTCTTTTTTCCTTTAAAATCTGACTAGGAAAATTAAATAGACTTTTAAGAATTTATAATGGGTTTTGCAAAAGAAAAAAAAATTCTCAATTGACTTAAAAAACATGATCGTGTTGGCTTTGGGCTTCTTCAAGACTTAAAATTCTGTGGAGGATTATGTGCATGTAATTTCTTTTAATAAGCCACCCATAGAGGTCTACTTTGGAAAGATTTAATCCCTGAATGTGTTTGTAGAGAATTCAGATCGCTATTCTAGAAAGGCAGGCCACTGTGCCTTAAGAAGTGTCGCTTGGGCCCAGTAGCAACCCCAGGCACAACCGAAGGGCAAAGCACTTGACATCTAATTCGCCTGGGTTTTTTATTTTTATTTTTTGGTGTATGTTACTGAGGCATCTCCTCTCCTCTTCATCTGTATTGCGTCATTTTTACCTGGAACCTCTCTTGACTCTTCTGTTCACTGGCTTCCACAAGAAATACAATCAGTCCATAGTCCTTAAAGAAGATTCGAGGTGGCATCATAAAAAGTTGTGTCCTACAATATGCAAAGTTCCACCCCATCACCCCATTGAACATCTCTGACCCCACGCCTGCCCCAGCGATTGGGAGTCACCTATAAGGATATGCTCTGCAACAGTCTCAGTGGGAGACTCACTCGATACTTCTGCCCCCAGGATTTTCCCTCAAGTCCTGTTTGCCACCCACCTTGCCTATTAAGCTGAATAATTCACTCACCAAGCCCCAGTGCCCTAGCTCATGCCAGCACACAGTAAACTGGCAGCCCTCCAGCTACAAGAATTTATCCTCAGAGAGCAACAAGGGTGACGATCAATAATAATTCTGTTACATATGAAAGTAAGTGCTTTATTAAACGATCAGTACTGACATTCCCCCCAAACTACCTTTGTCTTATGAATACATTAAAATGCAATATAAAGGAATTTTTAAAGAAATGCAGTCATCGAACAACAAATTAGTTCTAGTTTCACAATTGTTATTAACATACCGTAACTAAAATTTGAATTTATTTTGGGGTACACAGACTTGGGATTTCCAAGCAGTGTCTAAGCTCAGTGAATACCTGAGGCTTTAAAAAGGTTCACACAGCCCTTGACTCAGATTTCAAATGCTTTTAATTCAGTTCCTACCTGAGTTAATCTCAGTAGGTGTTCAGTAAATATTGGTGTAATGAGTGGAAAGGTCCATGTATGTTACCACCTCCAGATAATCCATGGGCCAAAAGTCTGCCTATCTTCTGATATGTCTTCTCTTTTTCCCTTTACTTAGACAAAACAAAAACAAAATATACTGATCTCCTTTGCCCAAACAGGAGCAAAAACAAAACAAAAAAACAGAAAAATAAATATCAATAAAATAACAATGATACTTTGTATGATAAATAAGAGTATTCAATGAAATGTTTTCAATAACCCTCACTTTGTTGTATTTAAAAACAAACAAAAAATGTTGGCCTCCAGCATATTATTTTCTCTACCTCCCTTTAATTTTGTCAGATTTTAATTTAGACAGTTTATTATGATGCCTGCAGTTCAATAGACTTTTTCTTAAAATCAGTCAAATGACTGAAAAACAAACAATTGAGTATCAAAAACCACTTGGAACTTGAAACTATTTACACAATAGTTATCTCCATATAAAATCCTAGAGTCATAAGTTCATAGAATTTTAGGGGTTAAATCGTAGAATGATATGATTCCCAGATATTGAGAAAAATTAAAGAATTTCATTTTACATAAATTATCCTTCAGTATTTTTTTTTAAAGATTTTATTTATATATTGGACAGAGAGTGAGAGAACATAAGCAGGGGGAGTGGGAGAGGGAGAAGCAAGCTCCCTGCTGAGCAGGGAGCCGGAGGGGGGGCCTCAATCCTGGGATCATGGGATCAGGATCCTGGGATCATGACCTGAGCTGAAGGCAGACGCTTAACCGACTGAGCCACCCAGGCGCCCCTAACCTTTAGTATTTAGACTGCTTCATCCAGCATCATTATGCCCAAATTCCCAGAGATAACACTTTGATGAGCATTAGTTAGGTCAAGTAAGGTAGAAACACAGCTGCTGATGGACTGCCTCCGCGGTGATCTGAGGTCCTCGTCCAAGGACCTGTACGTTCCTATAAAGTCGTGTATGGAATCTCACAGTGATTAACTTTTAAGCCAAGCGTTATTTCCCTCAAAAAAAAATATGAAATTCCTGAGGATATGTGTGATAATATTGGGAAGGGAGGAGACATGGATAAAGAGAGGGAGTCTGGAATACATCCTCCAAAGAGAGAATTGCAGTAGAAAGATACAGAAAAAAATTTGGTGAAGTAATTAAGGAGAGTTTGTCTTGAATGTTCTATGCCTTATATTCTTAATTTTTTTTTATTCTAAAGATTTCATGAGGGGCGCCTGGGTGGCGCAGTGGTTAAGTATGTGTCTGACTCTTAGTTTCAGCTTAGGAGCTTAGGTCCTGATCTCAGGGTAGTGAGATCGAGCCCCAAGTTAGGCTCCCCACTCAGAGTGTGGAGTGTGCTTGAGATTCTCCCTCCCCCTGCCCCTCCTGTTTGTGCGCACTCTCTCTAAAATAAAGAAGTAAATCTTAAAAAAAAGAAAAAAATATTTCATGAGACATGAAGATGGTCATCATTCTTTGATTTTCATTGTTCTTTCCTAATTTTTAGTTCTTTCTGAAACATAAATCTATCTTTGAGGTAATGATTGTATTAAAGTTATATCGAGCAACTATTTTAAGATTAAATCAAATAGGAGAATGCACTTTCTTTGGAAAAAATGATTAAATCCAGTTTCCCTAGTGAGAGAGTTAAATAGAAATGATCTTAAATCAAATTTGCCCTGGATAAGGGATCTGCTTATAAAACTTGGAATATCCTTTTAATGTAGAATGTTTATTACACAGTCTTGGAAAAACATTTTCATACACATGACAAGGTGTTAATTTCCTTAATGTTAAATGTTCTTACATATTGATACAGAGGTAAACAAGTCAATTGAAAAACAATGAATGTTTTATTTGCTGTGAAAAAACTGATAAATATATACAAAGTTCAAGCTATATTATAACCGAAGAAATGAAAACTCCTAAAACTGAGAAGTGAGTTCTCTTCTTTCATATTGCCAGGGATGAAAATATTTGTTTTAGCATGAGATATCTATAATCTCAGGTACCATCAGTAGGAGTATAAATTGATACAACCTTTTTCGAGAATGATTTGGCAGGGTGTATTAAATGTTAATATGTAAATTTTACTTTTAAATGTAAATTACACATCTTTTGATCTTCCAATTCCATTTAGACACTTATAGTTTTTTACACATGGGAACAAGAATAATCATTGTTGGGATGCCTAGGTGGCTCAGTCAGCTAGGTAGCTGCCTTCAGCTCAGGTCATGATCCCAGGGTCATGGAATCGAGTCCCATGTTGGGTTCCTTGCACAGGGGAGAGCCTGCTTCTCCCTCTACCACTCCCCCTGCGAGTGCTCTCTCTCTCCCTGACAGGTAAATAAATAAAATCTTTAAGAGAAGAAAAATCATTGTCTTATTATTTGTAAATAGCCAAAAACCTGCCGAAGATCTGTCCATAAGAATCTGGCTCTTTGATATGTATTTGCCTGCAGATGTTCATAGGAAGGAAGGAGTTATATATGCTACTGGAAAGAAGTCCAAGATAAATTGTTTTGTGAAAAAACAAACAAACAAGTTAGAGAACATATATAACATAATCCCATTTGTTTGAAATAAATATTTTATGTATATGCTCCGGAAAAACCACAGGATGTGGGAGTGTAGAACTTTTTATTCTTATATTATTCTGTTTCATACCATTTCTTTGCTTTTCTTTATTTCTTCTTAGTTTTCTTTTTGCTCTGTTTTGTTTATTCTTTTGTTTGGTTGGTTGTTGCCGTGAACATTTATTATTTGTATAAAAATGTATAGCTAATGGAGAAAATAATTTTTACTTTAATTAAATATTTTTTTCAATGTTCCTAAATCTTCTGGGAACCACAACAGATGGGCTTTTTCCAAGAACAGGAACAGGATTAGGAGTATCATCAGTCCCTGTTTCTCTTTTCTCCCCTGTGGCATTCCTAGTGGGGAGACTCTTCCTTAAGAGTTGTCTAAGGAGATGAAGGTGTGAGGTCCAAAGAAGATGCTTAGGGACATGGATGGGCACGCCAGGTCTCAGGGGGGAGCTGGGCTTTAAAAGCAACAGTTAAATGTGCATTTCCAAAATAAAACCCCCCAAACAAGCCCATACTTATTTTTTTTAAGATTTTATTTATTTATTTGACAGAGAGAGATCACAAGTAGGCAGAGAGGCAGGCAGAGAGAGAAGGGGAAGCAGGCTCCCTCCTGAGCAGAGTCCCTGATGTGATGCAGGGCTCGATCCCAGGACCCTGAGATCATGACCTGAGCCGAAGGCAAAGGCTTTAACCCCTGAGCCACCAAGGTGCCCCAACAAGCCCATACTTAACATGCAGCACGTTTTCATCTTTTCTCATACTGTCTCATGTCACTGCTGTTAATTAAGACAAAGGGAAAGCGGAGAGGAATTAAAGGCACAGGAAGAAGTACCTCTTTTGAAGCTCTCTTTTGTAGGAGGGATCCAATTCCAGAGAACTCTTCCAGTTGTAAATAGCAGTGACAACAAGAACCCAGAGTATTTTGCTTGACATCATGTATATGTCAGTTTCATGATGAGAAAAAAATAAAATATTCATGCTACAGAAAGTGGCTTTTGCAGACTGGAAAGCAACTCCGATGCACTTAGAAATGCTTATTTCAGGGAGATTTTCTGCTCTTGGTCTCAAGGCACTGAAAGAAAGAAAGAAGGGGAAAAAAAACACAGAAGTCCTAAAGGATGTTGTATTTTTTCCTCTTATATTCCTTCAAATTTTCTAGCAAACTCCTTTGGAGGTTAAAGTTTACTTAAGGAGGCAGTACCTTGGTCGAAGCTGCTTTCCAATAAGGAGGAGATGAATTCAAATGCCCTCATCCTAATTGCTTCGTGAAGCCTTCCCTTCTCCCTAATCTCACTGTGGTTCCTTAAGAAAAGAGGCACTTACATATCCCAAGGGGTTAAATGGAGATTTCTGCTGCAGAGGATAAAGTAGGGAATTTGCTGCATTAATCATTGAATAACATCAATCACACATCCACTTGGGCAGTTAAATTTCTGTTGAGCAAAGTACACAAGTACCTGGGGAATGTCTCCCTCTTCGTAAGTGGTGTTCTTAGACATCTGTCACGAGGGCCTTGTAAAAATAGATGTTGGGATGCAAACAAAGTCATTTTAATGCTAACACAATGCTAGGCACATAAGAAGTAGAAATTATCAAGTAAATACATTATGTTCCAAAATAAATTATTGCGCCACTCCCCTTAACAGTCTATTAATCACCTTCTTACTCCACACTTGTGTGCTCGTTGTAGCAAGAATGATCTTTCTTAAGCACCGTTTTGGTTTTTCAGACCCATTTTCAGAAACTGTAAGTCAAAATCTTTGCTCTTGTAAAATCTATATTACTGATCCATGTTGAAAGGTTTTCTAACAGTTGGTCCCTTCTGCCTAATTTCCCCTTTTAAAAATTATTGTACATTCATATTATCTTTGCTAGCCTAGAACACATGTGAATCCACCTCATAATTTGCCTCGCCCCGTCCAAATGCTACTTCTGCCATCTGCAATGCTTTTTACCCTGTGCTTTACCGTTCCAGATGAATCCCACTCTGCTCTGTCATTTGTCATTCCAGCCAGCTTTGCAAAATGTAAGTACCGGGTGGTGTATTTGGAATCATAAAGTTATGGAGAGTTTTATTTCTGTTTGACATGATTTCATGTCAATTCAATGCAATCTTAATGATCTTTTAGTGGAATATTAGCACGTTGGAGGCAAAGGCTGCTTTTACGACTTCCCTACTCTCTCACAAGAGGCTTCATGACCTAGTTAATTTCCAGGGTCTGATAACATCGCCGAAGAAGATCAAAGTGACTTCATTTGAAAATAAAAAAATACCGTATTGGTGGGTCATATCAATATCATATTGATGAGTCAGTAATGAAAAAGGGTCAAATAATTGCACATCAGTCTAACACTATGATGAAATTCAAATGTAAGTCCCAATTCAGAATTTGTCTTTCGTTGTTTTGTCAGAATGTAAAAAAAAAAAAAAAAAAAAGCATAAAGTTCATTTTGAGAAATCTAAAAAAATTTATTAGGAAGGAGATACCACATCAACTATTACACAAATATTTAAAAGCTAGAATAAAGTTATGGCATCAGTAAAGAAATAGATACATAGATTAATAGAACATAACCGAAAGTTCGATCATGATCCTGGTATGTAAGGAGAATTTAGTTTTTCCTAGAAATGACATTTTTGTATCAGGGCATAAAGAATAACCAATTTAATAAAAGGTGAAATGTTTGGTTAATCACTTGGGAAAATAAAAATTTGGATCCCTACAATGTAACAAATGCCAGATAGATTAATAATTTCTAAATAAGTCAAATAAAAATAAAACAACACATAAAAGTATTATAGATATCATAGGCAAATATTTCTATAGTGTGTGAAAAGAGAGAAATTTCTAAAAATGATACCGAAGACAGAAAGTGAAGTCCTGATAAACTTAAAAAATTCCACATAAAAATACCATTGTCAATGTTTAACAACAATAAACTGACTAAAGAAAATATTTATAATATGTAAGACAGACAAAGGGTTAAATAGTCAATATGTAGTGTTCTATAATCCATAAGAAAAATAATGCTTTGATAGAAAAATGGGTAAGGAACTTACAAAAGCAACATAGGATAAACACAAATAGCACAGAATTTTTTAAAAATGTTTAACCATTTCAGTAATCTAAAAAGTGCAATCATATTTTTGGCCCATCTGATTGGCAAAGTAAAAATTAGTGAAATTTGGCAATACATCTGAAAAATCTTCAATAGGATATATCCCCGAGGTGCCTGGCTCAGTCAGTTAAGTCAGTTAAGTTAAGCATCAGTTAAGTTCAGTCAGTTAAGCATCCAGCTCTCAATTTAGGCTCAGGTAATGATCTCAGGGTGGTGAGATCAAACCCCACGTCTGGCTCCATGCTCAGAAGGGGGTCTGCTTGAGATGTCTTCTCTCCCTCTGCCCCTCCCTCCCCACACTCTCTCTCTCAAATAAATATTTTTTAAAAATAGATACAAGGCTATATCACATGACTTATGCGTTCCATTAGGAGAAGTAGGGAAACATAGGCACAAAAGAATACTTAGAGCAGCTGATCATTACAAATTGCAAAATATTTGGGAAAACATGTTATTCAGGGAAATCCCAAATAATAAAGCTTAAATAAGGTAGATATTTATTTTCTTGCCACGCAAATGAAAGTCTTGAGATAAGCAATCCATATTGCAACTCCATGATTAACGGTGACACAAGTTTATTCTATCTTGCATCTACAATCTTACAAACATGAGGATTCTACCTTGTGGTCCAAGATAGCCAACTGATCTCCGAGTGTTTCAGCCATACACACAGGAAGTAGTGTGTGAAGATAACACAAGGAAGATATGAAGGAAGAAAGCACAGTTCTATTGAAGAATACATCCTGAAAGTTGAACATGACACTTTAATTTGGTCACATGGCCACACCTACTAGCAAAGCAAACTGGGAAATAAGACTATTCCAGACAGCACCTGCTAGGGAAAAACTAGGAGTCTTGTTACAAAGGAAGACGAAAAGAAGGGATGTTAGGGGACCAAGCTGCAGTCTCTGCCATATAACCAGAATGTTGACTCCTAAATGGTTCGACAACAAATAAGTTATGGTTCATTCAGACAGCAATGTACTATGTCATTGTTAAAGTGACAGTATGGATCCACAGTTATTAACATGAAAAGGGATGCCCAGTGTATTATTAAATGACAGAGCAGTTCATGAAATTGTTTTTATGGTATGATCCTATCATCTCTCCTCTATCTAGTTGCCCTTTCATATATTTTATCTATTGCTTGATCGATCTATGTGTCTTAAAATGCTTTTTAGTTTTTAAAGTGATAGAATTTCTAAATTACTTTGTTGGTTTTTAATTTTCTGACGAGACTGCGTTGGGATATGAAATGTGCTGTGTATGAAATGAATTCTTGGGTATTTATCGTGACTGGATTGTGTCACTCTCTAGTAATTGTTTTCCCTAATTATTGGGGGCAGGATTCTGTAGGTGTTCGTTAGAGCAAGCTTATTGTGTTGTTCAAGACATTTTATATTTCCTAATAATTTATAAGCTTTCTATATCAGTTCCTGAGAGGTGTGTTAAAAATACCAATCATGCTCAGGTCGTGGTCTCGGGTCCTGGCATCGAGCCCCAGGTCAGGCTCCCTGCTCAGCAGGGACTCTGCTTGTCCCTCCAGCCCTCCCCCTGCTTGTGCTGTCTCTCTCTCTCAAATAAATAAATAAAATCCTTTAAAAAAATATCTACTATAATGGGGGGATTTAATAATTTCTTTAGTATATGTATCATTATTTACCTTTATATATATTTAAGGCTATCTTTTTGGGTGCATGCAAGTCAGAATAATTATAATTTTTTGGTAATTGTTCTTTTTGTTGTTAAATGATAGCCCTCCCTTTTTTTTAAGTAGCCTCCATGCCCGGTGTGGGACTTGAACTCAGGACCCTGAGCTCAAGAGTCCAGTGTGGTACTTGAACCCACGACCCTGAGATCAAGAGTCCCATGCTCTACCAACTGAGCCAGCCAGGCACCCCAATGGTAGCCCTTTTTAATATTTAATGTTATTCTCTTAAATCCTTTTTTATTAAAGATTTTATTTTTAAATAATAATAATAATAAATAATAATAATACATAATCTCTACACCCAATATGGGGCTCAAACTTACACACTTGAGATCAAGAGTCACATGCTCTACCAACTGAACCAGCCAGCACCCCTCTTGTCTTAATTCTGTTTCCTCTGATTAGTATTGCTTTTCTGCCTTCATTTATTTAGTATTTGGTATATTTTTTCCATAATTTTACTTCAAATTTTGGTCATTCTTATCTTTTATGCTTACAAAGGGCATACATATATAATTTGTAGTTCAAGTCAGATAATTTCTGCTTTTTAACAGTTGAATTCAATGTTTATATTCATTAGGATTGCTGATAGTTGGATTTATTTCTACCATCTTATGTGTTCTATTTACCTTTTTTCTTGTTATTTGGGTTTTTTCTGATTCCGATTGGATTGATTTTGTTCCCTTTTTCCTTCTTCAGCATTCTGGAAGATATATATTCTATTTCTATTAGAGGTTACCCTGAAATTTTGAGTATGCTGCATTTGACTTAAGAAACACTACATTTAATCAATAGCTCTGTTCTCTCTTCTCCTGTGTTATTGTTGTCTAGTTTATTAGTTTCACCTGTTTTTAAGAGTATTAGTCCCCCGTATTAGTCTTTATTATTAGAGTTGTAGGGTATCTGGTACATAGCACTTCTCTTTCTCTCTGACATTCTTCTTCAGAATTCTCTGAATTCTCTGAAATACAATATTAGTTTTATTTCAGATAAAGCTGATCGGAGAAAGTGATTTTAGATCTGTGGCCAGATAGGCTTGCTGATACTTTATTCCTGAACTAGATGGACTTAGCCCCCGATGGCACAGCGAGACAATAGCAGGTCTCCCTAATAAGGTTGGTCATACACCACCCGGCTCCAGGGAGACCAGAAGGTTCCTTCGGTGGAGGCGGCAGATCCGAAAGGAGACAGAATAGCAGGGCTGAGCCAAGCATGGTGAGGTGTGCCTCCTAAACTTTCCCATTCTCCTGCCTTTGGGTGCAGTGGTTAAGGAAGCAGAAAGAAGATTTGAATGTTCTTATATTATCACTTGTGGAGATAAGAACTTCTCCTTTCGATGGATATCTGAGTGGGAAGTAATAGTTCCTCTAAGGATTATGGCTATTACTGCTGTTCTTGTTAATAATAATTTCCGTAGTTCCTGCTACCTGCTACTTTACCGTGAAGCTAATGTTTCAGCTGCAGTGCCCTTAACTCGACGGACACCCCCCCCCCATACCAGGAAGAAGCGGCACCCTAGGATAGTGGAGGAATGGAGTCCTGCTAGCCTGGAGGTCATTTTTCTCATCCTGGGGGTGGTCTTGGAGCTGCAGGAGAAGAAGGCAGGCATTGGACAAGGGTCCCCAGTGACAGCCTGCCTTCCATGGATTCCCTGGAGCAACTTCTGCAGTGAGAAACCTCAGCTTGAGGGTCATGTGACTTGGCACAACCCACCTCTGAGAACCGCCCTGGCAAGGTGGGGGTGGGAGGGATCCTGGGTGTGGTGAAAGCCAGCTGACCTGCAACCTGCAGAGCTCACTGTGACAGATCAAAGGGCTGGAGTTATCTGAGGCCTCCCTCTACTACCAGCAATGAATGCCACGCTAAAATAAAGTTTTCTGAACTATGATATTTTTTTAAAAGAACAACTTTTGACCAACTGTGTTGGAAGACCTCTGTGTTGGGGCGCCTGCGTGGCTCAGTCATTAAGGGTCTGCCTTTGGCTCACGTCATGATCCTGTGGTTCTGGGATCAAGCCCCACATCGGGCTCCCGGCTTCTCCCTCTCCCACTCCCCCTGCTTGTGTTCCCTTTCTCGCTGGGTCTCTCTCTGTCAAATAAATAAATAAAACCTTTAAAGAAAAAAAAAAAAGAAGACCGATGTGTCTTCCTTCCTCTTTATATATGAAGTTTATATTTAAAAGTCATTATTGCATTAAGCAAAGGGTATGCAGTCAAAATGGTAGAGAATGAAATGTATTATAGAGGAGGCAAAATTTTAATAAAAATAATTAAAGATTGCATTACATTCCTGGATTTTGTGAGTTTTTGTAGCATTTAGCTGCAATTAATTTATTTCTTACTAATTTTTTAGTTTCAAGTTTTTGTTTAAATTCCACTTAGTTAACATGTAGTGTAATATTAAAATACAGCATAATTTTAGTTTGAGGTGTAGAATTTAGTTGATTCATCACTTACATACAACACCCAGTGCTCATCACAAGTGCCCTCCTTAATCCCCATCACTCATTTAGCCCATCCCCCACCCACCTCCCCTCCAACAACCCTCAATTTGTTCTCTATAACCTAGAGTCTGTTTTATGGTTTGCCTCCCTTTTTTCATTGCCCTACGTTCTGCTTTTTAAAACTGTATTTGGTGTGATTCCTGTTCTCATTCTAAGGAAATATGAAAATTTTTAAAAAATGTTTTATTTTAAGTAATCTCTACATCCAACATGGGGCTAAAATTCATAACCCCAAGATCAGGAGTCAGTCAGATGCTCCAATGACCCAGCCAGCCAGGCATCCCGGAAATGTAAACTTTTGTACCTAATTTTCTATTAATTCTTTAATATTCTTTTCTTAAAATTAAGCAAGCTTTAGGTCCCACAAAAAATAGATCCACCTCTGTTTTTTTGATTTTTTTTTTGTGGGGGTGGGGCAGAAGGAAAAGGAGAGAGAGATTTTTTTTTTTTTTTTCCGAGAGAAAGAGAATCTTAAGCAGGCTCCACACCCAGTTTGGAGCATGATGCCGGGCTTGATCTCATGACGCTGGGATCATGACCTGAACTAAAATCAGGAGTCAGACACTTAACCAACAGAGCCACCCAGGTGCCCCAACCTGTGTTTTTAGTTTTATAAGAAGGTTTGCCAATTTCTTTGCTTACCTGTCCTCTGTGTTTCTCACATCTTTTTTTCTGGGTCCATTTTCCTTCTTGCTCAAGGACATCTTTTAATAATTCTTCCCATGAATGTCTGTTAATGACCCTACTTATTTCCTCTCCTGTCAGAGACCACTATTATCCTAAATTGAAGACTTATCTTTTCTTTGTTTTCTTTGTAGTTTCACAAGAAAAGTATATTGTTATGCATGTTTTAAAACTTTTTTATCAGTGGACTAATAATGTGTATTATTTGTTTTTTCCACTCAAAATTATTTTCCTGAGATTCTACTATGTTGTTGAGTATAACTATAATTTATTCCTAATCATTACTGTGTTGTAGTCCATCACCCATGTTTTACCCATTTTACCGTTAATGGACATTGGCTTATTTCTAGTTTTTTACTAGCAGGCGTAATGCTACTTTAAGCATTTTCATAAATGCCTCCTGGAAATCAATCGTTTCTCTAGAGTTTACACTTAGGAGTGGAATTGCTAGGTCATAGAGTATGCACATCATCATAAAGCAAAATTGGTTTCCAAAATGACTGTACTAATTTGCCTTCTCATCAGTACTATATGACACATTGCTTTGCTGCACATCATTTCTGGATGCCTGATAGTTTTAGACTTGAATGCTTGTCAATTTTATTGATATGTAATAGTTCTTCGTAGTAGAATTAATTTGTATTTTTCTGATTGGTAATGAGAGTGGGGAACATTTTATATGTTTATTAACCACTTATATTTCTTATAAAATGCTTATGTAATTCTTTTGGTCCTTTTTTAAAAATTGGTTTGTTTTTTGCTTATTGATTTATAAGAATTCTTTACATATTCAGGATACTAATCCCTTGACAATTATATATTTAGCAAGTATATATGTATATAAAAATATATTTAGCAAATCTCCTTCCAGTCTGTGGCTGGTCACTTTGTTCTCATTAAGATGGCTTTTGATAAAATGAATATTTTTATTTTTAATGTAGCCAAATTTGTCAATTTTTTCTCTGTGGTTTTCAGTTTTTATTTCTTGTATAAGAAAATGTTTGTACCCTGAGATCATAAAAGTATTCTCTCATATTTATAGTTTTTTATATATAGTTCATTAATTCATCTAGGGTTGATTTTTGTGTATGATATGATGAAGGGATATAAGTTCCAATTATCTTATGTATCTGATCAGTGTTTGTTTTTATATGTATGTGTTCTTTTCTCTCATCTCAGTTGTTACACAAAACATATATTGTTAGATACAGGAAAATGGTACTTTGAGAAAAATATATAGCCTCAATACTTAAAGGTTGAAAATTAAATAGCTCTGTTTTCAAGTTTGAAAGTTAAAGAAGAATAATAGAAAAAAACACCAAAGGAAGTAGAATAAAAAACGCTATAAGGAGCAGAAACCAATCAAATAACCATCTTATAAATAATAGGTGAATTAAACAGAAATCATATTAAATAATAGGCTCAAGGAAGCCAAAATATTGTTCTTCGAAAAAATTAACAAAGTAGATAAACTCTGGTATGACTATTCAAGAGAAAGAGAAAAGGCACAGATAAATTTCATTAAATTGATAAAGGTGTCATAAGTTTAGATGTACCAGAGTTAAAAAAAGGATAAGGAGATGCTTTTCATTAACTTTATGCTGACTAAATTGAAAATGTAAAAGAAAACATGCAAATTTCCAGAAAAATGCGTATTGATTTTACATCTATATTGCTACACTTCTACCAATGTTAATAATTTCTATGTAGATAATTTTAGGTTTTCTACATAAAACAACCATACAACATATGAACTGTAACAGTATTTTTCTTCTCCCATTATCTCCATAAATGTCTCCACAAATTTCTTTCTGGAATGTCTCTTAGAAGTATATATCAGAGCTTCTCATTCTGTCTTCAATTTCTTATAAATTCTCTTACATTTCCATAATATATTATCTCTGTCTTGCATTACAGGTGGTTTATTCAGATCTGTTTTTCAGTTGACCATTTTACATGATGATTTATTCATTGAGTTTTTAATTTGAATGAATTAATCTTTTATTTCCAAGAGTAAACATTGGTCCTGGTTCAAATCTGCTTATTTTCTGTTCGTATTGTCCTCTCGTTCCATTATTTCAATTCCTTCTTTTACCTCCTTAATCATTTAAAACATAGTAACATTTCTGGTCCCTTTCACAGTGTTCAATTATTGATAGTTCTGTGATTTTGTTGGTTATTGAGTCTTTTGATTCATCATCATTTCTTCACATGGTTTGTAATTTTTTATTGCGAGCTCATCTTTTATTATGAGCTCATCTTAAGCAGTGATGATCCTTTCTGTGGGAGTCCTAGGTACCCTAGATTATGGATTTGTCCCAATATGTGGATTAACTTTTGGTTCTGCAAGGGTCCCAGAGTTTTCATGGGCCGTGAGCAAATTTGTTTTTTCTTGCCCAGCTTTTTTTTTTACTGTGTCAGCTGAGAATTCTTATGCTAGAAAACTAGTATATAATTCAGTCCTACACTCAGACTTAGTTTAATTTCTCAGAAGTGATGTTTCTTTTTCTTTCAGATTCAAAGCCTTCAATATTACAAAATACCTTGCCCTTTTTCCGTGTTGGAGTTCTTGTGTCATTTTTATGGACTCAGCAACTTTGCAAGAGTTTTTTCTTAATCCACCCTCTTAATTCCAGATATTCATCTTGAGTGGACCCAAGGCCATATCTCTTGTCTCCATGGGAGGTTTATACCACAACCCCCATTCTCTAGATAATGGTTCCATCAGCCCAACCTTATTACTCCAGCTACCAGAGAATTTCCCTTTCTTCCCTCTCAGCTCAATTATCTACTTTTAAAAACACAATTTATTTGTGTGGCAGTAATTTGTTTATTATATCTTAGCCAAGAGAGTGTCCCCATCAGCTCTTCATGTTGCAAGAAACAGCAGTGGTAGATGAAGTCTTGATTTACACCCAAATTTACATCACATTAAAAAAAAAGATTTTATTTAAAAAAAAAAAGATTTTATTAATTTTAGAGGTGGGGGGTAGAGGGAAAGGGAGAAAGAGTCCTAAGCAGACTCTGTGCTGAGCATGGAGCCTGACACCGGGCTCAGTCTCACAGTCCTGAGATCACAGCCTCAGCAGAAACCAAGTGTCAGCCACTTAACTGACTGTGCCACCAGCAACCCCGACATGCACATTTAAATAAAAATTCCCCATTGAGTGGAATTATAGGTGATTTTGATTTTCTAGTAAAGCCTTACTTTTACTGCTTGGACTTCATACAATGACTATGTGATGCATTTATTATTTGAAAATATTATAAAGTGATTTCAGTTTTGAAATGAAAATTGGGTTGGGGTATCATATTACCATATAGTTCAAAAATTATTTTACTCTCAACTATCTATGTTAAGCAGGTGGAAAAGTCACACCAAGTTCTACAATTACTGTATATTTGACTTTAGAATGCATCACCAATTCAGATTAAATGAGGAAAACAAATTTAGTCTAAAGCTTGAATATTTTTGATTTATTTTCCAAGATTTTATTTAGACAGAAGTGAGAGCATGAGTGGGGGGAGGGGGAGAGGGAGACAGAATCTGAAGCAGACTCTGCATTGAACACGCAGTCCCACATGGGGCTCAGTCCCACAACCCTGAGATCACGACCTGAGCTGAGATCAAGACTCAGATGCTTAGCCAACTGAGCCATCCAGGCACCCCTTGAAATATTTTTTAAAGATTTTATTTTTAATTAATCACTACCTTCAATGTGAGGCTCAAACTCACAACCCTAAGATCAAGAGTCCCATGCTCCATTGACTAAACCTGCCGGGTGCCCCTAAAGCTTGAATATTTTTAATGCTGTTTTATTTCTTCAAGTAAATGCAATAAATGGAACAACAAACCGTGTCAGGGGAGGCCCTGTGTTCTATAATAAACAAGCAATAGTTGTTTTATGCTTCTGAATAGGAAGACATTTTCCACTCCCATCTCAGCTCTTTGATCCTTGTATTTACTAGTTACTATGGAGTTCAGGTATCCTTGAGATTGTTGGACTGATAACTTTTGAAATGTCTGTGGTTTCAATTTTCTAATGATATTTGTGTATGTTTGTTTCTGGGTATATCTGGGCTGTAGGATGTGTCTTGGGGTATGAAAGTGTGTACGTGTATTTGAGGGAGACTGGTGGGGGAGGTGGCGGTGTCTGTGCCTAACGATTTTTGATTCTCTTTTTTGATGAATACATTTAGTTTTGTACCTATTCAAATGATTATTAATTCTAACTTATTTAGGCTCCTATAATGTTTTTGTCTAAATGATTTGCCAATATGGATATACTGAAATATTTTTGAGTGTTTTAAAAAATCTAAATTATTCCCCAGAAATGTCACATAGAAAATCACCTAGTATATTATCTGAATATTTCCCTCAGGGCCCCTGCTTCCTTCAGAAAATCTTTATAATAAATTTTATTAAAAAACAAACTCTGGAGGTGCCTGGTTGATTAGTGGGTAGAGCATGAGACTCTTGATCTCGAGGTTGTGGGTTCAAGCCCTGTATTGGGTGTAGAGTTTATCTTAAAAATAAAATATTTAGGGACGCCTGGGTGGCTCAGTTGGTTAGGCAACTGCCTTTGGCTCAGGTCATGATCCCAGCGTCTTGGGATCGAGTCCTGCATCGGGCTCCTTGCTCCGCGAGGAGCCTGCTCCTCTCTCTGCCTCTGCCTGCCTCTCTGCCTGCTTGTGTTCTCTCTCTCTGTTAAATAAAGAAATAAAATCTTTAAAAAAATAAAAATAAAAATAAAATAAAATATTTAGGGGCCACTGGGTGGCTCAGTCGGTTAAGCATCTGCCTTCAACTCAGGTCATGATCTCAGGGTCCTGGGATCAAGCCCCTCATCGGGCTCTCTGCTCAGCAGAAGCCTGCTTCTCCCTCTCCCTCTGCTCCCCCCGCCCCGCTTGTGCTCTCTCTCTCCCTCTCTGTCAAATAAATAAATCTTTTAAAACTATGTAAAATAAAATGAATAAAATAAAATTTTTAAAAAAATAAAAAATGTACTCTGTATAGAACAAAAGATTGCCAGTGTAACAGAATGTGTAAGACTATTCTTCCAAATGGACTTTCAGTGGAATAGAAACATCTCTTTTGTAAATGTTACAACTTTTCTAAGACTTTAGATTTTGTTTTGTTTTGTTTTTCTCATGAAAGAAGAAAGAAGGAAAGAACTGGAAAAAAAGAATGGAACCTAATAAAGTCTTATCAACTATAAATAATGTTTCTTTGTAGATCTAGCATTTCCCATTCCAAACTGTTGGTAGTCCTGAGCTGGGAGAAGGCAGGAGAGGGCTCCGGGGTCGTGGTTTGGGTGTTCATGGAAGGCCTAACGACACTGGACTAGAACCTGCCAGTGTCCAGTCCTGGAATGCGACCCATCTGCTGACTCAGGCAGAAGCCACAGAACCGAGGAAAATAGGAGAGGCGCAGCAGCTTGGGCTTCACCCAGGCTCCAGAGAACATGGCCGGTGGCCACAGGCCTTCCCTAAGAGGTGGACTAGCTAGAGACATTAGAATTTAGATTTTTTTTTTTAAAGATTTTTTTATTTATTTATTAGAGAGAGAGACTGAGAATGAGAGGAGAGAAGGTCAGAGGGAGAAGCAGACTTCCCGCAGAGCCGGGAGTCCGATATGGGACTCGATCCCGGGACTCCGGGATCATGACCTGAGCCGAAGGCAGTCGCTTAACCAACTGAGCCACCCAGGCGCCCGAGAATTTAGATTTTTATAGTTCCTCTAGTACTTCCGGTAGGTGTCGGGTGTCAGGGGCTGTTCCATAACGTTCAATAGAAGGCAACTCATACTCGACACTCCAGACAGGCCAGGCCTCATCAAGTACAGTTGTCAGTGGGTCCCAAGCCCACAGCAGTCAGCCACGAGGTGAGAGACCAGACTCCAGGGCTAAGGGAGGGCGGAAGGACAGAACTGCTTTAGTGGTAGGAGCAACGTGGAGCCCCCAGCTCAGAAGGATAGAATAATAGGCAGGATTCAATGGCTGAGACCCAATCCCAGGAAAATAAGACAAGCGTGTGGTTAGCATGTGGTGGGAAACGTGCCGACTGATCTCAGCTACGAGGCCCAGCATAGACCTGGAGGACAGTGGCAAAGGGATGACTTGATGTCCCGTCTTAAAGCATCTGGCCATAGCTCAGAGTCTACCCCCTCCCCAGTTAACTGATGATTGGTCCTTGAGCCAGAGGGAGCTACACCTGCTGGGGAAGGTGAATGGAATTTTTTCAGCTTTGGCTTTATTCATTTTTGAACATACACCTTTGAATCAAAAATCAAAACTGCATGGAAAGGTATACACAGGAAGTCTTGCTTCCACTGTCCTCTCCATTCTGCCCTCCTCCGCCCCGTACAGATAACCATCCCTTATAGAGAGTTATTCTTTCAGTGTTCGTTTTCACAAATCTTAAACGACTATGTATACTTAATTCTTACTCCTCCCTTCCTGTTATACAAAAGATAGCATGCTGTATACATCTTGGGTTTGTTTTTTTTTTCTAACTTGACAATGACGTGTAGATTTCTCTACACCAAAAGGTGGAAATCTTTGTCTTTTATGGCTGCAGGGTACTCCGCTGTGTGGAAGCACCGAGTCATATTGAACAAAGGCCCTATTTGTGCTGAACACTTGGGCTGTTTCTAATCGTTTGCTCTTATGAACATCACAAGGCATGATCCTGGGTGGATGGCATCGGTACTCTTACCAAGGTACCCATAGCATAGATGCTTAGAAGGATGGTGGCTGGTCAAAGGGTAAGTTCGTTGATGATTTTGCTCATTATTCTCAAATCTTTCCAAAAGAACTTCCGTTTTTCGCTAACCCGAGCAGTATATGAGAATTCCTGTCCCCCCTCGCCCCCGTCGCCCCCCCCCCC
>CM052802.1:8818517-8910448 GCA_028533885.1 Nasua narica | reverse complement strand
GCAAGGAGTCCGATGCGGGACTCGATCCCAGGACCCCGGGATCATGACCTGAGCCGAAGGCAGCTGCTCAACCAACTGAGCCACCCAGGCGTCCCGAGAATTGCACTTTTTAAATTTTAATATAATTTATTTCTTTTTCGAGAATGACACTTTTGAGAATTGTACTTTTATAAAAGCCCCCACTAAATAATGCTTCGGTATTTGGAATGTTCCTTCATCCTTCCTTCTTTCTTTCCTAATTTAAACACCTTTGGCCCCGGGTGCCTGGGTGCCTCAGTCTTAAGCGTCTGCCTTTGACTCAGGTCATGACCCCAGGGTCCTGGCATTGGGCTCCCTGCTCAGCAGAGGGGAAGCCTGCTTCTCCCTCTCCCATTCCCCCTGCTCATGTTCCCTCTCTCACTGTGTCTCTCTCTCTCTTTCAAATAAATAAACAAACAAATAAATAAATACAATCTTTAAAAAAAAAAACCACCACCAACAAAAAAATGCCGTAGGCCCAAGTAGTTTGTGTTTAGCTCTCTAGGCTTAGTTATGTATTCTAAAACCTGAAGCATTCTGGATATAATGAATAAACTGGCTGGTGGAGGAAAGATGAAGAATTTAGAATCCAGACTGGGCACCCTCCAGCTTCTGCGCACCAACGGGCGCTGGGTACCCCCCACCCCCAATGTGGGGGTGACCTCCTGGCCGTGACTGAACATCTCTCTGCCCACTCCCTGACCGCCAGCCGCTTGCTAGCTGTTCACAAATATTGCCTACGACAGTAGGATGCCACAGAAAGAATTTTCGAAGACTTGCATGACATACTGCTGGCTGTCTCAGAGCGAGAGGAACCACGAGAGCCCAGCCAGAGTCAAGTCTGTGGAGGACTGGCTCAGGCTATCGTCAGTAAATTTGGTGTTCTGTAAGTGTTGCTATAGAAGGACGCATCTTTTTCATGTGTAGTCGGATCATTAAAAATGGCTTTGAGCAAACCACTGGAGAAGCATGAAGTGTTCTTATGAACACAGAGGACATTCGTGGTGCTTGAGTCTAGAACAAATGACAAGTTAGCCCGGGGTGCACTGGGGCTCCTGCCTCCCTGCGCTGGAGAGAATGTTCCTGTTCCCTACCAGGCTCCCGCTGCCCAGCTTCTCGCTACTTTCACTGTGGAAGTTTCATATGGTGGCTGCCAGAAACCAAATTAACACATTTCTGAGAAAATGGAATGTATAGATGTATACTCCAAAATTTGTAAATTTAAAACTGTTCAAAACCAAAACATGAAATCGGGCCCTGACAGAATCACACAATGCCAAGATGGCAGGCCACCTAATCATTAGCATCGCGCTCCTGACTGAAAAAAAAAAAAAACAAACAAACGAGAAGCTGAATCAAAGTATCGGGAAAATACATCTCGACTCAGCTATGATTAGCCTAGTTTTAGATCAGTCGTGGTAATTTTTTTTTTTTTTGGAGTACAAAGAAATCGTGAATAACTATAATAATTTTAATAATCTCAAGCTCTTTGAAAGTATATGGAGAAAGATTTGGCAACAGTGTATTTTAGTTATAGCATCTTTAAAAAAATTGTAAGTCCATAGGGTGGCCACAAAGTCTTTTCTCATGCTAGTTTAAAGTTCTATGGATGTTTGGGGCACCTGGGTGGCTCAGTCGTTAAGCGTCTGCCTTCGGCTCAGATCATGGTCCTAGGTCCTAGGTCCTGGGTCCTGGGATCAAGCCCTGCATCAGGCTCTTTGCTCAGCAGGGCAGTCTGCTTCTCCCTCTTCTGCTTCCCCGCTTGTGTTCTGTCTCTCGCTGTCAAATAAATAAATAAAATCTTAAAAAAATATTAAGTTACATGGATGTTACTCTCCAAAAAAATCTTATTTCCCCTATGTCCTTCCAGACATGTCCTCCCACACTGATCGCTGAAAACCACGGAAGCATCTATGAGTATCTATGATGCTAAGTCCTTGAGTCTCGTTGCACGGAAAGGAGAACTTTTATAACGTCTAAAGGCAAAATTCCCCATTCGTTAAGTAGGGACCGTGAGGTCATGCTGAGGGCTGTCCTCTAACTCGAAGAGCAGTGTTGACACACTCTGCTGTTTGCTCTCTCACCTTCTCATTTCTGTACCAACCACCACAAAGTGCATTCACATGAACAGAGCGGTGGGCGCTTGCTTGCTTTTCAATATAGTTGGTTCTGTCCGGTGATCTTCTGGAATCATGGCCCATGTCCTGACATGAGAAGGATTCTGCTTGATTTCCTTGGAAAAATGGGTTGATTACTAAAGACACGTTCTCAGGCAGAGGGACCTTGTGGCTGTTGGGGAAGCATCAGAGGAGCTCTAATGGATCAATCACGTTGGTACCATCTTCTGGGGATGGGGACGTCACCCTGTTGTCACACTGAGTGGTTGCAGAGGTGGTCCATTCATTTGACTAATGCCAATGGAGGCCCAGGACCTGTGCTGGGCCCCAGATATATGGTGGGGTGCCCTCCTGCAGCACTCAATCAAGGGGTGGAGACACAAACATTCACAAACATTTACAACATACTAAGGGCTGAGGAGTGATGTCCACAAATTGGTTTTATAGCTCAATATATTCCACCACGTATGTGAAAACTGGGGCCCAGGAGGCTTTACAATGGGAGTGACATTGAACTGAATTTTAAAAGAAAGTAGCTTTTGACAAAGCAGTGGGACAGAGCACAGAAAGGAGCAAATGCAAAGGCAGAGAGGAACAAGAGAGAGCCCTGGTGGGGCCAGGAATGAGACATGGAGGAGGCCAGAGGCGGAGGAAGAGGCTGTGTGTTCAAGAAATGGCTGGCACAGATAGGGGAACCAGCAAACACGGGTCAGGGCAGAGAGGACGCCATTGTGACCAGGCAGGGCTGTCTCCAGGGTCGCCATAGTGAGCTGGCTGGCCACAGGGAGTGGGTCCTGCAGAGGAGAAGGAGCACCCTCAGGGGATGGGGGGCTGGTGGCTAGGAAGGGAAGAACCTGGTGAAGGAAAAAAAGCATGGAGAAGCTTCGGGTTAGAATGGTCTTCAGGAAGCCAGAGGAAGAGAAAGCTAATTCTGCGATCTGAAGAGCTATCAGAGTAGACACCCACTGGCTCACTTGCCTCCTCTCATAGAGAAGGAAGTTGAAGTCTCTGCCCGAAGGTACTGCTTTGGGGTCAGAGACTCTGCCTTGTGCCCATGAAACTCCCATTCCACTCACATCCCTGAGGATTTTTCTTGTTCCTGCTTGGTGTTAGAAGAGCTTAGCTAATCTAAATAGACATCTCACCCTGGCACCAATAAATAGGTATAGAATGACAATCACAGGACCCCCTGCTTCAAATTTCAGTGTGTATTTCCAGAAGACTGAAGTAGAGGAAAGCCAAGAAAAAACTGATGGGATTTCCTAAAAGAAAAAAGGTCATTAGAAATCATAGGTGACCTTTTCCAGAGGCCAGGTGACCTTAAAAAACAGAGTATGGCAGGAATTATGAAATATAATGGAGGCAGGTAGATCAGCTGTCCAGCGAGTTTATCCATGGAAGGTCAGCAAGCAAGGTCATTCTAAAGTTTTAACCTTGAACCTAAAATTTTTCTGACTTTTCTGAATTATCACTCGTTAGTAAGATGGTCTAGCCTAGTTAATGATAAATGTGTCAAAGGATAAATTACAATTTGCAACATTGTTCTTTCCAGACAGAGGTTTCTAGTAACAAGGTGTCTGGCTCTCTCTAGAAGTTTCCCTATTGTTCTTCTCCCTCTTTTCCTTCTACCCCAGTTGCTTTTTCTTTGTCCTCTTTTCTATTGCAACCACCCTGGATAAGCCCTGTTCTCAATCCCGTGTACCCCCCCTTCTTTGTCATTGCAAACAAAGGGTCCCACAGGGCCCCATAGGCAGGGTGGGGTTCTGGAGGCCAGAGCCCCCCTCACCTCCCCCTCCCTCCAGCCTTAGTACCAGCATTCTTTTTTGGTAGTGGAGAGCTTCTCTGTGCTTCATGATCACCTCCAAAGCAAAAATGCTCCTCACCACTCGCTGTCCTTTCTAGCCACAGAATCATGGAAGGACTAGGCTGGAAAAGCGCTCCCAGCCTGCACAGCCCTCCCTCTCCCTCACCTAGTCCCTGCCTAGTTTTCATCTACCAAGGATTAACTGTAACAGGGCTAGCAATGACAAATCCTGGGATTCCAGCCTGTAGGAAATGGGTCGAGGACCCAGAACCCTGAACTGTCAGGATGGAAAGAAAACCTTTTCAATGAGTGGGTGTTTTCCTTTCCATACATTTAGCTTGTGAATAGGTGGGGCCGTGTATGAGGGGGTAGTGTGCAGTGAACACACTATGGCCCGGCCTCACAGCCTCCCCATTCACTGCCCTGGGTCCTGCTTCAGCTCATCGTCTCACTCGTCCCGTTCACCTCGTTCTCCCCTCCTCTTCTTCTGCATTAAAGCAGGCCTTCAGGAACAGATCCAAAATATATTCATAATATAGTGTGAATGACCGATAAAAGCTTCAGGTATTACTCCGTAGAAACATACTTGTATTCTGATAGGGCTCAGAGCCTTTAAAGAAAGGAATAAATCCATAAATCTTTAATGGAGAAATGTTAATTAAGTAGCAGAAGAAATGTTTGGAATTGAGTGGACCGTACCTAGTTTCCCTGAAATCACATGACAGATACCTATTCTATTAGAAATTAAACACACACCCACACACACCCTACTTAACTATTTAATTCCAGGCAATATGTCAAATTATATATATATATATATATATATATATATATATATATATATATATATGTGTGTGTGTGTGTGTGTGTGTGTGTGTGTGTGTGTGTGTGTCAAATTAAATTTAACTCTTCTCCAAACCCCCCCTCCCCAAAATAAAAACATGCAAGGTAGATATTTAGTGTTTCATGTATATTCTGCTACCCAAAAAGTTAATTGCCAAAACTTGCACAGCCCATAAATGTGTAACTGGAATGTGAGTCCAGCTTCTTTCTCCAGCTCAGGAAGCTGCCAGAGGTAACACTCTTTTCATGTGGTGGGAAGCAGTTTTCCTGCTTGCCTCCCGGGTTGCTTAGTTAAGGAACACATAGAGCTTTAAAAATGTTTTAAGTCATCTTAGAAAGTCCTCTTAATTGTCTCTGTTTTTCTCTGAACTTCCCCGTTTGTGGATGTCATCCTCGTAATGAAGCCCAGTGCCTGCTGTATTTTCATTTTTCAGCCTATGCAGGGTATAAAAAATAAACAGCATATGGTGCAAAGTTAATGAGATTAAAAAAACAAGTTCACTTAAAATAATCCATGGGCTTTTCTACGTGTGTTCTTGGTCTGGCTTCAAAAACCACAGGCGTTTTACTATGCTTTAAAAAAAGGGTGAATATTTGCATTGTTTCTGTTGAGGTCAGTGGGAAACCAATCTCACAGAATCAGCGCTAATAATCATGTTGTTTATAAACATGGGCCACGCTAAACTAGTACAGACTGAGACTGACTGTGATGGGCTCGAGTGTTAAATATATTCAAGGCAACTCTCTCCAGTTACAAATCTCATGCTCATATGATACCCCTTTAGCCTGCAAGGATAATGAAGTCTCATCTTAGGGAGGAAGATGAGAAATCAGTTTCTCAGAGTGGTAGCCCTCTGAAGATAGCCTACAATTTATATTCCCATAATAGGTCGACCTGACCTTTTCAGAAAAATTTCCTACACCTTTGAAGCAAATAGAAGAAGAAGAAGGAGAGGAGGAGGAGGAGGAAGAAGGAGAAGGAGAAGGAGGGGGAAGGGGAGGGGGGAGGGGGAGGAGGTGAGGAGGAGGAAGAAGTTAGGAGTCCTTTCTTTATTTTAAAATTAGCTAGCCACATAAAGGTATTGTTCCTTAAGCTACATCAGTTCTCTGCATTGAAAGAAACAATTTGAAAATGCATGTGAATAATTTTACTTGGATGTTTCTGTTCAGTTACAAAATTCTTGTGACAATTAAGTGCTAAGAGTCCACAGTGGGTCCAGGATTGTTCTGATTACGGTGAAAGATAGAAGAGAAACTTGAGAGTGGGGACTTTCTGTCCTTAAGGAATTGATAACCCAGCTAGAGGGACATAAGGGCCTTAATAAAATAATAATATCAGACACTTCCCTTGTGCCATGCACTCTGCTCAGAGCTTTGCAAGGATTATTTAATCCTCAGAAGACCAGTGAATTAGGTACTTAGAGTGAATTAGGTTATTTTTCTGTATTTTCGACAGGATGAAATCAAGGTTTGTGTGGTTTACTGAACTTTCAAAGTGTTGTGAGAATTATGAGAAATCATAGGCACTATATCAGGTTTAGATATTGTTTCCTACTTAAAAAAAAGAAAAAAAAAACAAAGCAAAAAAAAAAAATTAGTATTTGAACCAGATAGAAGTTTTCCTCTCTCATAAACCAAGTCTAAAGGCAGATGGTAATTGAGCCAGTGGCACACCTTCCCTTACACACTCCAACACCCCCATCTCCTAGGGATCTGAGAAATGTAGACTTTTTTTTTTTAAACAGGGGGTCATATGCCCAGTTAAAAATGGAGGCTTCAGCTCCTAAGAGTAAAGAGAAGAAATGTTGGGTTAGGCGACTCGCTTCTCTGCCGTATCTATGTGCCCCTCTGTGGGGCACAGGATAGACACAACACGTGTTTCGTAATCATAGCTGTAAAACTCAAAGCAGTTTAGAAGTGGCTTGGTTTGTTGGTTTAAATACAACTATTTCTGCCTGAGGTGTTCTCTTTTCTAGATGTATGCCCTATCCTTAGATAGGGAAGTGAGTTAGAAGAAGGGAAGGCATGTTGGGTGCTCCAAATACTGCCCTTACCCCAGGGCCTACCTTTCCTTTTCCTCCCCCAGATATGCGGGGTGGTTTGCCCCAAGGTTTGCAGCTGTGGAAAGGTGGCAGAAGGCCATATCCATGGAAAACCAAAGATACTGCCTGGGTCCGGGCGTTTCCCAACCTAGGATTCTGCTTTCCTCCTGTGCCTTCTTTCGGGACTACGAATGATAGCTCTGGCCTCTGGCAAATAGAGCATCCGGGAAGCCACACTGCGTAATTCCAGGGGACACGCAGTCACACTGCCCGGAGGCGTGTCCTTTAGATCCAGGGCAACAAGCATGGCACCCCCTGGGGGCTGGTGTCTTGACTCACTTTGTACATGTGTTCTGAAAAGTTTCCCATGGATCATCTCAATCTCACAAATTCCTAGATCTGAGAGAAGGCTCCCAGGTCACAAAATGTTTGCACTGTGTGGATCTAAGGAGTTGTTTTCAGCTTTTTCAACCCTCTGATCTGCCATTAGGTCTGGGATTCTATGAGGAGCAAAGGTGGCTTATCTGTGGAGTGGAGGGGAGGGGTGGGGGGGGGTAGAGGGGCAGGGAGCAGTACAGAGAAAATTAGGGTAGGATAGAGGGATAGGAGGAGGGGACTGGATGGTGGGGATGTAAGTGGAGTTTCCAACTGCTTCATACATTGGGTCAGGAAGGGATGGGGGAGGAAAAAGAAGTGAGAGGTAAGGCCCTAATCCTTCCATCCCCTTGTGTGCACATCTGAACCATTACAAAGTCTTCCCAAGCCTCTTCTCACCATCTGCCCCACGGAGGGTCACTGTGTAAATTGGAAAAAGACATCCCATCCTCTAGTGGACTCAGTCCTGTGCCAGGACTCAATGAGTGGCAAGTAAGGCTCTGGCTGGATTGCAGCTCCCACTCCTCTCTTTGGCTGAGAGCCCTTGAGCAGTGAACAATGCGCACATTCTTAAGTGGGGGGACTCTTAGGGGTCAGTTCACTTATCGCCATCCCCATGGTCCCTCTTGTCCTCATCCGACGTCTCTATCTCTCATCTCTCACTTGGACTATGCTTCACAATGACATAACTCAGAGAGCCACTTATAGGGTCTCCAATTTAGCCTTTCGTGTTGTCAAATAAGGTTATACATTTATTCCTAGAGATACAGTGGCTAGATGAAAAGAGTTTCATCATATTGGTTTTAAACTTGTGATCTGTTAACAGATCACACAGCTGTAGGGCACTATGAATTAATTAAAAATAAGCCCTAGAGTTATTCTAAGCATAAAAAGCCCACCTGGGTTGCATTCTGTTTTGGGAGCTGAATACAGTACATTTTAAAAAATGTAAACATTAAATTAAATGAATTTTTATGATCCTTAGTGTTTCTTCTTATCATAATTCACTGGGAGCCTCAGGAAATGGAGTTGGTCTGGCTTCCCTGGCCTGAGAGATGAGCCTGGACCCTGAGACAGTGCCCCATTCTACCTCCCATCAGCTCTGACTCCGCCCCTTCTCGGCAGCCAGTGGGTCCTGTGACAACCTGGATGCAATCCCGTCAGCCCCTGCTCCCGTGCAGCGGTCGCTTAGCACTGCTCTTGGAATACCAGCCCGGTCTGAATTGGGCTGCTGGAAGCAGCATGGAGGACCCCACCTCTGCAGCTGCTCCCTCCTGTGGGCCCCACCCTGCTCTCTACCCCACTGGCCTCCTGCTGTCTGCGATGCCCTTTCCCTTCTTTCTCCCACTTTGCAGTGTTCAACCCAAGCCATACTTCCCCGGCCTGGGTCAGGCTTCTTCATTTACTGCCCTCCTAGAACCCTGTCTCATCAGAGCATGTTATCTCTACACAATTATACATTTATTAGTGTGATCATTTGTTTAGCAGCAGGCTCACTCAGTGCGGTAAGTTCCCCCCTTTCCTTCTCTGTGCCCCACCCCACTGTGAGAGCTGCGGAGCTCAGCATTGGGCAGCTCAGCATTGGGCGGGTGCAGAGTAGTTATTTGCTGAATGAATGGGGCTGAGCCAAGAGGCCACCTTCCCAGCTGCTCCTTGTGTTACGCTTTGGGAGGGAAAACTTTTCACACACACGGTCCTTGAGAAAGCAGGTCATCAGCACCAGAGAGAAGTGAGGCTTGAGAGAGGAGACATCTGAGGGTCAGAGAAGATGCCAAGGATACGGCCCATTGAATTTTAAGGCCTATAGCAACACACCACAATGTGAACATTTCCTTTAAGTTAGGGAGAGAAAAAAATATATATATGCTTAACAACTTGGATGTTCTTAGAGGAACGGACTGATAAGCAAATTTCTCAATGAAATTTGTGAATTTCATTTTGTGAAAGACAGCACATAACCAAGTCCTTTGTCCCTCACTAGAACAATGGGGGCACTGTCAATAATTCACCCTTAAAGGTGCCCACTGATGATCTTAATGGATTAGGGACAAAGCAACTGAAGATAAGCAGAGTAAAATAAAAATCAGACATGCATTGGGGGACCTGGGTGACTTAGTCGGTTGAGTGTCCAACTCTTGGTTTTTGCTCAGGTCATGATCTCGGGATAGCATGATCGAGCCTGCATGGGGCTCTGGGCTCAGCGAGGAGTTTGCTTGTCCCTCTCCTCCCCACTCCCTACCCCCACCAAACGAATAAATAAAAGATAATCACAAATGCACTACGTTAACACACATGAGTTGTTTGGAATTTATTGTGCTTGAAGAGTAATTTTATTTTAAAGTTTATGTGTACTTTGAAGCAATATGAGAAAGACCCAGAAGGGTCTCAGGTAAGTCACTAAAATCTTTCCAGAAAATGGAGGTGTTTTGCTCTCCAAATGACTTCCCTTTGTATTCTTGATTATTATACATGACTTCAAATAGGTCTACGCCCCAAGTAGTTACTTAGGAAGAACTAGAGTGGAGCTATCTATAAGGTGTCTTTATCCACACAGCAGGGTTATCAGTGATGGAAGCCATACAGATGATTATAAGACATGACATAATCGTAGAAGGAGAGACTACTGAAACACACCTATAGGTGCCCAGTAAGCGATTTTGATGGGAATACAATGAAAGAAACGTCATCAAACACATTATTTATCTAAAAGTTATAGAAAATTTCTAAACGAGGCTGTAATAAAAAAATTATTTATTACACACCATTCAAAATGTGGATGGTCAAATAGATGATGAAAAGTACAATGTTCTAAAATGTAATAAGGTGTTTCTTCATATATTTCACTAATGTTACTTTGTTTCTAGGGACCCTGGAGAGAAATTGCAGTAGCCTAATGGGAAATTTGACTTAAGGTTCTAGAATTATAGCGCCATCAGTGGTGGGTTCCCAGTGTCACGTCCGAGAGGTGCCAGATTGAGGATTAGGGGGTGGTGCCTGGCCGGTGGCTGCCTCCAAGGCAGAGCGGCAGGAAATGTTGGGTGGGAGTGTATGAGCTTGCTTCTTTATTGGCCAAACCCTCTATGATGTTTCAGGGCAGCCCTGAGTATGTTTTAAGGTAATTGTTTATCTCCCCTATTGAGGACAGGACCAAGATAATAATTATCTTTTTATTCTCAAAACAGGTCACAGAGTAGATTCGAGATAAATTTGTTTGATAAATAAGTGTAACTTATTCCCATCTAGGTTGATTATGCATGCTATATTATTCTTACTAAGTACAACAGTGCTACTACTTGCCAGAGTCCCCAAATTTATTTAAATTATTTTTGCCTAGATTTTTTTCAAATCCCACCTAATCGTTTGCCTCCTAAACTTATGGGCCACTGTTAATTTGCATAGTTGTTTCAATCAAATGCTATGTCCCATATCTTGCATTTACTCAGTTATTCACTGCTAACGTCTAAATCGGAAAAGTGAAAAGGACAATTGTTTAGTGCTTTTTAAAGTCCCTGCCCAAGATCAGTAGGGAAATCCCATTAGCTCCATTCATCGCATTCCTCATAAATCTAAAAGGAAAGCAAGTATCCAATGCCTTATTCTTTAATAGTCCTTATTTGTAAAACCTTGACAGGGCTTTATTCTAAATTGCTTCCAAATTACATAAAGAATACTGAGAAATATGATGGTTAGTGAATCGTGATAGCTTCAGTTATCGAATAAATAACCAGAAGAGTAAAAGGGGACTAATCTAAAAGCAAACAGAATGATGGGCTACGATGAGGCAAAAAGAACGGAGCTGTGGCATTCTTCAACTACCATCTGGCTCAATCCTCTTTAAGTGGGCAAGTTGAAGAGTCTTTTATTTGGAGCTCTAAAACTTCTTCAAAAGGAGTTTTTAAGTATTAGTATTTTCATATAGTAACTTCCCCCCGCCCCCCCAAAAACCCTAAACAAACCAATCCTTTTTGTAGCCAAAAAGGAGCGCTTAAGAAAATAATGGGTAATCTTCTGGCTAAACATGGGGGCACAGGGCACCCTGTGGGTGAGAGGTTGGCTGCAGGGGCCTGGTGGCCATTCCCCAGCTTGGGGGACTTCAGCTCTGTCATTTTGTGGTTAGAGTGACTTATTAAAGTTGTCATTATCGTTTGCAATTAGGCAAGAGGTGTAAAAATAAGAACTTCATTAGGAAAAAATGTACCTGTTAATTTCTAGTACCTTATTTCATCAAAAGGAAACAATCATGTAGTGTTGCCATATAGGATAATTGAGGCAAGTGGATACAAGAGAATTATCATCTATGGTTCAAACTGTGCTTTTGTGAAATGGGACCTGTTTCATCACTTTCAAACAGACCCCTGACAATTGCTGTTTTTGTCTATTAAGTCAGGGATTTTTACATGAAACTCTAAGAGGCTTTTATTTTGTTTTCTTGAGAAGGTGTGTTTAAAAACTGTAAGCTGAATGAATAGGAGCCTGCTACTTATCTTCAGCAAGGATGCTTTCGAGAAGGTATTTTAGCATTCTCTGTGGTTTAAGAGACAAAACCAAGTCCTGCCGGCTTTGTGTTGTGCTCCTACAGACTGCAGTGCCTTCTGTCTGCTTTAGGGTGTGGCATCTGCCATTGGGGAGGAGAAACTGGCATGTGTCGCCTTTTATAGCAGGCTGATTTCATTGTGCTAGGGGCCTCTATTTCATAGCCTCTTGGTTCCAATCTTCTAGTTGACTTGCTGAAACAAATGGGATTAAAAGAGATTTTGACTTTCTATACCTAATTTCTACACCTAAAAAAAATTTTTTTTAGTTCCATGATTTTTGTATATGAAAAATATTTTTAAGAAAAGGGCCAGAGCTAAACTTGGTGACTCATTTTCCCCTTTCAGGATTAGTTGTGAAAATAGGCCACAAAATATAGCTACACCTGTTTAAATGGACTTTGACATATTTCATCAGTTTTGAAAAATGCTTTCTTATGATTATATGTATATATTAAGTTTGGGTCTAAATGTCTAAAAGCATAATTATGTAATTGATTTTAGAATATATGTGTACACACACAAAACAGGCATATATTTATATTTGCATATGAAAAACTTTAAATATTCAACTTTTGTGGTGTACTGCATATAATTAGTATGTATTTGAATGCATAAAGGGAAAATCCAGGAGAAAAAGTCA
This sequence comes from Nasua narica, assembly GCA_028533885.1. Taxonomy (NCBI): domain Eukaryota; kingdom Metazoa; phylum Chordata; class Mammalia; order Carnivora; family Procyonidae; genus Nasua; species Nasua narica. The sequence continues at coordinate 8,898,074 of CM052802.1, read as the reverse complement.
AAAAGGCACACTAACAAAGATGTAGTATTCTCTTGGCAAAAACTGATGAATGATTTGGCATGAATTCATCTTACAGTTCTGTAATTCTCTCTTACACACAATGATATAACCCGTTTTCCAGTTGTTTGCATAGAATTGCAATTTGTTGTTTGTACACTCTGTAATGACCCTTGGGTGTGCACCTGATTCCCCTCCCCCACCAATTAGTCACCAGTTTTTCCCACCTATCCTTTTCCATTTAGTCATTAACATATTTGCACTTGCTCAAGCGAATAAAAATAATCACTGCAGTTAAAATAAACTAATCTTTATAAAAAGCTGAAGAGTGAGAAGATTTTAGGAAACTATGTTCTACTAAAATCATATATATTATTTCAGCTAGTGTAACCCCTTGAAAGTTCCCGGTTTCAAATGCTGTCTCTCCGTGAGAACGAGTTCCACGCTACAAGTGAGGCATTGCTTAGGTTAAGAAGATACCCAGAAGGTTACTAGGTGATAAATTAACAATAATAAAAACAATTAAAACATCATCAAGTGACAAAATAGAGTATTTTTAAAAGAATAAAGTCTGAAACATTTCTGCTTTACGATTAGATTCGACCAGTTTACATTACTATTGATCTCATGTTTATTACATATAATATGTATTTTTTAGTTCTGTTTCACACTGCTTAGAAATGAACTCTTATCAGGAGGGTTAATTGTGCACATTAGCTTCTGAAATATGATGAAAGGCGTAGTATAGATTTACGAAGACATGAGATAAACTTCAGCTGTCACTATTAGGGTACCAATAGTTAAATTTCCATGTGCAAGTTGGAGCATAATACACTTTTACTTATTTGAAGACTTTCCCTTCAGAGAGAGGCCAGACCCACGCATTTTAAGAAAAATGCTACTTTGGGAATGCTTTTGCGTTTTCATTGATAAGCCTACACGCATATATGAGGTGCCTTAAAAAATCGTTATATAAACATTTGGGGGGCAGGTGCAGTCAGCCTCAGCACTTATTGAGTACTTGCTGTGTACAGGGCACAGCACTCCCTGAATTCGGCTAACCTTCTCTCAAACGCTTTCAAATTTCGCAGTTTGAAGAAGTTGTGGCAATTACGCTGATGGCCCAAAATCAAGGCAGAGAGGCTAACATTCTGAAAAATTACATAACTCCTGGGAGAGGCAGTGCTTTTGCACAGATTGCCCAAATATTTTCTTTCTCTGTCGGCTCCTCCAAACCTTTGAGGCCAACAGACAACTTTGTTCCCCAGCCCTTCTCCCTCTTTTGTCTGCTCGTCAGACTCGTTTTCCACCTTTGTATCGTTCCTTTTAGACGTGAAAACAAACACGCGAACGGCCGGTTGGCAAGGAGACCAGGCACGAGGGGAAAGTGCAGCCTCCCGTCGCCCCACGCCGCCGCGCTCCGGGCGCCTGCGGAACCGGCCCAAGCCCCCGGCCCGGGGCCGCCGGGTGCCCGCGAGGCTGCGCCCCAGTGGGCGGGCGGCGGCGGCGGGCGCAGGGCCCGGCGGGCGGCGGCGACAGCGGCCCGCGCTGAGTCCAGTCCGCGTTTTGCGAGTGCACACGAGTAATCAGAGAGAAGTGGATAATAGTTGCTCGGGCTCGCTCGGCTCCCTCTCATGCCATGCTGGGCCCGATAGGCTCAGTCAGTCGTGTATTTACCCATATCCGGGTTAGAGAGGAAAAGAGAAAAGTTTCATTTAAACCTGAACTAAAAACTTTCACCATGAAATCACACAGCGGGAACAGGCCCAGACCGTAAGGCGTGACTCCCGGTTCGGCTCCGGCGGGGCCTGTGGAGGGGGAGGGGGCTCGCTCGATTCCCGTCGGGGCGTGTGGATGCGCACAGGAGGGGCCGCTGACTAAAAAGTGGGTTTTATTGTCTCCCCCCGCCCCCCGCCCGGCCTGGCCACGCCGCGGCGATCATGGCCGCGCGGGCAGCAGCAGCGGCGGCGGCGGCGGCGGCGCGGGCGCGGGCGGGCAGCGGCGAGCGGCGGGCGCCCCCCGGGCCGCGGCCGGCGCCCGGGGCCCGGGACCTGGAGGCGGGGGCGCGCGGCGCGGCGGCGGCGGCACCGGGACCCATGCTGGGGGGCGGCGGCGACGGCGGCGGCCTGAATAATGTGCACCACCACCCCCTGCACCCCCGTCACGAACTGAACATGGCCCATAACGCGAGCACGGCGGCCGCCGCCGCCAGCACTAACAGCGCCAAGAGCGGCGGCTCCGAGGCGGCTCTCAAGGAGGGTGGAAGCGCCGCCGCGCTGTCCTCCTCCTCCTCCGCGGCGGCGGCGGCGGCGTCCTCCTCTTCCTCCTCGTCGGGCCCGGGCTCGGCCATGGAGACGGGGCTGCTCCCCAACCACAAACTGAAAACCGTTGGCGAAGCCCCCGCCGCACCGCCCCACCAGCAGCACCACCACCACCACCATGCCCACCACCACCACCACCATGCCCACCACCTCCACCACCACCACCACGCACTACAGCAGCAGCTAAACCAGTTCCAGCAGCAGCAGCAGCAGCAGCAGCAGCAGCAGCAGCAACAGCAGCAGCAGCAGCAACAACAACAGCAGCAGCAGCAGCAGCAGCAGCAGCAGCAGCAGCAGCAGCAGCAGCAACATCCCATTTCCAACAACAACAGCCTCGGTGGCGCGGGCGGCGGCGCGGCTCAGCCCGGTCCCGACATGGAGCAGCCGCAACATGGAGGCGCCAAGGACAGTGCCGCGGGCAGCCAGGCCGACCCCCCGGGCCAGCCTCTGCTGAGCAAGCCGGGCGACGAGGACGACGCGCCGCCCAAGATGGGGGAGCCGGCGGGCGGCCGGTTCGAGCACCCGGGCCTGGGCGCCCTGGGCGCGCAGCAGCCGCCGGTCGCCGTGCCCGGGGGCGGCGGCGGCGGTGGCGGCGGCGGGAGCGGCCCGGCAGCCGTCTCGGAGTTTAATAATTACTATGGCAGCGCTGCCCCTGCTAGCGGCGGCCCCGGCGGCCGCACTGGGCCTTGCTTTGATCAACATGGCGGACAACAAAGCCCCGGGATGGGGATGATGCACTCCGCCTCAGCCGCCGCCGGAGCCCCCAACAGCATGGACCCCCTGCAGAACTCCCACGAAGGGTACCCCAACAGCCAGTACAACCATTATCCGGGCTACAGCCGGCCCAGCGCGGGCGGCGGCGGCGGCGGCGGCGGCGGAGGAGGAGGAGGAGGAGGAGGAGGCAGCGGAGGAGGAGGAGGAGGAGGAGGAGCAGGAGCGGGAGCTGTGGCGGCGGCGGCCGCGGCGGCGGCGGCAGCAGCAGCAGGAGGCGGCGGCGGCGGCGGCGGCGGCTATGGGGGCTCGTCCTCGGGGTACGGGGTGCTGAGCTCCCCCCGGCAGCAGGGCGGCGGCATGATGATGGGCCCCGGGGGCGGCGGGGCCGCGAGCCTCAGCAAGGCGGCCGCCGGCGCGGCGGCTGGGGGCTTCCAGCGCTTCGCCGGGCAGAACCAGCACCCGTCGGGGGCCACCCCGACCCTCAACCAGCTGCTCACCTCGCCCAGCCCCATGATGAGGAGCTACGGCGGCAGCTACCCCGACTACAGCAGCCCCAGCGCGCCGCCGCCGCCGCCGTCGCAGCCCCAGTCCCAGGCGGCGGCGGCGGCGGGGGCGGCGGCGGGCGGCCAGCAGGCGGCCGCGGGCATGGGCTTGGGCAAGGACATGGGCGCCCAGTACGCCGCTGCCAGCCCGGCCTGGGCGGCCGCGCAACAAAGGAGCCACCCGGCGATGAGCCCCGGCACCCCCGGCCCGACCATGGGCAGATCCCAGGTAACCCCCGCGCCGGCCGGGCCTGCTTCCGCCGCGGCGGCCTCGCCGCGCGCCTCGAGCCCTAGTTTCTTTCTTTCCGCGTACTTTTTCTGCGTCTTCTCCCGGGGGGAGGCGGGGGCGAGGCGCCCAAAGCCATTTTAACTCGCGGCTGCCTCCCTCGGAGGCTGGGTAGCGCTCGGCGTCCGACTGCGCGGCTCGGGGGCCTGGGGATAGGGTCGCGCCGAGGGCCGGGACGCGCGCTGGAATGGCCGGCCGCCGAACACCGCCGCTTCGCCACCCCACCCCGGGCGCGGAGCCGCGCGTCCCGAGCCGGGGACTGCGCCGCGAGCAAGCGGTGTCGGCGCCCCGGCCGGCTGGGGCGGCTTTTGTAGCAGAATTGGCGCTCCCGGCCGGTACGGTCTGGGGAGGGATATTGACCCGGTCTTCTCGGTTAGCGCCAACAATAAGCTTTAACTGGGAAAAGAATGAGGAACTTTGTCCTACCTCCCAAACCACACCGCGTCCCCTCTTAGTCTGCAAGGTGAAGGCAGGAAAAATAGGTTAGCTTTGTAGCACCCGAGTGTGTTTTTCGTAGTTCTGCCCCGGCTATTCAGACATACTCGATGCGAGCTTTGATTTGGAATGCTTCGTAGCAAAAATAATACCCCAATTTACAACGACGTGGGGGTAAAATATTCTAAAAGAAATCGATTCATTCCTAAGAATAGCCAGGAAATCCATTATTTGGCTTACAGACTGCTTGAAAGGAGTCACCTTCAACAGATAGGCTATGTTAAAGGGACGCATTCCGGTTAAATTGAACTTATTTTGATCATGGATTAGGCATACATTTTATTCAGCAAGTCCAGGAAAATAGCAGCCCAGTGAAAATTGATCTTTTTGGATCGGATTTATTTGAATTTTCTTTCATTTGCTGTCACTCAGGTCCTACAGCGTTATTAGGAAGTGTCCTGCGCTCTTGCAGTATCTTGCTCGTAGGCTGAGCCTAAAGACTGACTTGATCTCCTTTGCAAGGTTTGGAATTTGAATTGTGGAGGTAAACTGGCTGTAATAGTCTCCAGACAGCTGCCTCTGAGTTGACATCTAATCTGCCATCTGATTGGCTCCCCTCTCACCATTGGGCATTTAGCACTGCTGATGTAAATAGAAGTGCTGAGCAGTACAGTCACAAAAATTCTTGCCACAAATAATAACTGAGCTCTATTACAAGCAGATGTAAGGTTGAATATTATTTAAAGCTTAAGTTATTATGAATCATAGTTATTAATAAGAGGATTAAATACTAAAAACGTTATGCTGGTGTCCATCCAGTACACTGGGCATTTAGAAAATCAGATCTTTGATAGTCTTAACGTGGACACTGCATCTATCACGGACTTTAATTGTAGGATGAGGATAGGGCAGTTGAAAAATAATTAAGCCAAGAATTTTACCAATTTTTGGATTTGTAAAGCTTTTATGAATGTGCCCTTTACAGATTAAGCTGTACAAGAAATGAATTGTCAGCCCACGTACTTTAAAATTAAAAATTTTAACGTTAAAAATTTCCAGGTTCTGAGATGCCATAGTATCTTTCAATGATACTTAATTAGCTTTATAACAAGATTTAAGCTGTATTTCTAGTAACGTGTCTTTTAACAATTCTCTTTGTTTTAAGATATTTGTGGATGAGGAATTTTAGTTGAATTGACGTAATAGTTAAAAATCACGAGGTGAGGAAACTAATTTTGTAGACAACGATCAAAGGGAAAAATGGATAGTCTTGTGAAATACTAAAAATTATTTTATATTTGCTTCTGATTTGTAAGTATAGAAATGCTCTAGGAATTTTTTTTTCTTCTTGATTATTTTGTTGGGTTCGGTGATGTGAGCCTTATTTGAAGTGCTTACACATGCATTAGGGAAGCTATCACATGCAAGCTGTACTGGGCGTGTTTCTTCGAAATAATCTTTCTCTCAGTAGACATCTTAAATGCTGTGAAAGTTTTAAAAATTCTAATTTGCTAGAAAGGAATTAACAGTGGTTGTAATATATGTTTTTACCCAGCTTATTTATTTTAGGAAGATGTATTTTAATAACAGCCATATCTTAGAGGAGAGACATGTCAGGATGAATACAGGACTGAATTTAACAGATAATCGTGTGAATCCCTAGCTCAGGACATTAGTGTCCACTGCTTTCAAATCTTTAGTTACTGGAGTTTTACTTTTAATGAAAATATATTTTCCTACTCTTGATAGAAAATTTGTGATATCAATTTTTATCTTTGATTCACACAAGTAAAAACACAGAGAAGCCTTGTGTAAATAAACCCATGTAATTGTTTTTAAAAAGATTTACTTTGTCAGCCTGCTTTTAAAGGGATAGTTTAAAAAATTCACGTCTTAGTAAACTAGAACAGAAGGAAGATAGAGGCAGATGTATGTAGGTCCTTGTTGCTTTACAGTATTATTTCTTAATGGTACCAATCATTTTAAGTATTTTGTTTTCTTGGAATGAGAGTGGATCCATTATGTCCTCAGTGTGACCCTTGGGAATAGCTTTTTTATTTTTGAGGGGGAAGAAAAATGCCAGGCATATGACCTAGATTCACAGATTTCTTTTAGGTACTTTGCCGTGTAATGTGTGGAATGTGTCTTTTTTTATATTTTTCCTTTTTGGAAGGCTAGTTTTTATTTAGTATTTGTTATGATGATTATGATAAACAATTATTTGTCCAAAATATTAAATTACTATGTAATTATAGGCCATAAAGTACTATTAAATTACCTTGTTAAATGATGAAATTTTCTTGTGGCTTTAGCACATTTAGTTTCATTTTTGATTTTAGGAATGGTTTATATTGGGTGGCAAATGTTTTTATAATTGGAAACAAAATATACGTGTATATTGTTTTGAGGGGATCTTTTTAAAAAGTGAAATAAGCCATTTTGTGATACAGCTTATTACTGGGTTTTTGTAAGATAAAGTAGGTAGAGAAGTCTCAGAAGGAGTACTGAGGTTTACTCACGTAACCAAGATTTTATAATGTCCACATTTGTGCTGAATTCCATTAATTTTATTTTAACCTTAGTTTTATAGAATATAATACAATGTAATAAAAAGAGCCTTATTTATCATTAAAAGAAGTGACTAGCTGGCTTACAAAGCAGGAAGTTACAGGCTGGTTCCTGATTACCTTAAAATTTGTATGAGATACATTATAGCATAACATCATTCCCCACTTCCCCTCCCAATGAAATTTTAGCCTATCTGATGTTTTACATCTTGTAAAGAAATTACTGTGCCCTAAATTGATATATTTGCTGAGATCTGGCTGGCTGCTCTGTCGTCAGAGAAGGTAGAGTTGGGAGCTGTGGTTATAGAAAAGGCCCATCATTTTAAAAATACAAAGAAAATATAACAAAAATGTTTAAGAGTTTTCTGCTTTCCTAGGTTACCTGGAATGAAATTATACATGGCTTAAAATTGTTTTCTTTGGATATCCTCATTTCTCTGTACTTTTGACTTTTTTTTTTTAATAACTACTCTTTAAGACAGCTATCACTTAAATTTATGTTTATGTTAACACAAAATTAATAAGTATGTTCCAGGGAACATCGTATTCTTACCTTGGGTCTGATCCCCCTTTTTTCTTTGGTTTTGCTTTTTATCTATAGTTAGGAATGAATTTTTGGCAGGGCTTTTTCTACTTGTTCCATTTTTCCCCGCATCATATTGTATCAGAAGTATGACACGTGTGTTGTGGAGATGGAAATAATCCAAGTCACCCTTAGACACTTATACTAATGTACTTTTCCTCTAAATAGCATGTTCTTTCATTAGGATTGACAGAATAACATCTTCACTCTGGTATAAAAATAGTATTAATTCTGGTTTGAGGACCAGTTCTGAAAATGTAAGACCATGTGGAGGAAGACTCATAAATTCATTTGGTAGTTTTATCAGCCACACATTTTAAAGAGAACAGATGTAAGAGAATGGGGTGGAGTTTCAGTTCTGTTTCTTATTAATGGACTTTATCACTTTATAATTTGGGGCACAGTATATCTCCTGTGGCTTCTATGGCTTCTGATATAATAGGAACTTATTTATTTCTGTAGGATAAATACCAATATGATAAGCAAACTGAAAAGATGATCATTTCCTTTATTTATACTCTGTTCTCTTCTAGGAAGAGAGTGGTTTGATTTAAAATTTATTGGGGGGGTCTCAAATTTTATTTATTTTGAAGACTGATTTGGACATGTAAATTTTGGATGTATTATATTGGGAACTCTATAAGCTTTTGCCCAGTGCCCTAAATTTAGAGGTTTTTCTCACTACAAGAATGACACTGCTCAGTTAAAGGATCTGTACTTTGATCCATCATTGAGGAAAAGGAACTAATAATTCACTTGTGTCACTTTCATTTTGGCCTATGTGTAGATTTGTAAATTTGAGCCTTATATTTATATTTGAAAGAACTGTTGTATATCACTTAAGATAACAGATTTATGGGAGCTCACAGGGAATGTTAATAAAACTCAAATTCCATTTTTTTTGCAGTAATTAGATTTTCAAAATGGCTGTTAAAATCTTTTTATGACATTTTATAATGCTGTTTATACTTATGGGCCACTTCCAGGTCCTAGGCCTCTTTGGAATTGGTTAATTGTTGGGCTCCGGCCTTTTCTGAGGTGTTCTTTCTTCATCAGGAGATTTGTGCAGATTCTCTGTGGATATGTTAAGTAGAGCCACATACGTGTGTGTGTGTGTGTGTGCGTATGCGTGTGCGTGTGTGCATGCATGCATGCATGTGTGTGTGCTGGAGGCTGAGAAATCCCTATTTGAGTTCTCTGTGTTTCTGAGGGGAGAAGTAAGTACCAGGCACAACTGCTTATCCCCAAGGATGTGTGTGTGTGTATATCTCGTAGATGTAGAACTATCATGCAATATTGCTTTTTACAGTTTGGAGGCTATTTATACAAGACTAAGTGGCTCTTTTTATTTTAATTGGGTGATTGAATTAATTTTGATCTAAAAACTTGGTAAACTTTAGTGACTTTTTCTCTTAGAATTTTGATGGGAAAAAATGATACAGGTATTGGTACTGAGGTATCATTAAGTGTCCCCTTATCTTGCCTGATGCTAACATAGGAATGAATGGAATTGTTGGTATATGCATACTGTGGTCTTAACTTAAACAATTCGCCCTATTGAGTGACTGAGTGACTTTACCAAAGTAAAATATGTGCTTCCACAGTAAGTTTTCAGCAAACATGTTCTGTTTTCAAAGGCTCTAACTTGGAGTAATTCTAAGAAAATTATTTCCCTAGATTTACTTATTTGAATAGGATCCAATAGGTAGTTTTCAAACCCACTTCTGAATGGATCAGTGCCAAGAATATTAGAAGGCCACTGAGTTTGACAGATGAACTAATGATGAAATTAATTTGTTCCTTGAATGATATTTATTACTCGGAAAGAGACCAAAGCTCTAAAATCTCAAGCATATCCGGTTTACCAATAGACACTCTTATTTTAGGTAGGTGGCAGCAGAATCTGGACTAGATCTGTCATAGCAAGGCAGTTCTTTTGAATTGAATGAGATTCAGCTTCTCCTCACCATCTTCTATAGGATGCTTTTCTCAGCATCTTGTTTGGGCCTTGATGAAAGATGAAACTTGAGAATCAGACCAGTCATTACTTACTAGGCGACTCTGGAAGGGAAGCCATATTTGATGAAATCCAGAAGAAAATCCTAGACCACGTTTTTAAGAATATGGGAAGCTAAAAAAATTATACATACCTATTTTTTTATTGTGATAAAGTATACATAATATAAAATTTACTGTTTAAACCACTTTTTGGTGTACCGTTCAGTGCCATGAAGTCCACTCACATTATGGTGCAACCATCACCCCATCCATTTCCAGAACTTTTCATCTTCCCAACTGAAATAAAAAGTTTCTTCATGTCACACCTTCATATTGTTAGTTATTAATGTGTATTATAAGCAAAATAATCTTTTTAGAGCCATCAGTCTTGCTGCTTCATAGTTTGATAGTAAATCCTTCCTCAGATGTTCCCTAGCAGCACTCATGCTGTGTGTGTGTGTGTGTGTGTGTGTGTGTGTGTGTTTACTTCACTACTTCCTTCCACTTCTAACTTGGTTATCTTTTCCCCCCGGTTTGGTCTGTTTGGAAGTGTGTTTTGTGTAGGTTAGTTGTTTCACTGTCAGGTCATTAGAAGTTTAAAAGCAGCTTTTTGAAGACTTTCTGTTTAAAGGTTTGGAATACTTTGTTGAGAGAAACCTGGTATTTGGGTAGATAATAGGACATGAAAATGAACTGTTGGCATGATCATTTTCCCTCTTTACTTCTCTCTCATCTTTTGCATGCTAGCCTCTTTTCAGAACTGGTTTTATCTTTCTCATATTAGTGGAAATCATTTACAATGATAATTTTTTTCCAGTTAGGTTTTAAGTTTTGGGCCATCCCAGCCCCCCAAGCCTGAGCAAACAACAAATCCGTGTGATGATGTGTCTTTTTCCATAGTGTTCTGGGCCCCGAATTTGTGCTTCCCCCCTCTTATGTTTTTAATTTGTAGTCCTCTGCAGAATTGCAGAAATTCTTTATATGTGGAAAAATTCCTAAATTAGGGTGACCGGTCTTTTAATTAAATTTAGAGGCAGCTGCAAAGGGATGCTTCTTAGATCCTTATTAGTCTTAGAAAGAGGCTATTTGCTTAAAATTTGGAATTGTATTTTAACTGCCATTGATGCTGATGTGTAGTTACATCTTCAGACGATCAGCTGTGTACATCAACGCTGAAGTTCAAAGAGGACATAGACACTGAACTGTGATTTAAGATTATGTACTGGGAAGCAACAACGATTTCTTAAGGGGTAAGCACTTAGCATTTGTGTGTGCTCCGAGGTGTAGCACAGTTGGCAGATGCTTACTAAGCACCCATTTTCTTCGTCAGCCCTGGGCCCAAGGCTGCTGGTGGCTGGGGTGTGGGGACTGCTGCTGCTGCCCCCGTGTGTAGTTGAGGGGGACCCGCTGCCAAAGCCGGCTCCCCTTGAACCTGGGCCTGGCGTGTTTGGCTTCGTTGACTCAGAACTGGCTCATTTAAACAAAGTGCAAATAGCAGCCATGTGGGTCAGCAGTCTGTCGGCCTGCTTTTTTGGGTGGGGGAGTGGATTTTGGCAAAACAAATAATTGTAGATTGTTGGGATGTGGTTGATGTGAGCTCGTGACTCTGTTCCGTTTCTACCAATCAATTACGGGCTTTGTGCCACAGCAAAATAAAGATCCCACTACGAAGAATAATAGCTAAGAGAAGAAAAATATAATCACTTTGAAATTTATATAGAATGGTCCTTTTTCTTTTTCTCAGTTTTCTACATTACATAGGCTCTTGGAGAAAAGTTAAAACAGTCTGCTCAGATTTAGGAAGATACTTGGATTGCTGGAGTATTTTTGGTAACTGTTTAGATAATGTATGCTGGCTGAGGAGTAAATTCAGCTACTGCTTCTGGGTCCTGAAATAAACCTTTCAGAAAGCGAGGCATTGATGATTAGTGGAGGCTGTTCCAGAATTCTTAGTATCTCCTGTTTCTTTTTGTGCTGAGCATCTTAGAAGTTAAACCACTCACTGTACTTCATAGCCTTATTTTGAAATGACTGGTAATTCTAAAATTTGTCTAGAATTTGGCATCTATTTTCTGAAAATTTAAGAAGCAAATTTTCAGGTTCCGTGACCACGTATATTTATATATATCGAGCTCTAACCCCATTTTAATATCCTTTAAATTTTCTGCTTTCAGGTTGTATTTTTTATAATAAATTCACTTTACCCAATGAATTATAAATGACCTTGGAAGTAGAAATGTAAAACATTGCTACTGCTGAGCAAGAATCTGTCTGAAGAAGCAGACATATTTCCAAGGGAGCTGGCATGTTTGTTGTCTATTAGTTTATTTCTGTGATTATGAAGATTTACGAGAGAATGCAAAAATATTACAAGGCATTCTGATGTAATGGAAAGATTGTGGGCTTCAAGTTGGTAAGACTTCAGTTCACTATTTTAGGCTTGAGTGCCCATTTTCTCTGAGATGTAGCCGGGGCTCAGTTTCCTGACGTGGAATGTTGCCTGCTGGGCGGGGCTGTCACGGAGGTCATGTCTGCAAATCCTGTGCCATTGTTATGTGGTACCTCTTCTTTTCCCACCTGTCTTCCCGTGGTGTAGTGAACCCCGAGTTCTTATTCTCTGCCCAGCCTTGCTGCGCTTCAGGGTGTGGTCGCAGATAAGCCCCTGCCTCCTTCAATTAGGTGACCCCAGTCCCTCCCAGCTGCAAAATTCTGTGCTGCTTTGAATTTTAAAAAATACAGTGCCTAGGGCACCTGGGTGGCGCAGTTGGTTGAGCGACTGCCTTCGGCTCAGGTCATGATCCCGGAGTCCCGGGATCGAGTCCCACATCGGGCTCCCAGCTCCATGGGAAGTCCGCTTCTCACTCTGACCTTCTCCCTTCTCATGCTCTCTCTCACTCTCTCTCTTTCCTAATAAATAAATAAATAAAATCTTTAAAAAAAAATACAGTGCCTAATCAGCTATGCACCACTGAACATCTTATTAAACTATACTAGATCCCGGACGTGTTCAGTGAATATAAACTGAGGCCTATGCAAATACACAGATTTTGTGAATACCACCGCAATTTCCCTCACAGAATGTAGTTTTGTACTGATTGGGACTCTTGTAAGCGATTGCATGAATTGATTTTCATTGACCAGTGAGTGGAGCCCATGGTGGATTGATGTCATCGAGTCTAAGCGGCTGCCTCACGGTATTCCATCCTTACCAGTAATCGGTAGATTCTGAGAATTATTACTTTCTGATCCTTTTTAGACCTTTCCACTTTCATGATCTACCAAAATGACTAGCTTTTTCGGGGAAGTACTTTTTGCAAAGGAACAAAGTTTCAAAAAATTAAAACTCGGCTTTGGGATTCTGAGTGGTGGACTTTGGTCTCTGATTTCATGGTTCAGTAACTTCTGCATCTGTTTCAGCTTCACTGAATATGTGAGTCACACATGGTCCTTAGCAAGATTATAGTTTACTTTACATATCAGGGGGTTTTAGGGTTGCTCTCGAATAGTCAAAGCTGCAAATGTCAAATCTGAGTATGCCAAGGGCCTATCTCAAATATGTAGGTAGAAAGGAACAGGTTTTTTTTTTTTTTTTTCCTTCCTCTTGTTAATGCAGAGATTTATAAAAGTATCAGGGACAAAATTTAATTCTATTATGAACAAATACTTACTCTGAGCACCACTTGGTGCTTAAGATACAAAGAGTAAATATAACATATGATCCATAATTTTCCCTGGTGAATTATCATAGACTCCTGGTGTTTTACAAAGTGGAAATTAAAATGAATGGCTACATTATTCTCCTGCAGTTCTGTTCAGAAAGACTATATCCCTCAAAGTGCATCATCTAAGAACTATTTGAAGAGTAGTTGATAATGTATCCAAACTGAAAATTTCCTTATGAGTGTATTACACATTTCCAACAACAGTTTCAAGGAAATCTAGTCAGTGTTTCACGATCTTATGTGGAAGGTCACTGTACTTAGAGATTGTTCTTAGATGCTATGACATTGATGAGAAAGTCATCTTAATTTGGATTTTGTTTTGGGTGTCATATGGGGATTTTTCAGCTAAAGCAAGGACTTTACAGTGTCATTAGCATGAAGGATTTAGAATTCATTTCATTTGGGGCGCCTGGGTAGCTCAGTCGGTTAAGCATTTGCCTTTGGTTCATGTCATGATCCCGGGGTCCTGGGATCGAGTCCCCCATCGGGCTCCCTGCTCAGTGGGGAGCCTGCTTCTCCCTCTTTTCCCACCTGTGCTTTCTGTCACTCTCTCTCTGTCTCTCTCTCAAATAAATAAAGTCTTTAAAAGAAAAGAATTCTGTTCATTTACCTTCACTGTATTGAACCATCTCCTATGCGCTAGGGCTTTGGGAGTATAGCAAGAACCAGGGCATCAGGCATATGCTTGTGGAGAGCCAACTGTGTGCCTGGTATTGTGGTGGGTGGTGGATTCCTTAGTGGCAAGGACGTGGACCTTGATGGATTGGCAGTGCAGTGACTAAGGACTAGGAAACATGCTACACAATACAATGTAAATGGTTCAGTGGGAGAAGTCCTTATGTTAGCAGGACATACCGCAGAGACGAGATCGAGGTGGGGGGAGAAGTAAGGAGGTTCTGCGCACTAACTAAGATTGAATAAGCTGAGACCTGGTTTACGAGCAGATGTTAACTAAGTTAACCAAGTGACAAGGCCTGGAGATGGGAGCAGGGAGGGGCAAGGGCAAGAGCCAGCAGATTAGAGAACCTGCAAGATTGGACGTTGACTCCTTGTGTGACCTTGGGCAAGTGACTGCATCTGCCTGAGGTCCGAAGTTACCTTCTGTCCAAAGAGATGGGAAAGAAGACTTAACCCATGGAATTGTTTTAGGGAGTACACTTCACTTGATAAAGTACTGACATACTACCTGGCAAGGAAAGGGATGTTTTCCAAAAGTAACAGCAGATTGTATTTTCTCACGGACAAGGAATGAAGATGAGTTAGATGTGGTTCTGAATTAGTTAATTTAACAGCCTATTAGTCTTTCCTCTCAAAACAAATAGGTTAACATTTGAGGCTTATTTCTAGCCCAGACAGTTTCCGTTCTTTATTGCCTGATGTGTCTCTACCTTGCCAAGTGTTTAGGGAAGGTGAGTGATGGCGCAGTTGATGACATTTCTAAAATGTCTACTGTCGTTTGCCAGTCTGTTTACAGTCATACTTTTTTAACTGGTAAGGAAAAATAAATTCAGATCGATAACTGGCGCATTTAATTTCACCATCGTCAACAAACATTTAGTGACCTTGGTGTAGGGGCACTTTACCAGATGAAAAGATAGCCAGGGAATCTTTGAAAATCGTTAAACATCATGTTGTTCATTGGTCAGTGTAGAGGAATATCTTTGTATTACTAAATAAATATTGGTGATTACAATAAATAAGATAGTTTGGGATATTTTTATTTTACCTACTATTCCATTTAATTAGGAACATGGATTGAATAACTCTGGCCTCATGAGCAATTTAAATTTTGAATTGAAGGAAATTGGCTGTAGGCAGACAACTTGCAAATTGGGGAAATGGATCTTTTGCCTTTAATTAATTTTCTCCATGTGTTAAAGAAGTAGTTTATTAACTGGTGAAAAGTTTTAAAAATTGTAGTCACGTTGGTTATGATTTTGCTGGGTTTGAAAGTCTTCCTTTTCTCAACTCTTGGTGCCAGGGTCTGTCATTGTCATTTGAGGAGAGAGAACGCTCGGAAAGGTGCGTGCTACAGCAGGCAGAAGCGTGCTTTGTGAGTCTCGGTTTCTGCCCTTGGTTTCTCCCTTGGTATCTATTATGCGTGGCAAGACTTGGTTTACCCTCCTCCACCGAGACGTTTGTCAGAAGTATGTGCACTTTAAAGCATGGCGTTTTACTTTTATTCAGCAATTAATTAGTGAAGATAGGACGTGAAAAGCCATTTTGTGTTTTGTCTTTTATTGTTCCTTTTATTATTTTATTTACTATTTATTTATTGTATTATACTATACTATACTATACTAGTATACTATACTATACTATAAAAATATACTATTATTTATCGTAATATTAATAAATATTTTTATATTATATAGGGGAGGGAGAGAAGAATGGAGGGAGAAGATGAATTTTATTTGAGACAGTTACGTTCGGGTAACTTAAAGGAATGTGCTTTTTTAGTCTCTAACTACCCTTTCCTGGTGTTTCATGGTTCTCTGAAAAAGTAATGCAAAGAAGTTGTAATCAGCTGTTAAGATATTTGAGCCAACTGGTTGTCAATATGTTGAAGTTTTATTCTTGGTGCGTCTAGAAACTTCATATAAATGCATTTTATAAAGAAGGAGGTGTACTAGCCTGGCTAAACTGGTAAGGCTGAAATCTGGATTTGATTTGCATATGTGGTATTTTTTAGGGACTCGCAAAGTTTCACACGTGAAATAAACTAGGTAGTGTGTACGGCATCACATGATCAAAATATTTTTCCCCTACTGCTGCCAGAAGCTATCTATTGCTTTTCAACAATCTTACTTGTTGGGCATCATGCCAAGATGTTTAAGACAACCCCTTACGTGAGCTGTTCCATTCTTAACCTCTTTGACTGAAGTGCCGTGACCTTCACATATGTAGATTAGCCATGTGCTCTGTGAATTGAAACTTGCTGCCTCAGGAAGAAAGGGTTTTTCTTTTTATTCCACTGGGAATTTGACAGCCATTCATCCCTGACCTGGGCAGAGGTAATGCAAGGAAATTGGATTCAAATGGAACGCGGATAGATAACACAGGGAGGCAGGCAAGCTTTCTACCTTGCGGAGGATGAAAATATCCCATGGCATAGAGGATGTGCTGATGCGAAGGATCTGAAAAGCAACAGATACCGAGAGAGAGAGAGAGAGAGAGAGAGAGAGAGAGAGAGAGAGAGAGGGAGGGAGAGAAATTAAATGCAGGCATTTTGGAACAATGTCCTTTTAGGAAAGGAAATTGTCATTATGGGCATTTCTAATTAGCTTTGACTCTACTCTCACTCTCCCCTTCTAACCCAAGTTTTTGAGATCTTTTTTTGCCTTTAAAAAATTTTTTTAACACGACTTGAGAATGAAATAACGCTAATATTGTGGGCACGCGTGGACGTACATACATTTAATGTAGATGAGTCTCTCAAAAGTGGAAGTCATTAGAAAGTTGGAGAGATGAATGTATCGCCTGTTATCTAGAAGAATCAGCAAGTTTCTTTGTCTTTATGCTCTACAATTTTGAAGTGCATTGATACACAGAATTTTACTCACGTGAGAGTTCTGCTGAGTTTCGTAATTAATAAAAATAATTAATGAACAAAAATAATGAATTTTTGTATTTTTATTAGACAACTAGTTTTAAAGAATGTTCACCTTTGCTTTGTTGGTAAACACACTTGAAATGAAAGTAAAATTCCCTGTGAATACTAGTCATGACACTTGATTAGGTTGATATGACAGAGCGTTGAGAAGGAAAGTTCTCATTATAAGAATAATGGGTCTGAAGTGGTACTCCAACTGGTTTCTTAGCAAAAGGAGGGGATGATTAGGGCCGCCTGAAATTTATGAGTGCTTTCGTGTGGCTTTCAGAGCTGAGCCTTTCCTGTGTACATTAGGGCTTGTGAAATATTATGGGTCATAGCATCCGTTACAGGCTCTGTGGGAGGCGTTGTTGATACCCAGCCTATTCTGTGCGGTGCAAAAGAGGATGTGTGTGTCGGGGACGTGCTTAATGGATAGAGGAGACTAAGAGGGGTACACACTTATCCCTTGACTTGAGGAAGACTTGTTTCCTTCCATATGAGGACTAATAAAAAAGTTGGGAAAAGTATCTGGTTGTGATCATGCAGCATGTGGGGCCTTTCGTGGCTTTCTGTTAACATGGCAGACACGAGGCGAGATGGCCCACAGACGGCAGGACGCGGGTCCCGCCAGCTTGTCTACTTGCGGTTGTGAAGGCGGAGCAGCAGGTCTGGCCTCCCTGTGAGACGAGTGCAGGGCGCAGCTGAGGAGGGGCCGGCACCTGAGAAGACAAGAGTCGGAGGAGCCAGGCGGGCATGGGAGTCACGTCCGGATGGGCAGGCGTGGAGTGGCCTTCCTGGGGCAGCACGCAGCTGGGTCCAGGTGAGGCAGGAGAAAGGGTAGTGAGTCAGCAGCCAAACCTTGAGGGACTTTTCTTGTTTGTTTTTAAATGGTGGACTGTAATCTCTTTTTCTTTTTTTCTTATTTTTTTAAAAGATTTTATTTATTTATTTGACAGAGCACAAGCCCAAGCAGGGGGAGCAGCAGGCAGAGGGAGAAGCAGGCTCCCTCTGGGCAAGGAGCCCAATGCAGGACTCCGTCCCAGGACCCAGGACCCTGGGATCATGACCTGAGCTGAAGGCAGATGCCCAATCCATTGAGCCACCCAGGCATCCCGGTTATTGATTTATTTAGTGGTACGATTAAATAGACTTTTCTGTTGTTGTTAAGACATGTAGAATTACATACTTATAATCGAGCTTTTACTGTATTTTGGCTCCATGGTCATACCAGACAAAGGGGAAAGAATCTGCGCTTCAAGGGCACGAAGATGGCTATTGGATTTTTCTGGTGGTATCACTGAGCATTAATTTACCTCTGCCTGTCAGAGGAAACTCTGTCCTAAGATCTGGGTCATTGCTTGGAGTTACCAAGGGAGGCTATGAAATAGTCTGTTGCTGTTTGAAGAGGAGCATAGTTTCTGTTCTGAGATATTCACACGTGACTGACTAAAGTTTCTGGGATGAGGAGGTGCTGGACCAGCATCTAGAACATAGTTCCCGCTTATTAATAGTTTTGATGGGAGAATGGCTGAATGGACTGGGTGGCGTCTTGGGGTCATGAGTCACAAGTTACATGTGTTATGAACCTAGAAATCTTTTTTTTTTTTTTAAAGATTTTATTTATTTATTTGACAGAGAGAGAGACCGTTAAGAAGAAACACAAGCAGGGGGAGCGGGAGAGGGAGACGCAGGCTTCCCACCGAGCAGGGAGCCTGATGCGGGGCTCGATTCCGGGACCCTGGGATCATGACCTGAGCTGAAGGCAGATACTTAGCCACCCAGGCGCCCCAGAGCCAAGAATGTATGAAAAGAGAATGGATATAGGAAGGGAGGACAGGTGACAGTCTGGGACCAGAAGATTGGAGAGAAGGGAGAACACAGGCAGCTAGAATCAAGAATTCTAGAGTGAAAAACTAATGAACAGATTTAATGCTCGTCATGTGCCAGAAAAGAACTACTGTCGCAGTGAAAGTGGTAAGACAGGCCTTCCCCCCACCCCAAATTGGTAGATCTAAACTAATTGAGACACTAATACATAGTTACGAGAAGAAATATAAGGCGGGAAAATCCTCCCAGTTCTTTGGTGAGGTCATTTCATGACATGGAGTCATGAGTATTTCTGTCTTTGCTGTTGCCACATGGCCATTCTGGAACCGGAGTCAGTGATACTGGGAGGATATTTAAAAAGCACTTGATCAGTGGACCCTGTCCAATCCCTGTTTCCTTTGTTACTTACTTAGTGGCCAACTTCTAGACTGGCTGGGCCATGGAATGTTGGGATGTGTCCTGAGACAGATCCTTTTAGTCTTTCTCATCCTAGGTCTGTCTAGTAGGAAGCTGTGATACTGGGAAATTTCCCTTGTGTGTCCCCAACTATTCGTCTTTTGAAACTTGTCAATAAAAGCACATCTCACAGCTTTAAAGGACACCGTTTGGCCCACAGCCTTGTCATAGACACACGGCGTAAGTTCCATTCCACTTAGCCAGCACTGCGGAGGGGAGGGGGCGGCGCGAGAGGCCAGGCACTGGCTCCCTTCATGACTCTTTCCTGGGTTTTCAGCCTGTGTTTTCCCTCACCTCCTGACTGCTCCCCAAGTTTGAGGTTGGGAATCTTTCTGAATGACCTACCTCCAAAAGGCTATTTTTAGCTTAGAATGAAATGAAGGTTTTCTTGTCTCGTGTTTCCTATTTTCTAATAATATTTGATTTTGTTTCATAATTTAGAGTAATATATCGGGGTTTTATAGTTTCTGAAGTTAATGCTGACTACACGTAAGCCAGCTCAAGCAAATGAATTAACAGTCTGTTTTTAAGAACCCGTAGGAAGAAAAAACCCAAACCGGTAACGTGTGTTTTAGGCTGTAGCTGTTTGTCACCAGCACGGGCTTTTCTCGAAGACTGGATCCTTAATTTTGTTTGGTTCTGGAGGCTTCTGGAGGGGATGGGCATTTCCGGTGTCTTAGCAGTCACATTTCAATCTCGTTCGCTGTGGTAAAAGATACCGTCTTTTGCTTAGAAAGCTAGCACCTGTCTGCTTGGTCAGTACTTCCAGAAAGTTTCTGTCGTAATGTCATTCACATTCATCCGGTGCACGGTTTCCAGCCGCGCCGACGTGACGCTCTGAGACAGCCGAGAGAGCCTTCAGACGATGACTGTCCCAGCGCTCAGGAACCGAGTCTGTCAGGGAAGAAAGCCATTCCCTCCCTTTTCAGGCGTAGGGGGTAGTTATTTGGTTCTCCGCAGTAACTTCCTTTCTCGCCGTATTGTCAGTACAAAGTGGAGTGAGTCGAGCAGCTGTGGGCAGCAGGTGAGAAGTGGGGCCGCGGAGAAGCAGACGGATGAGCTGCGGCGAGTTCTGCCAGCCACCAGGAGGGAGCCAGCTGTGCCGGCTTGTCCCTGGTGACCTTCTGAGGGAATCAGGTGAGAAACAGGCCAAGCCTTCCAGGCCTTGCTGTCTTTGAGAGCCTTGGACACCAATCTGGTTGGAGAAACCCTGAGGATAGCAATATGGGGACGTTTGGAGGGCTGCCTTCCATACCCGAAGAAACCTTGGGAAAGAATGGAAAACCAGGGTTGGGGGTGGATGGGAGACCTTGACGGTGATGGGCAGATACCGTGCTGCTTCGTCCTTGCCTCATTCAGCAAATAGGTATTCACATCCAGTCAGATGCTGATCTGTTTACCGGCTCCGTGAGAGCCAGTGTTCCAGGTGCTGGGGACACAGCCATGAATGCGACGCAGGCCCTGCTTTCATAAGGCTTACCTTCCAGTGACCTTTAGTCCCAGAGAACCGCCTGTCCATGTGGGGGTGACACCCTTTATAGTCGGGATGAATAGTGGCTGGGGGTGATTCAAAAGAACTGGACACTTTCAAAAACTGGTTATTTACTAATGAGGCCGTATATGAATAGGTAATAAAAATTGCAAATGGCAAAACGGCAAATGGCAGCCCCAGCGCTGCCTTCATTTCCTCCAAGCTGAGAGGAGGAAGCGGTGCAAACGCAGAGCTCTGGCCGAGTCCACAGGGAGAAATCAGATGGCATTGTGGCTCTCCGAAGGGGCGCACTTACTTTTGAATCATCCTGTGTATTTAGTGCGGGGCTATGGTTCTGGACACGTTGGGTTTGAGATGTGCTCCAGAGAGCTGACTGGAGGCAGTGGGCAAAGTACAGGAGTGGGGCTCGGGCCTGGGTATAGCTCGATGGGCTCTACGCGTGAGGCGCTGGGCGAGGGTGGGGTTGATGGGATTGCACATGGGGGCTTGTGTGTGTGGAAGAGAGGGGTGCTGAGGGGTTTCAGGAAGGAGTGGAGGGCAGCCAGCCCAAGAGCCAGCAAAGGACGTGGAAAACCTGGGGAGAGTTCCACAGAAGCCACGGGGGATGGAGGCTTCTGGAGGGAGACACGCGTAGCTGTGGCAGAGGGCCTGAGGAATGTTCAGGTAAGAGCGGGTGCGGAGGTCTTGTCATCTGCTCATTGATGACCTTCGGCAGAACTGTCGGGGGGTGGGGGGGGGCAAGCTGCAGCAGGCTGTAGGGTGACTAGCAGGTGAGAAAGATGCTTCCAGACGGTAGGAAGAGGAGTGCGATTTTTTTTCTTTGTTTTTAAATTTTATTTAACTGGGAGAGGGGTAGAGTATTGGGTTTGCTGCATTGCCTTCTTTGTGCCCAGGCACCGCGCCGTGTGCCCCCCGAATGCCAGCTGCCCTCGCGGCTCCTGTTGCACCGGGCTCTGCCTGGGTAGAGCCCGAGGGGTCCTTTCTCTTGTGTCCTCCGTGTCTGATGTGGGGTGTGGCACCTGGTGGGACCCAGTGTATGATCGCTGAGGGGCCACACGTGTCACATGAGGTCCCTGCTTTAGTCCTCGCCGCACCGGCACGTGACCGGAGGGGGCGCGTGTGCTTTGAGCAGGGCCGGCCAGGGATGGCCCCGCGAGTGAGTGAGCCAGCGGCTGAGCCAGACGCAGTCACAGGGAGCGACTCCAGCGCCTGTGCTGCCGGGGCCTTGGCTGAGGGTAGATGCACCCAGAGTCTGTAGGCCGAGGGGCAGGGGTCGCGGTTTCCTAAAGCTTACAGACGTGGCCGCCGCGGGGAGCTCGTGTTTGGGTCTGGCACTCAGGATCGGCCCCCACAAGTTCTGAAAACGTTTGCTCCCTGTGTCCAAGTTACTCTTCCGTGTTAAGCTTGTTAGGCACGTGTGGATTTTCTGCCGCGTATTTGTCGTGAGACCGTTCTTTCAGTCGCAGCTTGCTACTCGGCCCGTTACCTGGAACCTCAAAAGGAAATCGCTTGGTTTCCCATTGTACTGAAATGGTAAGTTTTGAGTTGTTAGTGATATAAAAGACTTTCTTGAGCAGTTACTAGGTGTGCGGCAGTGCTGAGAACCACTTGGCATAACCTGTGAATGAGGTACTGTTACTGTACCCACTTTGCAGACGAGCCAACGGAGGCGTCGTCTGGGGAAGCCAAAGGAGCGGGTCGCGGTGACTCCGCCGCCGTCTCAGAGGCGCCGCACGTGCTCTCCGGCGCGAGCAGAGTTAGACGAGTGCTCTGCATTTCTGTTCTGGAAGCTGGCACTATAATAGCAGGTTTTTGGCTTTTTTTCCCCTTGCTTTCTTACATTCACATCATTTGATATTCTATGAGGATATTGGAAATAGCAGTGAAGAAAAATATCCCTTTCCCATAGATGGGATATTATTTGCTTAGACATGGAAGACAGAATCTTCCAAGAAGCTGCACAGTAGGAGGTACGCACCACACACACACACACACCCCCCCCCCACACACACCCCACATCCCCCCCCCCCACACCAGCAGCAGGTGAGCTAGAGGAGAGTCCTTTCCTTCTCCTGTCTGTCCTAGGAGAGGTGGCCCTAAGGTGTGCACCCGGACTCCCCTTCTCATCAGGACCCCGCCTTTGTTAGACGTGTCCCTTCTGCCCCTTCTGCTCTGCCAGTTAGGAAGCAGTTTTGAACTAAGATGCATTTCTTTTTTGATGAGAATGTGAAGGGGATTTTTATACTTGGTTTACTTTTTATGACCATTCCACCTTCCTAAAGAGAAAACTCCGCGTCCTGATACAGCATGTGACTGAAGGTTGTTTTTCCAGCAGAAAGCTTTCTTAGCCTCGAATTCCTGTGTCGAACTACTCTGTCCAGTATGGTAGCCAGCAGCCACATGTGGCTACTTAAGTTAAAATTAATTACAGTTACATAAAATTAAAAATGCAGTTGTGCAGTGCACAAGCTGCATTTTAAGTGCTTAAAAGCACAGATGCGGGAACCTGGGTGGCTCAGTGGTTGGGCTACTGCCTTCGGCTCAGGTCATGATCCTGGAGTCCTGGGATCGAGTCCCGCATCGGGCTCCCCGCTCAGCGGGGAGTCTGCTTCTCCCTCTGACCCTCCCCTCTCTCGTGCTTTCTCACTCTCTCAAATAAATAAATAAAATCTTTAAAAAAAAAAAAAGCACAAATGCAGCACGGAATAGAATGTTCCCATCGTTGCAGAAAGTATCGTTGGACGGTGCTGCTCTAGACACTGGTTGCATCTTGTAATTTTGAAAACGCTTTAAACGAGCGATTACTGTGCACTGCTCTTAGTGCGGAACGCTAGCTCCTTGAGGTTTGGATGGCCATACATAGGATTGAATCTCAATTTTGAATATATTCTTTGTTATCAACAATACAAATGTGTTGTGATGATCCAAAATTAAAAATTGCTGGGAAAAAACAAATAAAACAATACTATAAGAAAGAATTTCTCTGTTTCAGACTGTTTTGTCCAGGCTTTTCTGCCATGTCATCTGAGGATTGTGGGAGCAGAGAAGGGATCTAGGTTGTCCACTATTTTTAGTAGGAGAAAAGATGCTGCTGCTCTTTGGAACCGAGCATGGGGAAGGCTGCTTTACTTGATTTTGTTTTCTATCCACTGAAAAAAATGTAAGACTGGTTAGTGTTTTTGTTTTGTTTTTTTTTCCTTCTGAAATGTTTGAAGGAAAGTACTTGATTTCTGCCTGTGTCACAGTATGAACTTTAACCAGTGGTTTGGTAGTTGGAATAGGTTATGCATTTTGCCGTGGAAAAAAATCGAATTGCTTTCTCAAGGTTGACTAAAATGTTTTAACTCTTCATAGCAAATGAGGCGTGAAACAAATTGTCAAAAGGATGGAGACAAAGTTATTGCAGCACGGAATGTTTAACGGGCTGGTGAGGTTCTACCGGAGGTGTGAGCCGAGCAGATAAATGTGTAAACGGCACCTTTCTCCTTTTCCCCTGCCCGATTTTTCACAGCTTGTCTTCGCGAGAGGACCTAAATCTATGTCAGAAAAATCGCAGCCCTTCTGAAAGTGTTAGATTATAGTGTTGGCTGTGAGGAATAATTAAGAAGTACTATAGGCAATGGATTAGGAGAAATAAACTTCCTGTTTGCAAACATTTTACTGCACATCATCATTAGATGAAGCAAAAATAAATTTTTAGTGTTTCTGGAAGCTTGATTATGTGTAAAGTATGTCACTGCTTCTTTATGCCCATATACTCCTCTCTTCATTTGCTGTGCATCGTTCTACTCAGAATAATAACGCTTTTTAGGATTTAGGATTTTAGGATTTAGTTGTTGGAGTAATAATGCTTGAACGGAAAGATAATGAAGTGTTTAAATCATGGGCTTTTTACTTCCAAAATAGCAAATGTTAATTCAAGGACTGACTAGAGGTTTAATAGGTGGCGCTTTATATTTTTGGCTACTCCTTCCTTCACTTTCATTTTGAGGCTTCTCTTTAGGGTTTTAGAATTTATTAAGATATAGCAAATAGAAGGTTACAGCTCTCACAGCCCACTGGGGCTTTTAATTTCAAACATAGATCCTAGAATGGCCAAAATAGATGTGCCCTAGGGAGTGTGAGGGGAGATGTATTAAATAAATAAAGAGAAAGATTATGCATTAGCCTTGTTTTTCTGGGTCTAAGTATAAGTTACTTTTTATATTTGTAAGTATTTTTAGCATCTTACAAGCAAAGGGGTGTATGAATATATGTGTATATATGTTTATGAGTATGTGTCTTGGGTTGTATTTATGTGTATACATATTTAATATAACTACAGGTGTGGAAAAGAGAGACAAGCAGCATCCTATCACACTAATACAGAGGATGTTACTTTTGCATCTTTCCATCTCCTTGTTACTTCTAATGGGTGCATTTGTGACTAAGACCACTTTTTTCATCCTTTTTTTTTTTAACTTAACCACTTTAGGGATAGGTATATATAGGGATTAGAATAAATTGATTATACAGTTTCCAAGCAACCATGTTTTTTATTGGACTGACTCCAGGATACTGAGATGATTGAGGTTGTGTGTGTGTGTGTGATTTTTATGCATTTGCTTAAGCCTTTCAATGAAGATTGAAGAGCCAGCATTTTATTTATGGAATGCAGTCTACATTTACAAATTTATGTAATAGAAATGCATGTATATTTCCTGTGAGTTTTCACATACAGAGGCGTAATGGATCTTGCAAAGACTGTGGTAGATGCTACTTGTCTTTTTAAGAAGGAACCAAAATATTTTCCTTCCCCTTCCTTTCGATTTGCTCTTATCTTTGAGGTACTTCATATCTATCTTCTGTTATCTTCATCCCTCTGTGTGCATAGCTGTCTCATACTTAACCTAAACTCCCCTTTGTTTTTGTTTTTGTGTTTATTTATGATTCCCTCTGCCCCCATCCCCTTCAAGTGATTTCTCTTTTGTTTTCACGGTGTGCTTTTTCTTGCTTTCATTTCATCTTCTTTTTATTTCTCTTCCTTTTCTTGATCCAGTTCTTTCTGTCCTTAGCCGCTCACACCGGGTAGATCAGTTTATAAGCTTCAAATGCCATATCCTGCCCTGAGTGGGCATTCATACAGAATTTTTCTTAGGTGCCTGTGGTTACCTTTTGCCAGTGTGTATTAAAAATTTGACCCTTTTGATCTCTTCATGTCCCTGTTTTTTTCTCTTCCTAAAACTAAGTTTTAAAGATTAGGCAGTATTACTAATTGCCGGTATTTGTGAAGAGACATGTAATTAGAGCAGGAGTTTAACGAATGCAAACATCTTGCTAAAGTTCTGTACTTTACTCAAGGACCTTTGACTGTTTAACTAATAATTGCTTATTATGAGTATGTATCTGTTTACTTCTATGACCCAGGCTGGAACCAACCTCCTGCAGCTTACCCTGAGTCTGGTTCCTCTTAGGCAGGTGCTTATTCTGAGCCTGGTCGTGGCTCCTCGGATTCGAATTTTAAGGTAGGTGCAGCACACACACTGAACTTACCTGCCTCTTGCTGGGCAGCCTGCTAGGTAAGAGAAGGACTAGATCGAATAAGCCAGGGAATAAGGTATTCAGTTTGGATACCCAGCTCTGCCACTTGTTTTCAGTGAAATGGCGACAAAGTACCCAAGTGCCCGGTTGTTTGGAGGAGTAAAAGAGACAGTTTGTGCAAGCAGATTGAGAGCGTTTTCCGGGGATTGGCTGCTGCTCTCACCATCACCATTGCGGCGGAAGGAGGTCTACACTTTGTTCAGGGGCAGTTAGCGCTTTGCCTAGAGGAATACTCTGCTGTTAGAGCGGCTACTGGGAAAAAACTGTTCTCATTCTAAGGCCACCTTTCCTTTTATTTTCTTTCTCTTCCACATGTGGATGGAAGAAAAAAACAGAAGAGTTACATACAAACCTTGAAACCTTGTGATGTGATTGTTTTCCAGTTAGAGAGCTCATGTCTAATTTATATTATGGTCACTTTGCCTCTGTCACGTGCGCTAGGTTAGGTTCAGTGCTGGGCCCGAATACCTTAATTATAAGGTATCTATGTTGTTTAAAAAAAAAAAAAAAAAAGGTATCTATGTTGTTTCTATGTCCTTACCAGTAAAATGGGGATTAAATGAACTGTCAGGAGAATATACTGCCAGGTCCTCAATAAATGTCAGACTCTTGTACAGCACAGCTAACAAATCTTTAAAGCACTAAAAAAAAAAAAAAAAAAAAAAAGAAAAGAAAAGCATATGGTTTTCAAAAAGTGCTTTTAGTTTCTGAAGTTGGGACACTGTGCCTTAATGTGTCACTCAGTTGAAAAACGGGTTCTGTCTGTGGCTTTCATAATCCCGTCGGAGCTGGCTTGGAGGTGTCCTTGTTCTCCATTCGTTCTTCTAAAGGCACATTTTACATCAAAATACATTTCACAGGCTTTATTGCATCACAATTTCAACCAAAGTTCAAATGTGGGTTGTTTGATTTTACTTAGTAATAATAACCTTGCAGATCATTTAAGTGCTTTTCTTACCCAATTCTCTCAGTCTTGTGAGATTTGGTTAATACCCCTCTTTTGTATATGCAGAACCTGAAGTTCCTTGGTTAAGGCCACAGCTTGGACTCAAGCCAGGTTGGGTACCCCAAATCTGAGTTGTTTGTTTTTTTTTTTTTTTAAGATTTTATTTACTTATTTGTCAGAGAGTGAGAGGGCGTACGTGCACAAGCAGGGGGAGCAGCAGGCAGAGGGAGAAACAGGCTCCCCGCTGAGAAGGGATCCCAATGCAGGACTCTAGCCCAGGACCCTGGGATCATGACCTGACCCCAAGGCAGACGCTTCACTGACTGAGCCCCCCAGGTGCCCCAAATCTGAGCTTTTGGTGCTACACGTGGTCTTTCTGGTATGTTACGGAGATGGTCAACCCATAGACATGTCAACTGAAGCCTTTAGGTCAGGGGTTGGCAAACTTCTCCTCTAAATGGCCAGAGTCAGTGTTGTAGGCTCTCTGGACACTGCTTAGTTTCAGCCTCTGAATCTGCTGGCGTGGCGCGGGAGAATCCAAGGGCAGCGTGTGAAAGACGGGCAGGCTGTGTGCCCGTAACTCTGTGGATGCCGACATTCGAATTTCATGTAATTTTATATGTTGTGAAATATTCTTTTTCTTTTGATCCCTCCCTCCCCCCAACTATTTAAAGATATCAAAAGTATTCTTAGCAGACTGGTCCCCCAGAAACAGGTGGTGGACTGAATTTGGCCTGCAGGCCATAGTTTGCCTCCTTCCGGTTTCGATCTTGATTGGGGCAGGATACACTTTCCATTTCAGGTTCCATCTAGATCTTTCACCCTCCCCCCAGTTAGCCGTCTTTATTCGCACAACTCCGTATTCTCTGGGATCTTGGCTGGAGCAGCAGGCCGAACTAGCACGGAGCTGGAGGATTTCGGCCTTTCAGATGAGACTAGGGTCCCCTAGGAGTAAATGGATCCCCTGAGGTTGGCAGTCACGGTAGCAAGAGCTTGCGCATGTTCAAGCAGCCTTCTTGAGTTTTTGTACAGTAGTCTATTTTGTTGGAATTTTTGCTGGCTATGATTTGAGTGTGTTTTTTCATGTTCTAGGCATTCTGTCATTTCCTTAATTTCCCCCCCAAAGGTTTTGAGTTTATTATGAAAAAACCGTTTTTTTACAGAAGTGTCGTGTGCGAATATGTTCTTATATAAAAAAAATTCAGACACTGGCGAAACCATTTATATTGAGTATTTATATTCTTTTCACCACTTCCACTTGCCAGAAGTACACACTCTTAAGTTAAATGTATTTTTTTCTAACCTACTTTCTCTTTTAAAATACTGCATATGAATGCATACAGTTGGATAAACATAAATAATCCACATGTAAGATCATATTATATACATTCAACTGGTCTTCCCCCGGCCCTGGAAGCCTCTTTTGGACACATCCCATTGGTCCTGCTTTTTAACTTGGGGTGAGTGATTTTGTGTGGGTGGTGGTGGAGAGGTTCTCTTATTTTTGTCTAAGCAGTCAGTGAACAATTGGTAAAAAAAAAAAAAAACCCACTTTTTTTTTTTATTGTCATTTTTACTGTGGACCGCTGAATCACTTTGGAATGTCATTGTCTTGTGAGGCAGCTGGCCAAGAGGATTTGCCTGGAAGGATCATGACAGGGTCTTTAGGCATGAGTCCTACATCACCTCCGTTTGTGACATCTCAGATGCGGTCCCAGGCTTGCTGTGTCACTTTTCACTTGTATGCTGTTCATAAGAGAGTTTCTTACAAGGAGTGTGTTATAAAAAGGCTACAAGATGTGTTACCTTTGATGCTTTAACCCTATTGTATCCCAAAGCTGAAGCAGGGGGAGACATTTCAAAGTAATTGAATTCAGTAATTGAAATTTCAAAAGTAATTGAGGGAAGATGAGAGCATTTCCGATTTGGAAGGCATCAGCTGGATTTTTTTTCCTTAAGTTATTTTCATTGTGTCTGGTTAGCTTCAGAAGTAAGAAATGAGGCGAACAGAAAGAAGAACCTCCGGTGATATAATGTAGATCTGGAAAGCCTAAAGTTCTCATTCTTTTTAGGTATGGTACTAAATAGATAGCCTAGTTAGATGGGCTATAACTTTGTAGTTAAAATCTCTTGGAAAAAAACAATGGGACCTTTTGCTTTTGGCAGCCTGCCGAGTGGTAGCTTTGTGGACGTGGGCTCTCGCCAAAACTGACCATGAACCAGCAGGGCCCTGGTGGTTGTCACTTCGGGTAGTTCGCTTATGGTCTTTATGCCACAGATTTTCCTGCAATCACACCTTTTTCCTTTTCATTCTCTTTCATGCCTGTGTGCTTTTTTTTTCAGTGCAGCTGAAAACAATTTTGTTTTTAAAGTCGGGTCCACGCCGCGATCAAGACCTGAGCCGAGACCAAGAGTGGAATGCTGAACCGACCGAGCCACCCAGGCGCCTCTCAGTTCAGCTGGAAATTTTTTTAAAAACGTTTTAAGCACACGAAGTCTTCATAGTTAAAGAAGATCTCTATGCAAATAACAAAATTAAATATAAAAATATCTGTATTGTTTCTCAAGATTTCTTCATTATTCGGATAAAGAATTTGCTGATTTGGTTTTAAAATATCAATGATTATCCTGCTCTCTTCTGCTCTTGTTTTTGTTTGATGAAAGGAAAGAAACTTAAAAAACAAAAACAACAGTTAGAGACACTAAAATCTTTGATTAAAGACAGTGTTAAGGATTTTTGTTTCATTGGACTTTGGGGAGAAATATCTTGAAGTTGCACATAGGAGTTTGTTTTTATCTCTGTGACTCTAAAATTAATCAGTATCACAAGGCTGAGGAAGTCTCTGAAATACTGCTTTTTGGAGATATTTTTTAATTGTGTCTGCTTTATTCAGTTGGTTTGCTGTAAAACACCAAAACCCTGACCTTACAAAAGCCGCCTTACTTTTGGCCCCCTTTTACATTGCCCAGAAAGGCGCAGTGTGTTTTGGCTCCGGACTGCCGAACGGTGTGGTGCTCAGCACACGAGACCCACAGGGAGGCTTCTACTCTTTGCTTTGTATGCTTGGTGAAGGATGCAGCAGGTTCGTACTCAGGATGTTACAGTGGCTATTGACATTTTACTGATCCAGAAAACTGTGTATGTATTCAGCTGCCTTTCTTTTTAAAAAGAAACTTTACAGTTTTAATTTTGAAATCTAGAGGAAACCTAATCCCTGGAGTGCTCTTGCACGACTGCAGTATAATCTTTTCATACGATACCTGATTTAGTTGGAAACAAATTAGTAACTATGCATGCTTAAAGGAAGCAATTTAATAAACAGGATTTTGGAGAAACCTAATCAGAATTGTAAAATGATACTAGCGAATCAATTGCATTATATAGAATTACTAGGTTAGATGTAGCTTTTAGATAAGTGTGAACAAATCTCAGGCTTCTCTACCACCATTGTCAAGAGCCTTAACAAATTTGCTTTTCTTGCTAAGAAAAAAAAGGGGGGGAGGGAAACTCCTTTATCCCTTAAGTTTTATTGGTTCATTCACGAATGATTAAAAGACAGCTTCTCACATCACTTGGGCTGAAGCCAACCAGACAGTGGAGCTGGCTACAGCTGTGGCACGGTCTCTCAAATTAAGTTCAGCACGCTGGGCAAGACCGCCTGTTTGGAGATGGGCATGTGCTCAGGTAGCCTGAGAAAGGCAGAGAGATGCAGCCCTAAACTTTTGGATTTCTGCAAGTATCTGGGAGCCACGTATGGCTGAGAGCCGAGGAATGGGGTTCAGGAGTGAGGTAAAGACTGGGGGTTCACCCGGACCCTATCTCACAGACCTGCTTTTTACATATGAGGTATAGGCAATGAGAAGTAAACAATTTTTATTTTAAATCATTTTTATCCCTTATCAGCATATATACATATAATGTTACATAGTTGCCATTAGTTTTAATCACTAATTTTCAGTTCACAGTTTTGTACACGTTTTCTTATATCGGTATCGTTAGTCCTTTTTTTTTTTTTTTGAATTAGACTTTAGGTTGACCTCTCAAGCATATTTTAATTGTCATATTTATTTAGTACGTGTGCATATATCATGCTAGGTTCTGGGTGTAGAAAATGAGTGCACACCAGCAAAGTATTCTGTTTTACAGGTGAGGAACTCGAGGCTTAGAGAAGTTAACTTCTCTCATCTCTGGTCCTCTGGCCGGTGCACTAAGATTTGGATGCCTGTTCCTGTTCTCAGTGTCTATTATGATGTGAAGGGTGTTTTCCTTTATCTTTGTAAACTATCTTTGTTTAACTTGGCCTTTGCCATTGAAGAGACAAGTAAACAGAAAAATTGCAACCAGACCTTCTAAATATTATAATAGAGATTTCCTCAGAGGTCTCTGAGGCCACAGAAGAGACAGGCTTTATTCTGCCTGGGGATTTCAAGACAGTCTTGATAGGGAAGGTGATGTGATCCTTGAAGGATAAGTAGCGGTTTGCCCAGAGACGGGAAAAGAAAAGAGCTCCCAATAACTTCTGGGAGTGTATGGTTTCAGGTTCCTCTCAGGGAAAATATCAGAGCGAGTATTTTGAGCAGTAGCTGGTCCTGCACGGGAGGACGTTTGGAGCAGCAGTCTGCGTGGGGGAGTAAGGAGAAGCTATGTGGAAAGTATTAATTTTTACTAAGCTGTGGATTAGTTTTTGTTTGTATTTGCTGCATAACAACTTGAGTGGCGTAAAACAACGCGCATTCATCATCTCAAGAGTTTCTGTGGGTCAGGAGTCCATGCGTGACCTGCCGGACACACTCTGTTCAGCGTGTCAGTAGGCTATGATTAAAGTCAGTGGGCTGGGGCGCCTGAGTGGCTCAGTCGTTATGCGTCTGGCTTCGGCTCAGGTCATGATCCCAGGGTCCTGGGGTCGCACCCCACATTGGGCTCGCTGCCCAGCAGAGAGTCTGCTTCTCCCTTTCCTACTCCCCCCGCTTGTGCTCTTGCTCTTGCTGTGTCTCTCTCTCTGTGAAATAAATAAACAAAATCTTTAAAAAAATAAAAAATAAATAAAATCAGCGGGCTGCATCCTCAGCCGGAGGCTTGACTGGGGAAGGCGCCTTCTGACTGTTGGCAGAATTCACGTCCTTGTGGCTGTAGTTTCATAGCCTCTTGCTTCTTCAGTGCCACCGGCAGAGAGTCTCTAATTTCTGGGGAGGCTGGGCTTTCTTTTAAAGGGCCCATCTGGAATAGTCTCTGTTTTCATTAACTCAAAGTCAACTGATGAGGGACTTCAATTGCATTTGCAAAATCCCCTCACCTTTGTATATTCATGGGGTTAGGTGCAAGTCCCAGGTCTTGCCCATTCTCAGGAGGGGACTACACAAAGGTATGGCTATCAAGGCAGGAATCCAGGGAGCTGTCTTAGAATTCAGGTTGTATGTTACAAATCAGTAAAAATAGAAGTGGTGTGTCTTAGTCTGCTCAGGATGTCATAATAAAATACTGTAAACTGGTTGGCTTAAACAGTAGAAATGTAGGTCTCACAGTTCTGGAGTTCTGATTTCTGTGATCAAGGTTCCAAGGTTCCAGCAAGGTAGCTTTTATTCTGAGGTCTCTTCCCTTGGCTTGCACACCTCACTATGCACTCATGGGACTTCTTTGTATGTGAGTGGGGGGTGGGGAGAGAGAGAGAATGAGAGAGAGGATGCCCTGGTCTCTCTCTCATCTTACTGTAAGGACACCAGTCCTATCAGATAAGGGCTTGCCCTTATGACCTCACTTAGCCTTTATTACCTGCTTATGGGCCCTATTTCCAAGTACAGTCACACTGGCAGTTAGGGCTTCAGCATACGAATTTTGTGGGGACACAGTTCAGGTTCACAGTTTGTTCATATCATGGGTTATTAATTGGAGTGGCTTGGAGGGGAGCCTAATGGCCATTAGAGACCTCTTTCCCAAAGAGTACCAGCCAGACTTGGGAAAATCCTGATTCCATCCTTTCCTAAGAGTGACCTTGGGCAGTTTACCTAATCGAGAGGTTAATTTCCTTCAACTAAAAATAGTGGCTTGTAACGTTAAGTACTTTGCAGGATTTTTGTTAGACTTGGTTATTTCATTTGTCAAGCACCTAGCACCGCACGTTGCTCACTGTAGACACTCGTCAAATGGTGGTGGTGATTATATCTGTGTCTTGATATTTCTGTATATCTTCTTCATCTTTTATTTTCCACCTTAAATGATATAAATTACCCATGAACCCTTGGATTTCTTTCAACTAGAACTTATTGCCCTTAGGTGAGCACTCATGGGACTTTATTTTCTCTGTCCTGTGGCATTTACAAGCTTATTTATATTTTATATTATTTATATACATCTTTTATTTCCTCTGTTAATAGTGTATGTTTCTTAAAGTCAAGAACCATCTTACACATCTAATATCTTTCATTGTGACTTGCACATTAATATTTGTTCAGTTTAAATAATGTCGAATGAATGGATGTGGCCTCTTGTTTCCTCTTTTATCTGAATCTTTGTTTCTGAACCTTTTCTAACTCCTGCCTCCTTTTGATAAACATAATTTTCCTCATACCTCTTCCAGCATTCAAGATGTATCATCCCAAAACACTAGGGCCCTATTCCCCACTTCCTGTGAGAAGACAGAAGCTAGACTTTTCCTTCAAATCCTCAATAAATGAGATTATTTTATCAAGCTACTTACGTGGTATGTTATAAAAACAGTACTTTTCCTTTTTCCCCAAAAAGGAAATTTTATCATCCTGAATGTACATTTTCAACTGTACCCTCCCGCCAGCCCCCATTCCTGTTTCTATAGCAGCCACCCATTTTCACTTGAGAATTCCTGCTCTGAACCATTTCTGACGTACTATGGAGTCCTGTCCTAGGTGGTCGTGATGCAGGCATTAAAACGCTTAGGTTAAGCCTTCACCTTCTAAGATTTCTCTGCCTTCCCTGTCTTTGGTTCTTTTGTCCTGAAAGGTGTTAAATTGATACACGTTTGAATTTGTGAACCCTATGTTCCAAAACATTGTGTGTGTAGCTTCAGGACTGATCCTAGGCATCTATTATGCTTTCATAAAGCCTTTTTCCCCCGAGAACTTAAAGCACTTTGTAGACGTTACCTTATCAACACTTAGCACATCCCTATGAGCCACGTGAATATTAGAGACCATTGCTCTTATTGTGCAGGGGAGTAGCATGAGGCCAAGAGATCCAGGAGGGGCTCTGCCCTTCTTTGCCCTTCCAAGGTATTTGTGCTGGGGAAGCTTTGCCTTTATATTTTCTAACTATAAATTTGTCATGTTAACCTGCATTATGGGAGTGGGCGTAATGTCTCCGTTAGCTCTCTTTACCAAACCAGCAAACAAAACGCCTTTGGTCACAAGATAACAGAGCAAATTTATGAAGTGATCTTTCTTTTTAAAGAAAATCTGTGGCTGAACGTAGGAATCAAAATTCAGTGTCCTGAAAGGAAGGCAAATTACATCTAGTTTCCTGAGGAGGCCTCTTTTAAATTCATTTAAAGAGGCCTTATTTGGAATTGGATTGCACTGAATGGGGATTGTTTTAAATGAGCCCCCCCCTCCCATACTGTGAACGTTATTTTATGTATTTGAAAACAACTTGGCTTTGTGTGGTCTACCTTGCCTTTTTGGTATCTTGAGATTATGGGAAATGCTACCGAGAGCTGGGAGAAGGCAAGATTTAGGGGTTTTTGCAGAAATGGGCATCCTTTCTGAAAAGGCAAGTTAAGGGTAAAGAAAAATTGGATCTTAGGCTGGCTTGATGCTTTTGCATTTTCATTTGAAAATTTACAGGTAATGCAGACTCACTTTTTTTAAAATGAAGATTTATTTATTAGATAGGGAGCATGAATGGGGGGACGGGCAGAGAGAAAGGGACAGAGAGAATCCCAAGCAGACTCCCGCAGCCCAATTTTTGTTAATTGATTGTGATGACAGATGTACCAATAAGTAGATGGTTAAATAGTGAACAATAAACTAAATATAAAAAGTGTGTGTATTAACAATAATAGACGTTTTTGGAAGACTGAATTAATGTGTGCTTATGTTTGTTTTGGTCATGCTTACATTGGATATATTTTGGTGTTAGTTGTGAACTAAAATTTCTGGTCAAGAGTACTCCTACATCAAGGTACATATTTTGTAACAGGTTAAAATTGAACTCTGGTGCCTTTACATTCTAGTTACTGTTTTCAGATATAAAAATGTTTCATGCTCCCAACCCTAGATTTGTACATTAGTTAAGTTAGCAGATAAGTATTGGTATAGCATGTACTTACCGTGATACACTTTCAGGTTTCTTCTGGGCTGAAGGGGGGTAATGTGACTTCTGTGGTTTTCCTCCTTTATCCCTTCCTCCCCTCACCCATTTTTAAAATAGCAGTGCTTTTCATACTGTCAGAATTTCATGTTGTGACACCCTACTCAGAAGTTATGACAGCAGGGTAATGACAGCAACTGCCTCCAGAGAATCAATCAGGCAATTAATTTTGTAAATGAAATGCTGATTATACAAAGCTTCACATGAGAGGCCCAGTGATTAAAATCAATTTAACAAATTGTTTCAGGTGGGACTTGATTAATAATTTGCCATAAATGCTGAGGCTATATGACCAGCATACCTTGTTGTTACTCCTACTACCCAGCGCTGTATAAAAATCCTCAGGTAAGCTAAGCACTGTGTCATCCTGTCACACTAGTGGGGGTAGGAGCCTTATGCACGTACACGCACGCGTATTTACTCTGAATTTGTTTGTCTGGCTACATGGACCCAGCTAACAATGAAAATGGAATGCGTTATCGTCATTCTGGTCTATGTTTTCCTGTGTTCTGCTTAAAAAACAAAAACTTGCCCGGACAGGTTTGGGTGCAACCAAGTTAAACAGGTCTTTTTTGTACGTAGGATGTTTTAGACTTTTATTAATGCTAACTTTACATTCTGAATCTCGAAGACTGGCATCTGCTTTATAGACATTTTCCCTTCTTTCTTTTTTTTTTTTTTTAATAATATTCATGGAACTTTATGCTCCTAACAACATAGCTTCAAAGTATGTAAGGCAAAACGGATTAAAGGAAAAAAAGGAAAAATAGCAAACCCACAATCAAAGTAGATTTTATGCACCACTGTCAGAAATGAACAGAATAGGGAGTGCCTGACTGGCTCAGTCTATAGAGTGCCTGACTCTTGATCTCAGGGTTGTGAGTTCGAACCCCACACTGGGTGTAGAGATTACGTCTTCCCCACTAGGCTCCAGTGTCCCGGGAGGTGGAAGGGCCTGGGTCAGACCCATCTCTGATTTCCCCAGCAGCCTAGACATTTTCTATTCTTAATTACGGTAACAACTGTAAACATAGTTTGGGAAATGATGTAAGAATATTAGAAATAGTGACATTTATAGACTGGAAATAAAAAATGCTTATGTTTGGAGCATTATGATATGAATCCAGAAGTCCCACTGGGGATAGGAGACACAGCTGGATGTCTTTCTCACATTCATATACTAAACATTTGTTACGTGCCTGTTATAAGCCAGACTTGGGATCCAGTTTCGTAGTTTTCATTACGTCTACTTGACACATCTAGAAGGCAGTACAATATTATTTAGGAGAAGGTAGCTTAGAGAGGTAAGGGTTAAGGTGCACTTGAGGGTTTTTTTTTTTAGTTTTTTATTAATGAAGTAATAGGAACAATAATCATTGACTGTGTATGAGAAGTAGGGGCTGTGAGGAGAGTTAGGGTGAGGAAGACACCATTTCTGCCCTTCAGGTGCTCACTGATGAGAGAGGCCACGTAAGCAGGGTTGCAAATGGTTGTGATAGACGTTTATTATCTACTAAATGAGATAGTGACAGAGAAGGCAGAATACTTTATCTCGGACTTTCTGGAACTAGGAAGAGTTTCTTCAGTTTGCAGGTGCCGCAGGTGTGTGGGGTGCAAGGACATTCTAGAAAGGGGTGCGCCTTAGTGCATCGGCACGGAGGTGTGCACGAGGGCTGCCTAGGTTTATTACTGAAGGCGTGGCAGGTAGCAGGCGTGGCACCCGAAGGTGAGCCTTGATTGTTTGGTTGTTGAACTTCTGGGTTTTGAATTCTTTAGACCTCTTTGTAGCCCTTTCCCTGCCTTTTGACTTTTTGGGCAGTTTATTGGTAAGACTTCTGGTCAAAGAATGGAGCAGCAAGGAGAGATATCTCAAACTGTCCTCATTCCTTTTGATACTTAACCATGACAGTTGGAAGTTCTGGCAGGGAGGAGGGCTGATTCTAGAATGCTGGAACAGGGAGGGGCTGTAAGGGCTCCTCGTGCAGTCTCTGGCTTCATCAGGGAGCAGTTGGGAGGCTCACGGGTGAGATTGCCCAAGAGCAGCAAGCTCTCAACTTCAGCGGTTACTATGTGCTGGGCACTGGGTTTTGTATCTACCATGTTATTTCACACTTAGGACAATGCTGTGAGGTGGTTACTCGTATAATCCTAACTTTTCAGAGGGGGAAGCTTAAGTTCAGAGAATTTGCAGGATCTGACTGAGATCACACAGTAAGTGGTGACCCACCGTGCAGGCCAGCCTTCATTCCAGAGTCTGTGCACCTGACCCCACTCTGCTGCACCAAAAAAGGCCTGATGGCTGGGTAGTTGGAGAGTTAGGCTCCCACCTGCCATGGCAAGCAATTGTGCTGTTACTAAAGGGGGGCTGTTACTTAGGGTGCCCTCTCTGAGCCCTCTCCTTCCTCTAACACAAGCTGTATCAGCCCCGTTTGGGGATAATTTGCTTTTTTAAATTTGTACGGAGATTTAAAAATAGTGGGTATGTCTTCATTTGTATGGTTGCTCTCCTTATTTTAAAGATTTATTTATTTATTTATTTGCCGGGGAGAAGGGGAAGCAGACTCCCCGCTGAGCAGAGAGCCCAATGCGGGCCTCCATCTCAGGACCTTGAGATTAGGATCTGAGCTGAAGGCAGAGGCTTAGCTCACTGAGCCACCCAGGAGCCCCTTCTCTCCTAATTTTAAACCAGAGAATTTGACAGAGGACTCCCTGTCCTGGGAGGCCCCGCTAGGGGACCAGGTGTGTTTACATCCTCTTTAAGGAAGAGGAGGGAGCAGGGTCACATGTGAAGAGTGGGGGTTATAAAAGCACTTTTTGAAACTTAACAAAAGCAAATAAGGGACGTTTCTGGGTTAAAGATGGCACATTGCAAATCTTTAATGGCTGGTTTGAGACCTTTTAAAAAGCATAGTAAGAAACCCGAGGGGGCAGAAGCCTTATTACATCTTGAAAGTTGAGGGTGGTAACCTGAGAATATGATTTGTGGGAAAGGGTCTCTACTAGAGCAGGATTTTAACCTGGAAGGTGACTTTTTTTAAGTTAAAAAACATTTTTGTGGAATCTTCCTAGGATTATTTTTTTAAAAGACTTCCTTTTTTTTTTTTATAACTTTATTTTTTTTTAGTAATCTTTGCACCCTGTATGGGGCTTGAACTTGCAACTACTACATCAGGAGTCACACTCTTTTCTGACTGAGTCAGGCAGGAGCTCCTTCTGAGGGTTATTTTTAAAAAAGTATCTAAAATATACATATATTCAGTACATGTTTTGCCATCTTTTAGTACATTTGGGAAAAGTACTGCGGCCCCATCCTTCCCAGTCATACCTTACCAGGTACCCTTTTTTCCCCCCTGTGTTCCCTCCTGGTGCTTTGACTCTCCTGGTTCTCCATGTTTCTTTTCCTCTACTTTCCTCCTCACAGCATCCCCCACCCCCTTAGGTTTTAAGCCTGCTTTTGGCCCCATTGACACCGGGCACTCATTAGGGGCTCTCACTTCTGCGATGAAAGATAGTGATTGTTCTGGTTTTGTTTCTTTTTGCCGCCTTCTTTTAGCTTTTATTTTGAAATAATTTCAAATTTACAAGAAAGTCTCAAGAATAGTGCAGACAAATCCTGTATACTTTTTACTTGGATACACCAATTTTGAACACTTTGTTACATTTACTTTTACCCACCTGCCTATCTACCTACAGTGTTTTTTCTCAGGATCCTTTGAGAGGAGATTGCATACACCCTGCCCCTTTACTCCTTCGCACGTGCTGGTGTATGTCCTGGAGCGTGTTTCTCGGAATGAGGTTATTCTTTCACAGACCTCAGGGCAGTCACCACTGTTGGGATGTTTAACTTGGGTGCAGTGCTTGAAATACAGTCTGTATTCTCACTTTGTCCACCATCGTAATAGCATCTCTGTAGCAATCTTTCCTTCAGTGTAGGTCCCTGCCTAGGCCTTACATGTGCATTGACTTGCCCTTTTTCAGTCTGTACTGAACAATGGACTTGAACTGCCTGGGGCCACTTATATGTGGATTTTTTTTTTTTCGATGAATATAGTATTATAAACGTATTTTCTTTTCCTTACGATTTTTCTTCTTTTAAAAAATATGTATTTTTAAGTGCGCTCCAAGCCCAGTGTGGAGCCCAGTATAGGGCCCGAACTCACCACCCTGAGATCGAGACCTGAGCTGAGATCAAGAGTCTGACGCTCAATTGACTGAGCCACCGAGGCGTCCCTCCTTATGATTTCCTTAATAACATTTTCTTTGGTATACTTTTTTTTTTTTTCCTTTGGTATACTTTTTGTAAGAATACGGTATATATACATATAACATGGATATAACATACAAAATATGTGTTAATTGATTATGTTATTGGTAAGGCTTCTGGTCAAGAGTAGGCTAATAGTAGTTAAGTTTTTGGAGAGTCAGAACTTATATGTGGATTTCTGATTCTGCATGGGGTCAGTGCCCCTAACCCCCATGTTATTCAAGGGGTCAACTGTATATTAGTCATAGTAACTTTTTTTTCTTTGAACAGTCACATTATACTACCACCAATATTTGCTTTAACTTAATTATGGCTCTGATGAAGTGACTCTGTAATAGGGCCATGTCTCCAGAAAGCATGTTTGCACCGGGGGCTGGTGGCCTGTGTACCAAGCACAGCACTCTTTGTCTAGAGAGATGTACATCAGTTGTTAACACTCGTAATATTTGTACTGGCATTTTCTTTAATGCAATTTTAAAGTTAATTTTAAAAAGTTAATAGAATAGTTTGAAATAGGCATGTTGGTAACCATGGCAATCGCTGGGGAAACCAGTAACTCCTCGGTTTGTCTTTTGGTGCCACTCTGACACGTCCTTGGACTTGTTTATCCATGCAGCTCACATACCAAACATCTTTAGAACGGCTGGGTTTTTGAGGGAGGTATTAACTTCCCTTGAAAGGTGGGAAAACTGAGGCTCAGAGCACTGGATTAATTTATCCAACACTTCATGGCTAGTCGGCAGCAGGAGAGGAATATAAACCCCGGTCTACCCAGTGTCAGACTTTATGCCTTTTCCTCGTAGTAGACACAGCAAGTTGGTTTCTGCTTGTTTGCAAAATCTGATAATTAGTAGTGGCTTCCTGCCACTGTCCCAGGTGAAGGACTCTGAGGCTTCCTGGACTTCAGGAAAGTGAATTCTAGGATTGATTAGCAGCGTCCGTCTCCTGCACATCAGTGGAGGGGTGGAGCGTATCCGTGCCTCATTGCCATTATTCTGGAGTTACACTCTCACACAATAATGACGATAATAAAATCTATCGCTATTAAAGGCCTGTGATGGGCCAAGGACTTAACTATAGTATCTCCAATTCTGTAACAGCTCTGTAGTGATAGTGGTAGTATTCTTGGTGTTCAGATGAGTAACTGAGATGCAGAGAGCTGAAGGGGTGACTTCCCTCAGCATCACACAGCTAAAAGGGGTGAGGTTGAAATTGACATATTCCCACAAAAACTTCCTTTCTGATTTAAATCTGTATTTATATGGGAAATATACCATGTTATTTCTCTTTCTTAAATAAGCCTGCTACTAAATTGTCAGTCGTGACACATGAATATGAATGATAGTGCATACTTAGAGATGTAAATTTTAGAAATAATTATAAAGCCATGGTAATAGCTCTACGGTTTTTTTTTTGGGTAGTGAGAAATACCAAATCTAGGGAAAATAGAAATATATACCATTACTATTTTGATATTCCCTTTAGATCTAATCTACTCTTGAAATATATATATATATATATACACACACACACACACACTTCAGTTTATTCATGAAGTTATTACATTTGCTAAATTAAATTTAAGAGTATGATTCAGTCAGACAGTAATTTACACATTGAATTGATTTAATAAGTTGCTGAGCTTGGGGGATTAGGCAAATAATAGGTTTTGCCAGTTTATAAGAATCCACCTCAAACTTGGGGAACTGAGTATTTTCTGAACTTACTCTGTGGTATCTAGGTGATAGCTATAAATGGGTTTAATATTTGTCTTCTCGCTTCATCATTCCTCTTCCTGTGGGACAGTCTAGTTGGGGAGAGAGAATCAAATAGTCACACAAATCAATTTTCTTGTAGGCTTTACTGAGTGCCATGAAGGAAACGCACAGTGTTTTCTGCGGGGATCCTGCTTTGCTCTGGTGTTCAGGGAGAGTCTCTCTGAGGACGGGGTGCCGGCGCTAAGTTCCGCAGGAGCAGGGGGCTCCTACGGGGAGGGAACCGTGTAGTTTAAAGTCCAGTGGAGGTAAAGTATGTGTTTTCCAGAGCCCCACAGAGGCCAGTATGGTCGGAGGGGGCAGATTTCCTTTTGGGAGCGGCAGTGGGTCCAGCTGACTGCCTTTGGTGGGGGATGGCTGTGGTGGAGAGGAAGGAGTCAGAATGCATCCCTGGACTCTAACTTGTCCATCTGGGTGCGGGGGTCTTTCACCGAGAACAGAAACAGGTGGGGAGTGTCCTACGCATCCAGGCAGGAAGGTTGGGTAGAGAGCTCTGGGGCTCAGGGAACTAGCCAAAGGAGGCACATTTGGGGGACACAGGCATGAGGAGGTAATGGAAGCTATGGCTTAGATGAACTTGTAAAAAGTGAAGCTTTGTCTGCAGTTATTCATGATTCTTTCCTCTTGCACCTGTTGACTGTCAAGAAGCTTTCTTTCCAATTAGAGTCCCGTTGTTTAACTGGCCACGTGGTGTTGAGCATGTCATTGCTTTTTCTGTTCAACAAATGTTAATGATGCCAAGCATTGTGCTACGTGCTAGGTACCCAAAGATGAATAAAACAAAATTTTTACCTTTAATTAACAGTATGCTGGGAGACAAGAAAATAAATTATTGAGTGATTTCACTCTGACTTCAGTTTGCTAATTTGTTAAGAGGAAAAGAAAAAGATTTAGGAAGCTCTTACTGTGTGATAAATCCTGTGGTACCTCATTGGATCCCCTAGCAGCAAAAGAGGTGAGCACGACTGTACTCTATTAAACATGAGCCTAAGTTATGCAGCGAGTAAGTTGTACAGGCAGGATTCACACCCAGGTGTGTCTGACTCTGAACTCCCTCCCTTTCCCTTATGCCTTTATTGTCTAGAGTTCTAAGTGTTTTTTTTTTCTAAACCGTGGACTGTTTGTTTTATATGAAAAAGATGGAGGAATTTGAAGCAGGGAAGAGGTTGTCACCCAAGGTAGATGTTTGTGTTTGCATAGTAAGCGGAGTAAGTGAATCAGCAGAGTGCTTCGCATCAGTGGAAAGCATTTTCCCAAGGTTTCTCTTGCTCCAAGACTGCTGATGCCTGGATTTATGTCAGTCTTTATGAATGGCACTAGTGGTTAGCCGAAGGCTCTCTCCCTTTCCTTGACCTCTTCAGTATTTTAGTCAGTGACATGGGCAAAGACAAGAATGAAATGGCATGCTGATTTAATTGGTGTTTGAAGTCAAGATAGGAGATACAGCTAATATGTTAGATGTCAGGGTAGAATGGTGACCAGAAATAGGCAAAATGAAAATAAGCAGAGATACAGACCGGCTTCTACCACTAGAG
The DNA here is from genome assembly GCA_028533885.1 of Nasua narica. Classification (NCBI taxonomy): domain Eukaryota; kingdom Metazoa; phylum Chordata; class Mammalia; order Carnivora; family Procyonidae; genus Nasua; species Nasua narica. The sequence continues at coordinate 8,855,101 of CM052802.1, read as the reverse complement.
TCGATACCCAACTGAATCATGGAAGAGGGGGAAGTGGGGACGGGTCAGGAGTGTGACCGGGCTGCGGGACAAGCATGCAGATCCCAGGCCACACGAGTACCAGCATGGGCTTTGCGGAAGAGGAGCAAGTTCTGCTCCGTAAGAGTTTTTGTGTTAAGGGGACTAAGGATCAGCATATTTCGCTCAGAGAAAGGAAACAGATAGGGCTGTCTTCAAATATTCTGCAAAAGGACCTAAGTGAAACCGATGGATATAAATTTCAAGGAACAGATTTTTGCTATGTAGAAGGAAGGAATTCATAACATTTCGTGGTTGTAGACAATTAGGCGATTCACATATATATCATCTGTGAACTGATGAGGTTCTTTTCAGTTCTAAGATTGGTTGTTTCATTGCTGAATCCTTTATCCAGAGAATCTTAGGAGTTGTGATCAAATGGAAATGTGTTAAAGTGCTTTGGAAATGCATGGTAGATGTTGGTTATTATTTGATAATGTAGGTCAAGAGGGTCTTTGGATGGGTTTCTGGAGGACATGTCATTGACCTCTGACACTGTATGTTGATTCTGGATGTACATCCAAGATGGATGCATTTTTTTTTTAAGATTTATTTTTATTTTATTTATTTGAGACAGACACACAGAGAGAGAGAGAGAGAGCATGAGAGGGGAGAGGTCAGAGGGAGAAGCAGGCTCCCCACAGTGTAGGGAGCCCGATGTGGGACTCGATCCTGGAACTCCAGGATCATGACCTGAGCCAAAGGCAGGCTCAGCTTAACCAACTGAGCCACCCAGGCACCCTGATGGATGCATTTTTAAAAGTATGTCTAGGAGCTCAGAATCACAGCTTCTGAATGTTGCTTTTTATTGATATTTCATGGAAGTCACTTTATATATATGTAACAACATATTAGTATTTTATGGCTACTCTTAATTGTGAAAAATGAAAATCTAATGGTATTTTAAATTTAGAATATAGTGAGGAAAAAATATTGTGTCTTCTACTCCTGTCCCATTTAAGGATAATGTATATGTGCCAAACTTCTTTATTTAAAATTAAACATCAAGGGGCACCTGGGTGAGTCAGTCGATTAAGCATCTGCCTTCTGCTCAGGTCTTGGTCCCAAGGACCTGGCATGAGTCTTCCGTCAGGCTCCCTCTCAGAAGGGAGTTGGCTTCTCCCTCTGCCCCTCCGCCCTTCTGCGTATTCTTGCACGTGCGTGCGGTCTCTCTCTCTCTCTCAAATAAATAAACAAGCAAATAAAAATCTTTAAAAAGTAAAATTACACATCAAAACATGTTTCTTTCAGATAAAAACTGCACAAATAAAAGTTGCCTACAATTCCATTTTTACATTTTAACTTATCCCCTTGCCCTCCCTCTTACTTCAAATTTCATTCTGTGGTTCCACAAATATATATGTTCTGTTTAACTTGTCTTAAGGAAACGCAAACCAAAAATACTGACAGTGGTCATATTTCCAAGCCAGCATATGAGTATTTTGGCCCCTCCCTGGCCCTCCTCCCTCACGGCAGATGGCATCCTGGTTAGAGGGCACCATGGTTCTTAGGGCCAACAACCAAACATCCTTTTCTGCCATGACTGATGACTTAGAATTCCACTTCTTGATCCTTCCCATACCATTGTAGAATATAACAAATATTCTTGTATTGACAGGAGTGTTGATAATTTCAAGTTCAGGTCCTCATAAATAACCACTGTCTTGTTATTAGTACAAGTAAAAACACAATGGTTTGAGATGCAGGGTTGCATTTTTTCCTGCCTCGGTGTCATGACCATCCACGGATGCCTGCTCTAGTGCAGGGAACAAGAGTCAGGAAACTTGTGTTCTGGCCTCGGCTCTGCGTGAATGCTGGGGCCCTGGGCAAGTCCCCAAACTCCCAGCCTTTAGCATGTCATCTGGGATGACAGTGTTACCTTGGCAATTGGATTCTGTGGTAGTGGTGACAGTGGTAACTGAGAATCTTGGTATTTTCTGGCTTGAAGAGGAATATGAAATGAAGGAAAAGTCTTTAGTGCCTTGCTCCTCTGTTTTTGATTTAAACTGATTTCAACGCCATTAGAAGAACTTGACCGAGGGTGTGGTTTATTATTGGCTTTACATGTGTCTTCTGCATTTATGTACAGAATCGATACAGAAATTGGTCAGTGATTTTCACTTTTTATTTTTGAGAACATTTTACTTGATGTGATCAGGCCTCATTCCCGTGGAGTTACTGCGTCAGCACAGTCTAAGTCATTTGTGCTGTGTGCTAAGTGAGACATAAGGACGTGCACAGCATACACATGGCCATTTTAGGCTACTTGGGAGATAAGAAATAACACATGAAAAACAAAAAACTGGTACATGAGTTAAATAACAATACAAGGCAACTGAGAAGTCTGTTATAAGCAGGCCAGGAGAGATTCTTGGGGAAGGTCCCATAGACAGTATTTCTGGGGGGTGGTGAAGGTGGAGACCCTGCTGTCCTTGAACCAGGACTTGAGTGAGCTTGGGTTCAGGCAGACCAGAGGGAAGAGCAGGAGCACCCTCCGAATGAGGACTAGCAGCCGTCCCCTCCTTGTGCATGCCGTAAATGGGGGTGTGGGTGCGGGGATGGAAGAGGACGAGCGTGGGACAGCTGTATCCCATCCACCCCCACCCTACAGAAAACCATAGTAATGTTTGCAGCATGCCTGGGAAAAACACGGGCATGTTTAAGTTATATTTAGACCTTATCACAGAAAAGTAAACAGAGATGGTTTCACGATATGATGGCCACTCCGTGCAGGTCGCTGTGGCTGGCTCTGGTCCTTATCGGCCTGATTTTCACATAGTCGTAATTCAGGCACATCACTCTTAAACATTTGACATTGTTTTGTATGTACTTTTCCTTGTCTCTGGGCCCCTGTGCTCATATGTTACGGCTTGTTCACATATTCCATGGTTGTTGAAGAGTTGGGTTGGTCTAGTTTTCTTCTTTGAACAATTGGTAAGTAGCTCTGAGAACTGTTACAGTTCTTACTAATTTGATTTTCCCATTCATTGTGAGTTAGGTATCATTTCTTCCATTTAGTAAGTGAGAAGACTACTGAGCAAACTATTCAGGGTCATACAGTGGCCGTAAGTGATGAGGTGAGGGTCTGGGCCCACCCTGCCGCCAGGCCCACACCTTCTTCACTGGACCATGCCGTCTCCCGTCAGTAGTAGGAATCATGTAACTGCACACATATTTGGGTAAATTGCAGTCCTGCCCCATTGGAGAGAGAGGGTAAGAGTTGGAACAAGATATGGTTTTAAAAGCTTTTGTTTAAAGCTCATTGTCATGTTATCTCTTAGAGTGAAGTAGTGGTGAAAATCCCTTAGTACAAACACTCATTTACTCAAATTGGGTTTCATTATTTTTATCATTTTATAGGTAATGGGATATTACCTCAGGGTTCTCTTTAGTTGCTGGTGTGATAGAATATTCTCCCAAATAATGGTTCAAAATGGGAAGAGTTTCTCTGAGCTCTTATTTAATCCAGATATATAGATATGATTATAGATCCAGAAAATAGGATAGTTCTTTAAGTGGCTTTTGGAATGCCTTTCTTCAATTTGTGGTTTCAGGAATTGGGCTGAAAAAATTGTGAAATATTATATTCTGAAAGAAACTACTAATAAACTATATCCTTAACTTGATATTTCGTAGCAAATACAATTACATAGATATCTTTATTATAAATACATATGTAGGCATACCCTGAAAGAGTGGTAATGAAGGAATAAGTATAAGAAGCATCAGACAGATGTAAAGTTGGGGCGCCTCCATGGCTCAGTCGCTAAAGCATCCGAGGCTTGCTCTCAGCTCTGGTTTTGATCTCAGGGTCGTGAATTTGAGCCCCACATTCCTGGCTCCACACCCAGAGTGGAGCCTACTTGAAAAAAAAAGGAAAGTCTATCCAAAATATACTAACATATAAGTTGTTTAATTTGGATTATCTTTTAAAAGCGTTGTTGGAGGGGCGCCTGGGGGGCTCAGTGGGTTGGGTGTCTGCCTTTGGCTGAGGTCACGGTCCCAGTCCTGGGATCGAAACCTGTGTCAGGCTCCCGGCCCAGCTGCGGGTCTGCCCCTCCCTCTGCTCATGTTCTCGCTCTCTCTCTCTCGCTCTCAAATAAATAAATATCTTAAAAAAAAAAAAGTAAGAGTTGTTGGATTCTGAGGCCAGTCTTTGATAAACCTCTTTTACCCATAATACAGCTTAACTGTGCCGCCTCCGATGTCTAGAATTTATATTCAAATATATATTTAAAAAGTACACATTGTTCTCCTTATTTCGTCATCCTAGGAATGGAAAACCTCCTGAGGATTTTGGAGGAGGTAGGTAGTAGCAGCAGCTTCCCAAAAGCAAGTCTAGGAAAGCATGTGTATGCACATGTGCGTGTGTGGTGTCCTACTTACACATACGTGTATATGCAAAAGTTTATTTGAACAAGGGAGGAGTTGCAAGAGAGTCTTACCAAGAAATAAAATTGCATGAGACACTGAGTAACTAAACCTGCACTAGTTGTGTTGAGCGCTTTGAAAATGGGTGGTACATATTGTGGAGTTCAAAGCACTTGGCTTATTTTACAGAATTGAAGCTCAAACTGCAGCCGTTGTGGGATGGTATCTGGGGAGGAAAAGCATATTTAGAGCATTTGAGGACTGTTTTCATGTGGACAGTGTCTCCGATACAGCATGGATTTTATATAAGGAATGAAGATGATGGTACTTTCAAATAGATCAACCGAAGGATAGTTGAGAAACATACAAAATTGTTTTAGGTTAGAAGTGACTATGAGAAGCCACTTGGCCTTTAGGTTTTTTGGAATAGACTTAGATTTGATTTGGTCTTTGGTTTCTCTAAAGAAGTAGTAGTGAGAAGCAGGGGTTGAGTTCCTGCCCTTGTACCTATTTAATGTTAAAAGTAGCACGAGCACACCGGATGAATTTGGGGTGTGGATGAGTATTTAATATGAGGCCATAAGGAGAAAAGGTTAAAATTAAACAATTTACACTGTATAAGGATCTGTTTTCATATTTGAAGTCTCCCTGGAAGGTATTAGATGCATTTTGAGAGGTACAGATAATTTGTGTATTTCATGTTTTTGATTTTCAGAACTCTCAGGGTTAGGCTAACATTTTTGACATGGGTGCAAATTAACTGAATTTTAAGTAGGACTGTGAGAGGTTATGGCAGTGATGAGACAGGAAACAATTTTAGTCACCGGTAAGATGAGTTTGCTGCACTGTTATCTATGGCATTAAAATATAGACATTCCAATCATTTTTCCACTTTAAATTTCTGCTTCAATTAAGCCAGTTTTGGTGGTACACTATTTGAAGTGAAATCAGTAGACCTTTCCTATGTCCTGGCTAATCCAGATCGAATGTGAAGATAGGGCTGCCTCAGAACTCTGTATTCGAAATGTAGCTTGAAATCTGATTTACTCAGCCTCTCTGTTGGCCATTCATTCACTCTGGAGTCTGAGATCACCAGCTAAGCCTTGATTTTCACACTTCCATAGAAAGTTTTATTTTATCTTTTGAAAGAAAGTGAGGAAAATAGTTACATTTTGCTTCTGTAAGGCATAAGTTCTAATTTAATCATTCTAGGAAAACTTAATTCTTAATACTTGATTTTTGTTTTATGACACTATATCAACATATATGTTTGTGTGTTGAATTGTGAGGTTAGCCCAGGTTGTGTAGCATCAGTATATCATCATTGTGAGCACAAAATTTCCCTGACTGGTGAAAGTAACACATCTAAAACTCCATGAAATTGTGAATTTTGAGCTGAACTGTTTGGCCTGCACGTTTACATTCAGATGAGATGGGGTTCCTGGTCAATTCCTCTGAATCCCTCAGAGCTCAGTTTCTCTCTCGGAAGGCTTTGGTAAAGGCCATTGCCGACCCATGAAGATGCTCCCTCTTCACGGTGCCTTGTGTGTCCAGTTAGGATGTGTGCCGTGTGCCTTCCAATCTTTGTTCAGCCTGTCTCCTTCAGTGACTTGCTCATTTCTCCAGGACGGGCTGTCCCACACTGCACATGCTAGACAGGAAGGAAGGAGGGCAAAGCCTGCACGCAGCCTTGGGCTGGGGTGTCACTGGGAGGAAAGGCTGCCGGTTCTTGTAGCTCCCCCAGCTTGGGTTTTGGGTCTGTGCTCCTGGCTCACCTCTCCCCCCATTCATGCCTTACGTTCCTTACCTTCTAACTGCCGCTCTCGCCTCTGATGAGGCTTTCCTTGCCAAACCCAGCAACTCCTTTCAAGTCATAGAGTGTAGAAAAGCTTTTAGCCCTCACCTTTTGGACACCTGGCTTGCATTCGGCATGCCTAATTTGTTGCCACACACGACTCCCTTCTTTTCCATGAGAGTATGATACCATACTCTCTAGAATCTCTATTTTTATGACTGTTCTTTAGGCTTCTTTGTGGGCTCCTCCTTTCCCTTCTCCCTAAAACGGTGATACTTTCTACAATTTTGTCCTTTACCCATTGTTCTTTTTTCATATATTCTTCCTGGATGAAGTTCTTAACTTCCTGTTGATTAAATCATCCAGTATTTGGTGAACATTTTGTTACGTGCCCCAGGTACTATTTGACTTATGTCCTGGACATACAGTGGTGAGTAAAACAGAAGAATCACTGCCTTTTCAGGAGCATGTATCCTCTATTTGCTGACTTTTCCCTATTTATCATTCTAGGTCAGCCCTTATTGCCCAAACTACAAACATATTGGGTCCTTTCCTTCTAGATGTTTTCGGCTGGATTTCGTGTAGGAACGTGAGATTTCCCATGTAGAACTCCGAAGGCTCCGTCTGGCATGTGGGGGAGCGGGGAGAGCTGCTTCTGTCTCAGCATATCTGTCTCCGCTGGTGTCTGACCATCTGTTGAGCCACCATTGACTCCCGTCTTCCCCCATCACTCGCTCAGTCTCCAAGTCGTGTTGCATTCCCACCGTTACTTGCATCTGGGCTGGCTTTCCCCCACCAGGGCCACCAGTTCAGGACCTCAGCTGCCCTGCCTGCCGGCCGCTGCTGGAGACCAGGCTTTCTGAAAGCTGGATCCGACCTGTTAAAGGCACCCAGTGGTTCACCCCAGGATGCAATTGGAAGCCTTGAAGATGGCGTGCAGGGCTCACCCCTGTGCTGGTTCTGCCGGCTTCCGCTGCTCCTCTGCAGAGTCCTCCTTCATTTGGGTCTGAGCTGCCTGTGTCCCATACACATCACACAGCTCACCTCCCTTGAGCCTCTCTGCTTTATGCTGCTGCTCTGTGCTACTCTGTGCCCAGCCCCTCCCCACCCGAGCCTGGCGCTTCCTCACTCATTCTGCTAATCTTTAGGCCTTCTAATACATTGCATAGAATCTGGCATATAGTAGGGATCAATATATGGTTTTGGAAGGAAGGAAAGGAAGGAAGGAAGGAAGGAAGGAAGAAGGGATCCGTTGGATGAATGCTGCTGGCTTTCGTAACCCCGGGGGGAGGAACTTCCCCCACTGCTGCTTTGCTCCTTTGAAACACCCAGGGCAAGAAAGTCTCAGCTGAGGCTCTAGTTCTGGCTCCCCTGAGTGGCCTTGGCCCTGGGGCCCATGGGCTGACTCACTAAACCCAAAATAAAACTCAGAGTCTAGTTTGGAACTGGTTATGTTTGGTAAGACACCGACAGAGGGACGGTGGCTTGTGACTCAGAGTCTGGGTGCCTGTTCATACGCACTAGTGATCTTTGAAAATTTTTACCCTAGACATTCTGTATTATCTAAAATCTACCCTTTCACTTTCTAATGAGCACTCAGATGCATTAATGTTTGATCAGGAGTTGCAGACTCAGGTCCAAATTAAAGTAGTTGTTCTAAGAATACTTTGAAGTCAAAAAGCGTTGCTAACCACTCAGTATACTTTGTCTTTATTACTAGTAAGCCGAAAGGAGCTGGGTGAGATTAACTATCATGCTCATTTCCTATATGTATGGTAGAGTTCTAGATGTTTTCTCTAAACTCTTTCCTACTCTTGTTTACACAGGATCCCTCATAATTGTTAAAACCTTCCTAAAAGGTTTCCGTCTTATTTCCATCTAGTCTTTTTTCCTAGACATTCTTCTTTTGCCAGCTTATTGTTTTTTTTTAATTAAATAATTGACTTAACAACATACTAGTTTTAGGTGTTACAACATAATGATTTGATATTTGTATGTGTTGTGTCTTTTTAGTTTTGTCAAAAGTAAGGATAGTTGTGTTTTTAGTGTATATGATAGTGTAATAAAATTTCTGCCTTTGTAATAAATAATGGCTTAATTTGTGTCTTTGTTTATTTCTTCCCAGGGCAGCCCAATGGATCCTATGGTGATGAAGAGACCTCAGCTGTATGGGATGGGCAGTAACCCTCATTCTCAGCCTCAGCAGAGCAGCCCTTACCCAGGAGGCTCCTACGGCCCCCCAGGCCCACAGCGGTATCCAATCAGCATCCAGGGTCGGACCCCAGGGGCCATGGGAGGAATGCAGTACCCACCCCAGCAGGTTGGTGCTGGTTTTAGCCCCACCCCCCTCCCGTTTGGTGCCGTTTTTTTTGTCTTTGTTGTTTACTGTCTACCTAAGATTGGTACTGAGAGAATTAGGGGGCATTTCACTGATTTTCTTTTTTCTTTTAATTTTCATCGTTTCTTCAAGTAACCACACATGCAGTTTTCTTTTCTTTCAAAGAAGGAAAAGTGATGGGGCGCCTGGGTGGCTCAGTCGGTTAAGGCTCTGACTCCCCATCTTGGCTCTGGTTTTGATCTCAGGATTGTGACTTCCACCCAAGTTGGGCTCCATGCTGGTCAGGGAGTTTGCTTAAAAAAGGAGCAGCAGGGTTGGGGCTGGGGGGGGGGTGGTGTCCCTAGGTGGTTCAGTCGGCTAAACATGGGACTCTTGATTTCTGCTCAGGTCATAATCTGAGGGACCTGAGATGGAGCCCTGCTCCTCCTGGGGTCCCAGTGGGAGCTTGCTTAAGAGTCTCTCTCTCTGTCCCTCTGTCATCCTCTGCCCACCCTCGCATGTGCGTGCACACGCACTTTCTCATTAAAAAAAAAAAAGGAAAGGAAATGTGAGCTTCTTAGAAAAAAATGGACAAAAATACCTGTTTGATAGAGGGCTGTCACTGTGTTATTGGCTCTATTTGAAAGATAGGCAGTCCTCGTTTTGCACCAAGTTATATAGATCTAAGCCTCTGACGTGAACTTGGCTTTCTAACATTTCTGATGCCAGACTGGCAGACTTGGAACTGTGAATAGACTTCATAAGGTGAAGTATTTATTTATTATTTAAATATTTAAAGATAATAAAAAAATAAATAAAATAAAAATTAAAAAAGAATAAACAATTCTTTAATTATTTAAAGAATAAATAACCATGAATGTGTGCTGAGGGTCGTGGATCTCTGGTAGGTGCCTGGGGTGTGGAAAAAAAAAAAAAAAAGAATAAATAACCATGAAAATGGCATCAACTTTGGGAGAAGTTTTTTTATTCTCCCCAAAAGTTATTTTGCATTTATTTATTTATTTACTTATTTGCATTTATTTCTTAACGTATTAATTTCATGTAGAGGAGTTGGTGTATGTCTGTTTTCTTCGATTTGGATGGGTTTTGTGTTTTTACTTGAAAAAAGACTTCTCTTCCTTTTAAAGACCCAGTATTTTTCTCCTTTTTCTCTTAGAATCAAATAGTAGGAGTTACCTTAAATGACCACCTACCTTCTACCTGTAGTAAACCTGGTCTCTTGGATACTGGAGAGTAGATCCTTGTTACGTTGGCCTGAGGAAGCCTGAAATTAGGAGAAGACTAAATTAGACTCAGACTCTTTAAGGTGTTTAGTCACCAGAAATACCAGAAAGCCTTATTTGTAAATCCTCACGCCCTGTCCTTACCCTGGGGGTACATTGGGCTGGTGCCGTGTGCCTTTTACTCCCTCCAGACAGGTTCTTCCATAATGTTGCCACTAGCCTGTCCCAGGGTTTCATGTTACTTCCTCGCTGGGAGTTCTTCCCTGTGTTTGACCAAAAATCATCTGTGGGGGAGAAAAACCATTGGATCCGCCTTCTGTTCTCTCTAAGTGGATGTGGAGAATGATGCTCTTACCTGCTCCAGAGTTGTGTTGGTGAGGTTGCACCTGAGCCTTTTCTTTTGTAGACTGAGTATTGTTTTTCCTCTTTATCTTTTGTCCCTCCTTGGGTGATAGTTTTATTTTAAGGTGGTTGTAGGGAAGGATAGAAGTAGCGCAGCCTTTGAGTCCTAGCTGTTGGTTCCTTAAACACCTCTTATTACTGTCAATAGTTCTTACTCTCCTTTATTAAATTGGCTGCCCAGAATTCTCTCAGTCACTTGCACACTTAATTGCTCTCTTAATTTTTTTCAACATGATTCCTTTCTTCCAGCAGTATTTTGCTGCCTAGAGTAAAACATCTTTAGCTGAGGTTACTAATTGTTAGGGGGAAATAATTTGTAGATGATTGAAAAGATGTGATTCTCTCTTCCTTCTTCTAGTCTTATTCTAATTTGCTCTTAGTTGAGGGGAAGAAGGCCCAGGCAGCTAGCTGCCAAAATCCTAATTCTCCTCTGTAGCTGATTTCCTTCGGGGGCTAATGGTTCTGAATGATTATCCTGGCCACAGGAAGAGAGTAGAGGCAGCAAGGAAGAAGTAGCAGGACTAGTAGAAAGAAGTAGATGCTAACCACATCTTGTTTTTCTGCATCTTCTTTTTTCCCCCCACACTATTTTCCTGATGTTAGATTTGAAAGTCGTTTCAAAAGGTGGTGTTCATGGCAAGCCCCTTTATCTTTTTCTGTGAATGAGTTCAATTCTTAAGTTCAAGTCTTATTATAAGGTTTCCACATTGGCATAGTTTTTTTTTTAAAGTAGAAATCCAACAAATGGAAAGAGTGTGTAAAAAATGATTTACCCAAAGGGCGCCTGGATGGTTCAGTCGGTTAACCATCTGTCTTTGGCTCAGGTTATGATGGTTATGATTTCAGGGTCCTGGGATCAAGCCCAGCTCAGGTTCCATGCCCCACGTGGAATCTGCTTGAGGATTCTCTCTTCCTCTTCCTCTGGGCCTCCCCCCGCTCGTGCACACGCATGCTCTCTCTCTCTCTCAAATAAATACTTTAATTAAAAAAAAATTTTTTTAAGATTTTTTATTTATCAGGGCACCTCGGTGGCTCAGTCATTAAGCGTCTGCCTTTGGCTCAGGTCATGATCCCGGGGTCCTGGGATCGAGCCCCGCATTGGGCTCCCTGCTCCATGGGAAACCTGCTTCTCCCTCTCCCACTCCCCATGCTTGTATTCCCTCTCTTGCTGTCTCTCCCTCAGTCAAATAAATAAAATCTTTAAAAAAAAAAGTTTTTTTATTTATCTATTTGATAGAGACCGAGAGAGAGAGGGAACTACAAGCAGGGGGAGTGGGAGAAGGAGAAGCAGGCTTCTCACAGAGCAGGGAGCCTGACACAGGGCTTGATCCCAGGACCGTGGGATTGTGACCTGAACTGAAAGAAGGCAGATGCTTACTGACTGAGCCATGCACGCACCCCAAAATAAAATCTTTTTTTTTTTTTTTTTTTTTTTTAAGGAATGATTACTCAGGAATATTTTTTCATTATTTTCTTCCCCACATGTGTAAGGGTAAAAGTAGAGGACATATACAAATACATACAGTAGCCTTAATTTTTTTAGGTTCTTAGTGGCTCTTATATAATTTTGAAATCCAGTAACTCTTGGATTTATTTGAAGGGATAAATTGATGAAGATAACTCACCAAGTATTTCAGCAAATTTTTAATTAAGATTTTAGATTAGGTATTTTACTGCTAACCAAAAGAAATGTCTAAGTCTAATTAAGGATAGATTTTTCTGATAATGAAAGGAAAATAGTGTATCTGGTAAAAAACTGAATGCCGTGGCAGTAAAATGTCAAACTTTCATATTGAGTTCATCATAATCAAGGGTTCTAAGGAATCTGTATTGCTTTTACCTTTTCATTTAGTTATAATATAGTATCTTGCTCTGTAAGAGCAAAATAGTATACTATAGTATACTATATTACTATAGTAATATAGTATAGTTAAAATATAGTATCTTGCTCTGATAACTAAAAGGCTGAAAATAGCTGTGAATGCATTTTTTGGATGTGTGTAACAATTTAAAGGGGAAGCAGCTTATAATTTATAATACCAAGTTCATGTGATCAGTTAGGTATAGGCTAATTCATAGCCTTGAAGTGGAAGCAGAAAATAGTTAAGAAGGTTTTGGGTAAAGGTTATAAGAGCACATTTACTTCATTAGATTTAGCCTGTGCTCTTTGGTGAGGAATTCTCAGTGAGTTGCTTTGTTTGTAAATTTGGGGTAATTATGAATTTATCCACAGACAAGGTCCTGGCACAGTGATTGGCTGCTGGTCCTATGTGATTTCTCCTAGTATTAATGTAATAGGCTGAGCATTTTTGTAATCATGGCTACTAATGTTTCTCAGGGAAAAACTTGAAAGATAATGATGACATTGAGTTTTTATTGAGTGGACATCACCACCTAGGCATGACTTTGCTTTGGCTAGCCTCCAAAGCTTTCTGTGTTTGGTTTGTTAACCTCTAATGAGCTGAATCCAGTTCATTTAATATTGCTCATATATTTCTGCAAAGGATTAAAATGCAGGAATTCAAGTTTGTAAATTGAGTTGCCCACTTACCAGCTGAGTGGTAAGTTGTCTTTGGCTCAGGGGTCACAGTTTGAATCCTGGCTAGCATTCCACTCCTGTGATAGGAATTTTAAATGACTATTCTGGTAGAAAGAACTGCCATGGTTATATGAGATTTAACATGGATAGTATCATTGCTTGCTTTTTGTTTCTGAGAGTCAGGAGGAACTGGCCACCGAGTGTTTGATTTTAGTGTTAACCTGGTGATTCTTGACTTGCATGGCGATAATTTTATTTTTGAAATATACTCACGACTAGGTCTTTGGGTATGACATGATAATAGTACGTCATTTTGGTATTTATTAACTGGAACTAGATTTGTGGTCTTTCATGTGCCGATTCTCACACATCGTCAGGCAAATACATGGCTAAACAGATTAGTTTTGCACAGCGCTCTAAAAACTAGTCTACTTGAGTTTTTATTGAGCCGAGAGGGGAAATGAATTTTCTATGCCTCTGTGGAGAATGTTCTGCCTCTAGGCTCCTGGAATTCAAACCTGGAGACGGTTAACAGAAGTATACTGGTTGATTTCTTCCAATGCAGAGCTACACAGAGGAAGTGTAACCTTTAAGGTTACTAGAATCTGACTCTTGAGTTTTTCAGATTTTTAAAAAACATAGGCACTAAGGTACTGTACCCTTTGCTGGATCAGGGATGTGGGTGAGCAAATGTTTTGTTTTACTTCTCTTTTCCTTTGTGATCATAAATGTATACCATAGGCCTGTGCCGAGCTGCTTTAAAAAAGATTTTCATATAAAAGAAATAGCACCCAGGGGAAATAGGCTACAGAAGCAAAGGTGTATTTATTTGTGTCAAGCGCATTTCAATTACTGCATGTAGTGTGAGGTTTTTCCTGAGTTATCAAGGGTTAGTGGGTTGGTATTTTAACTATCCTTACCTTGCTGCAGAAGTTTATATAATCTAGTGCCTGTTAGCATTAAAAATCCAGGGAAAGGGGAAGAGGGCAAAGTGAGAGATTTAAGTTTATGAGTGTTTTTAGAATGGAAAAACATGACTTTTTTAGTTTTTAAAAACACATCTGGGGGTGCCTGGGTGGCTCAGTGGGTTGAGCCTCTGCCTTCGGCTCAGGTCATGATCTCAGGGTCCTGGGATCAAGCCCCGTATCAGGCTCTCTGCTTAGCTCCTCTCCCTCTGCCTGCCTCTCTGCCTACTTATGATCTGTTTCTGTCAAATAAATAAATAAAATAATAATAAAAAAAACCACATCTGTATTTTAGAGACCTTTACAACAATAAGAGCGTGCTATAACAGTAAGAATATAATCGTTGTTTTGAAAGATATTCTGGCAAAATTAAATAGAAATTAGTTAATTTTGGGCGCCTGGGTGGCTCAGTTGGTTGGGCGACTGCCTTCGGCTCAGGTCATGATCCCGGAGTCCCGGGATCGAGTCCCATATCGGACTCCCGGCTCTGTGGGAAGTCTGCTTCTCCCTCTGACCTTCTCCCCTCTCATTCTCAGTCTCTCTCACTCTAATAAATAAATAAAATCTTAAAAAAAAAAAAATTATTTTTATTGAGGTGATCCATCTGAACTTGTCACTTAAAATAAAAACCTAATGAAGGTTGAGGTTCTTTTGAAAAAGACTTTTTAAATCAATAGGTATTCGCATTTGTGTCTTTATCTTCTGCACTCTTTGGATATGTCTATTTTTGCTGTGTGTTTTTTGAGTAAAATATTTATTTCAGAACATAAGCATTTTATTTGGTACCATCTTAACAGCCAAAACACTTCTTCCAATGCAAATGTTTATTTTGGCAGCAGATGTTTCTAAAAGGAGGCAAACATCACAATTGTTTGGCTAAAATAAATGTTTTCTTTGGGGTTACTGAGGCAGCCAAGCAAGTTCTAGGATTCCCACCTGCATTACTTTATATTGTCCATCTATTCTGGTAAAAAGTGTTTACTTTTAAAAATACAGTTAAAATCATGTCTTGGTACAGTTTGAACAATGTCTCTGAAAAGTCTCGATGAATGGGGAGGGGAGGATTGGTTAAAGACTTAATAATTCCAGAGTTTTGGGGTATGAAAATATTTGTCTGGACTCAGTCTCTGAATCCTAAATGTGAATCCGATAATCAGGGCTTCATTTTCGTTTTGCCTAATAAGACCTTAGACTTCCTATTTTTAAGGAACATAATGGGATGTGATAGGATGAGAAAGGAAGGCCTAACATAACGGAGGAGGATGGGTACCTAGGGTTTGTTTTAATTTTTTGATAGTTTATGTTCACCCAGAGACACCCCCACCCCCACCTGTGTGTGCACATGCTTGCTTGCACGCACTTGTATAACACAGAACATTTGTGTGACCTCTTAGTGTAACAGCATGTGTCTGTATGTTAAATATACTAAGCATGTATTCTGTGTGTGTATAGATACACGTACGTATATAAAGGAACAAATACATGAATAAAATGAAGGTAAACATTTTGGGCAGTAAAGTAGTGACTGCTGAGAGATTTCACTGTGTTATTTGCAGCATTTTCACATAGTCATGTTCTGTGCTTAGAGACTTAGAGCCAGGCTGCTTTGCTTGTACACCTGAAATGTCTGGAGTCCTTTCAGCGGATCGCAGATTTGTATAAATAATGGCCTTTTGTTGGCCACATTTTGTCTTGATTTCCTCAGTTGTTCTTCATCAGGGAACATGAAGGTATTTAAGGTTTACCAACAAAATACATTTACACCTCATATTTCTGCTTCCAAGTAGATAGCAGATGCTACTATCTTTGATGCCAAAGTTCCCCGTAGATGGAGTTTTGTACCAAGAGAATATTTTTGAGAAGATTTGTAGATATGATAATTTTTTTTGCTCCTTAAAATGTAAATTTCTAGAATACTTAACTGGCTTTATTTACTTTTTATATTGTAGTTGCATTTAAGCATATTTTGAAGCATTCAGTGTGACATTCTTAATAGAGGAGGATTTGAAGGGATCACATTTCAAGTTAAATAGAAATTTTTAAATCGTTAGCTTCTTTCTCCTAAAAATGAGCAAAGACCAGGTTTCATCCTTGAAAGTTTAATGAGAAAATGTGAGATGATTTCTCTTGTAGTTTGGATAGCTACTTTTACATTAGAAAGTTTATACTATTTGTATTTTATCTGAACATTTACATTGTTCTGGATATTCTAAAGATTAGGGGTGGTGTACAGTGCCTGTTCTCTGTTTGTGGTTTATACTGTTTGTCACTCACATATGAATTCTATGTATTTTACATTCAGGGACTTTCAACTAACATATCTCTTAAGCTTTTGTAACATGTTTTTGTTTTTGAGATGTAAATCTTAAGCATACGTTTTAGGGGAGTATTAGAATTGCTTGAGTATATTTTAAATAAATTTAATTTATTTGCTTTTCCAAATAAAGAAGCATTAAATGTGGTATTTATGTTAAAATTTAAACAATTCAAATAAAGCTAAGGGGTGATACCAGTAAAGCCAACCAACCACATTACTTCAGTGCTCCCTGAAACACAACCAACCACAGAAATAGGTAAACAGCAACAAAAATCCCAGAAGATAAATGGACAGTTACAGTGACTAAGTGGCATATTTTAGGCCAGTAGTTCTTAAGCTTGCTGAATATTAGAATCTCCTGTGTTGCTTTAAACACTCCAGGTTTGGATGGTCATATCAAGGACATCTGAATGGTAAGGCTCCCTTCTGTCTCTTTCTGAGCTCCCCAGTGATTCCCCCCGTGCAGCTGGCATTGACAAGCAGGTGTCAGAGGCAGAGCAATAGGTAAGGGCCGCAGAGCAGGTTTTGGGCCAGCAGCAATGCCATCCTTTGCGGGAGCTTGTTCTTAGGTCCTTCCCAGTGAGTCAGGAGCTTACTACTGCCCTGAAGGGATGAAATGTGCCCAGAATCAGGAATTGGGACAGTGCAGCCCTCGCTGATTAATGCTTGTAATCTGTGTGCGATGTTTGAAAAATCAGAACCTCACCTTGCTCATCTACCAAGTGAGGGACTTGGACTACAGGATCTCCCAGCTTGGATGTTCTTTTTAAAATAATAGTCAATGTTTTTTCATTTTAGCTTTAAATTTTAGAATCTTGTGACTTCAAATACCATCTTCTGAAATTTATGGGTGGATGCTTGATGGGTTGTATTAATATCACTACTAACTCACATTCTTTAAAATTTTTTCCAGAGGGGAAAGAGCTTTTTTTTCCCTCAAAGATGAGCAAATACGTTACAATCAGTGCGATCAGTTACTTTTACTTTACTTTACTTTTTTTTTTTAAGATTTTATTTTTGTTTGAGAGAGAGCACAAGTGGAGGTGGGGGGTAGGGACAGAGGGAGAGAGAGAAGCAGATTCCACAAGGAGTAGGGAGCCAGAAGCAGGGATATGACCTGAGCTCAAAGCACACATTTAGCCAACTGAGCCACTCAGGCATCTCTAATTTTATTCTTTTTAAAGTGACAGGTTTCTCAGATAACTTCTTTCTTCTGAATATCTGTTGTGTGCTAGGTATGTAGAATGTTACCTGTCCTTTTTAATATGTAGAAAATCATAATGTTGAGATGCTAACTTTATTTGGAGTCACAAAAGGAAGCAAAGAGAGACCCAGTAATTACTTAGTTAATACATTATTATTTTCTAAGTAGTTCTGAAAATAAGTGTATAGTGTATAACATTAGGATAAACTATGTACAATGAATTCTGAATAGAAATAAGGACTTTTAAGACTTAGGTTCTGTGCTTTTACTTTCATTCCTCTTTAATCCCCGTGATGATGGATTTGATGACTGTATTTTTGTCTCTTAAAACAGGTTTTTTCTGGCCACCTGGGTGGTTCAGTCAGTTAAGTGTCGGCCTTCAGTTCAGGTTGTGATCTCAGGGTCCTGGGATTGAGCCCCACATTGGGCTCCCTGCTCAGTGGGGAGTCTGCTTCTCCCTCTCTCTTTCCTTCTGCCCTTCTCCCCCACTCATGTGTGCTTGTGCTCTCTCTCTTTCCCTCAAATAAATGAATAAAACTATTTTCAAAAAAAGTTTTTTTCTTTCGTGTTAGTAGCCAAAAGTGATATTCTTTATGGCCAAAAGTTCTTTATGACAGTTTATGACTTTATGACAGAGTGAGAGAGCTCACTCTGTTTTTGTATGCAACATATTTATAAAGGCCATTTATCCTTAACATTTTAGAGAATAACACTAAAAATCAAATCTGTAGTTGTAAATGAAATTAGGAAAAAAAAACACTTTAGCAGAAAAGGAGAAGAGAAAGAAGTTGGGTGAGAGCATGAAGGGAAGAAGGAAAACATGAGGTGACAAACAGGAAAAAAGCGGCAGCCTTGCTTCTCTAAGAGTCGCTGTGCGGACGCCTCCCTGGCTTGGGAGCTTGCTCGGCCTGGCTTCCTAGGCCTCAGGAGGAACTCCCCGTGTGGGATCAGGTGTTAGATATTTCCTAGAAATTCTGGAGCTTAGACCTGAGTGTGGTTAGAGTGTATGTATAAAGCAAACATCCCTTGCCTCCTAACTTAGCCCCAGACCAAAACTTCGTAACTGTCTGTGACAGCCAAAGTTACCCAGCTTCCTATTTCCTGTGAAGAAGTGTGTTTAATTGAGAAAACCAGACTGTATTTCGAAGAAGTAACCGAACTAGACTTTCTCTTGGTTTTGAATCATTAAGAACGTACTTATTTCTTTTTTAATAACTACTAAATAAGCCAGTGGAAATTGACTCCTCAGGGTTAGTCAGAGGCAAGGATCCAGGTCAATTTCTATAAAACATCCAACATTCACAAACAAAGAGTGAGACTAATATAAATAGCAAAACCCAAAAGCATTGAATGAAAATGCAAAGGGATCATTGCTGAGATAAATTTCCCTTAATGGACCTAAGACTGAGAAAAACTAGCTCCCCTTGGATAATTGTAGACAGCCCCGAGGAGGGCTAGGGACAACTGTCTGATGGGAAGGGAACTCTAATCTGAGCTGAGATGCACCCCAGAAAAGACAGCCAAACTGGGACAGTTTCCCAGCACGGCCTATAAGGATTACGTGCCCCTTCCTAATTAATACCTCGGGACCATTGCTTGCAGAGAAAGCTGGGGAAAAGGGAAGTGTCACAGTACACAGTGTTGGCTGATGGGCTGTATGACCGCAGAAAACTTCTTTAAGAGGGGAAGCCAAAAAGGAGACTTCCTTTTATTTAATTAGTATATTACCTTTAAATTTCCTCAGATTTTCTGATATCTCAATAATCTAGGTATCGTAAGCATTTCCAGAATGACAGTTAAGAGCCAGTTTACCACATGTATGCAGGAGGTCACAAGGGTAACAAAGTGCAGGATGGAGAATGAGGCAGGGGTTCCAGGAAGGATTCCAGGGCCCACCAGGAACTCAGCCACTGCTGGCCAATGCCACAGAAACTGGCATTTAAGCATCCTGCGGTGTACTTACTACCAAGCGAAAGTCAGCCACGGTTGGTCTGGCAGAAAGAATTTAAGCCACATAACTGCATTCTAGCTGCAAGGGAGGCTATGAAGTCGAGTTCTGAATTCTCAGTTGTGGCAGGCAGAGTGTTTTGGATACTAAGTCTGTGGAGAACACAGAATTACCCCCGGCAGTTCCAGAGTTTGCCCTGTGTAAGTGTCCCTCCTCGCACAGTCCTCCTGTTTCAGTAGATGGCGGCTCCGTCCTGCTTGCCCAGGCCAGCACCTCACAGTCCTTTTCCTCAAGCTTTCAGTCGGTTAGAGAAGCCCTTCGCTTCTCAGAATAGATCAGCAACGGCATACTTCTCACCACTCGATGGCTGCCACCCTGGGCTAAAGCCCCACGCACCGTCTCCCTTTTGGGTCACATAGTGGACTCCTGACTTCTGCTGCCCCACAGTCAGCTTTTAGCAGAGCAACCAGAATGGTCCTTTGAGATGGTGTAAGTCAAACCCTGGCCCTACTCCTGCGACCCCTCACTTCCCTCAGAGTCCCTGGGGCCCCCCTTCATGCTCGTTCCCATGCCCAGCCCTTCCTCCTGCCTGGAAGGCTCTTGGCCGGGTCTCTGTCGGGCTTGCCCTCTTTCTTGTAAGTTTCTGTTCAGATGCTTACTTGACTTGCTCAGACGGACTTGAGTGAAACGACACACCCCTCCCGTCCCGTGCCCTGTCCAGTTTCCTGCATAGCACTTAGCGCCCGAGGTGCGTTTGTTGGCTCACTGTTGCTCCTATTGGGACAGAAGCTGTAGACCGCAGGGACCTGGTTCTGCCCGGCTGTGGCCCCTCGTCTAGAATAGTACCGGGCACTTCATAGACATTTCCCCGCCAACAAAGGGATGAATTTGCAGAGTTGGAGACTCTGGGCAGGGAACTCTCTGGAGCCCGGTGCTAAAAGGTCCGAGTGTGTTCGGGTTGTATCTGCCACACCTGCTTGGCTGAGAGGCACGCTGGAGTTTTCACCGAGGCTTGCTTCATTTCCGGCTGGACTCTTAGTGCCCAGCTCCTTGCTGAGCCGGCAGGAAGCCTGCTGACAGCTGCTGGGCTGCCCCCTACCCTTGCCGTTAGATTCCCGAGGAGTTTCTGGTACCTGAGAGGTCATTACCGCGTGGTGGTTCTCTGCCATTTCTTATCTCTGTGTGCGCTGTGCTAAGGGCCTGTGGTCCTCTCTCCGACACTAACCCCACGGGGTAGATTGGAGGCAGCTGCTACTTTACGTCCTGGCTGGTAGTGTTCCTCTGAATTCTCTTGCATGGAGTGTGATAGTAGTAGGGAGAGGCGAGCAAAGATTTCTAGATCATAGCTCAATCGGATCTGGCCCAAGTGTGATACAGGCTCAAATCTTTGCCCTTCCTTATGGTGGTCATTTGATAGTGGTTATGGAGGAAAAGCCCCCAATGAGTTAGGAAGCCCTTTATGGAAAACAGACATTTTTCCAGTAGGGATTTACTGCTGGAGGAAGAGAACTAATTCCTTCACAGCGGAGGCAGCGCTGTGCCGTGCATGGTGGGAGTACGGAGGCTGTGGAAGGGGCTTAAAGGCCTCGGTGGGAGTAGTTTACATACAGGCTTATATAGGAATAGTGTAATAGCCGGGGCTTCGTGGGGAAAACACCTTCAATGTGATGTTGCAGTTCTCCGTAAGTGAAACGGATAAGTTGAACCCACTGTTCTTACCAGACATTGTTTTCACGTGCTTTAGGGAGTCAGAGCACTTTTGTCAAGTTTAGCTTTTAGGAGAGGGAGGTGAGTTGTAGACCGAGATTTGGAACTGTTACCCTTTGCCTACACTGCACTGTTGCTTGTTTCCGGAAGCAGAAGTGGTGGCCACACCCAGAATGAAAGTTACACCTTGGAGTAAAGAAATGCAATTTAGACTGAATTTTACAAAATTATCCCGATGTGCTTTATTTCAGTCGAGGGCATATGATAGAGAAATAATTCACTTTTAAGGAAGTACAAGAATTTAGTGCCTCCCTATCTATGTGATCTCAGTCACCTTTTCCTCTGCATCGTGATCATCACTGTCTTCCTGGGCCTGGTTTCTTACTTCTAAGATATGAGAGGTTGTCACTAGATGCCAATAGTAACTACAGTCACCATGCCAGGTGTCACACTAGGTCCTTCTACGTGGGTGCTCTCACGTAACCCCTGCAGAGCTCCTGTTTGTCTCCACTTTCTGAATCATAGTAAGAGCTAAGATTGATTAAGGACTTATTCTGTCCGGCACTGTTTCACTTGCCTTACTTGGATTGACACAGTCCTCACGGATGGCTTCCTGGGGCAGGTGTTATAACCCTCAGTTTATAGTTGAGGAAACTGGTCATTTGACAGTGGTTGTTCGAATTTACGTGCTCGCTCGGTGGCGCAGCAAGAATTTCAGATCCTTGGCACTTTAACTCTGGGCCCACGCCAGCATAAATTTTATGATTCTGGTAAAACTGGAGTGCTTCTCATCACTGAGACTAGAATTTATTTGGATTTTTGCATTTTAAGACTAATTGTAGTTAAGGTAGCCTACTTTTGATATTGAATATTAGTTTCATTAGCTTGTGACCTTTACCAGGTTGAAAATGGAATGTTACCTACGAGGTCTATCACACTTAAAGTCAGGAGTTTTTTTTGTTTTTTTTTGTTTTTTATTGAGGTTAAAGTTAACCGTTTTAAAGTGTATAGTTCAGTGACATTTAGTACAGTTCACAGTACTGTGCAAGCATCATCTTTATCTAGTTCTAAAACATCTCCTTCACCTCAGATGGCACTCTGGTTCCCATTAAAGACTCACTTCCTGTTTCCTCCACTCTCACCCCCCACCCAACCCCTGGCAACCACTAGTCTGCTTTTCTATGGATTTACCTATTCTGGATATTTCATATAAATGGAATCCTATAATATGTGACCTTTTGTGTCTTGCTTCTTTGACTTAACATAATGTTTTCAGGGTTCATCCCTGTGGTAGCATATATTAGTGCTTCTCTCCTTTTTATGGCTCTATATTATTCCACTGTATGGATACAACATCCTTTGTTTCTCCATTTGTCTGTCAGTGGACATGCGGGTTTCCACTTGTTTGCTACTGTGAATAGTGCTATTATCAACATTTGTGTTTAAGTCTGTATTTGAAAGCTGGTTTTAACTTCTTTTTTTTTTTTTAAGATTTTATTTATTTATTTGTCAGAGAGAGAGAGGGAGAGAGAGCACAAGCAGGCAGAGTGGCAGGCAGAGGCAGAGGGAGAAGCAGGCTCCCTGCTGAGCAAGGAGCCTGATGTGGGACTCGATCCCAGGACCCCGGGATCATGACCTGAGCCAAAGGCAGCAGCTTAACCAACTGAGCCACCCAGGCGTCCCTGGTTTTAACTTCTTTTGGGTGTGTACCTGGGAATAGAATTGCTAGGTTGTATGGTAATCCTATGCTTAACTCTTCAAGGAACTGCCCAACTGTTGAGGCTGTACCATTTTACATTAGAATCATAGGATTTTAACATTGGTCTGGTGTTTACTGAGACTGTCCTAAGTGCCAGGGCATCTTACTAAACCCTTTGTACATATCACCTCCTATAATTCTTAGCAAAGCTATTAGGTGGGTCATACGACTTTGCCAGTGGGGAGACCAAGTGAGTAGGTAGCTTGCTTGGGGTCATCGTGCAGTCTCAAAGGCCATGCAGCCCAGTGCTTCTCAGCGTGCGCCACACATTCTGCAGATGTCGGGCAAGATCGTTTCAGGTGGCACGTAAACACAGCGTTACATGGCACTGAATCATAGAGTGAGAAAGTTAGTTTCTTATGCATTTTGTTTTTCTTATGAATGGAAGTCTGCTCTGATACCATTCAGACACTTCATAGCCCCTCTTCCCATATTTTCATTTTCTAAAGAACAGACATCAGTCTAAGAGCCTTGGGCAGGTGTCAGCATCCAGTTAGAATGTAATCATACTGTATTGTCATCATAGTCTATATTTTGTGATTATCTTCTATCTGTGGCAGGCAATACTGGCTTTCTATTTATGGTAGTAAATTGAAAGTTTTCTTGAGAATGAAATTATTTGAATTAAAAAAGTGATTCACGTCAAAGAAAAACCGCTCATGCTGTAAGTGGAATTTACTTGCTTTCAGTTTAACCCACCACATGCTTATTGAATGTGTACTAAATGTTCTGTACTGTACTTACACCAGGGAATGTAAAGATGACGATAACCAAGTTTTTGCTCCTTGGATGCTCTGCAAAGAAAGAAGTTGAGCACTATGTAGTGAGTTCAGATATCGACATTTACCTGGTGCTGTGGCAACATGGAGGGAGATTTTCCTGGGGGCAGATAGAAACAGGGAGAGTGTTAGATTATATGTGAGGATACAGACTGGTTCTCATTAAACCAGGTCCCTAATAAATTTTGAAAATTGATCTTTTGGGTTCAGATAATATCATTATCTCATGCATCCATTTGATTTGCTTTGTAAACATCCGTTTGATTTGCTTTGTAAACAACAATGTAACAACATATGCTTTGTAAACAACAATGTAAACAACACTGTTTACATTAATAGGACTATATAACATAACTATCTATAGTTGGGACATGAACTATGAATATATTTTCTTAATATGCAACTTTTTGGTTATCCTGGAGTTGATAATTGCCTTATTGTTTTGCTTTAAAAAATGTATATATCAACAATTTATCCTTCTCCTTATTTTTGTTTTGTTGAATTAAGAGAGTATTAAGGTCTTCAGTGGTTTGTTCATTTAATTGTCACGAGACATGCATTAATAACTGTAGAGGAACTCAGTACACTCATGGAAAGACATGTATGTAGGTCTTTAGAAGACAGTGTGCTAAGTGCTGTAGGGAGATTTGGAGAATACGCTCTGGGAATAACTAAAGCTGCATGCAGTGGGTGACATAAGACCTGGATTTGGGAGTAGGAGTTTGCTGGGTTTGAGAGAGGAAAGTGAGGGTGGTGCTTTCCAGTTTAAATAGGGCTTAAAGGGGTCTTTATGAATTTTACAGAGTTTTTCACATTTTAAGTTTGCACAAGCATAGAATCTAACTTTTTTTTCTTGTGCCTTCAAATTTTCCTTTCATCTTTGCCCATATTAGTGCTTTGATGGATCATTTCAGAAAGCAACAGGGTTCCTATTTGAAGACTGGCTGGATCTTGTTAGATTTTTTTTTTTTTTTTTTTTTTTTAAGGAGGAGAAACTGTCTCTCCATACTTAAACTTCCAGAATAGAGAAAATTACTAACCTATTCATGTATCAAGAGGGGGAAGAAATGTGATATGTCTAAAAACATTATTTTAATAAGTAGACCTTTTAAAAATAGCCTATGATTCTATTAGCATTATTTTCTTTTACCTCAGAGATTATGCGAAACTGTGCCTGCATCATACAATTACAACACGTTTGTGGCAGTCAAGTTTCTATCTACAGAATGAATATTAGCTCTTACGGTCTACAGTGCTCATGAATTCTTGTAGAAATAGGAACCTGCCAAAACTCCAGAGTAATATTTAGACAACATAATCAATACTGTGAACTTTTATTCCAGTGGTTTAACTAGGGTGAATAATGGTATGGAAATAGAGAAAGAAGCTAAATTTTGAAGAAAAACTTAGATATTGTTTATTTTTCCCTTTAACTGAGCTTACTAGTTGACTTTTATGTTTCAGTCTCTGACCTCTGTTTTTATGAACAGGAGTGTAAAAAAAAAATGCACCTCTCATCAGTTTTTCTGATTATTGCCAGTTTTATTTGTCAGTATTGGCCCTCATAGCATATTTTAGGGCATCTTTTCTTTCTTTTCTTGTTATACAAAGTTGCATACATTTACAACACATCTTTTCAAATTAAAAAGGAAAAAGTAATAGAATGCTTGCCTCTTCTGTTAATCAGCTCTGTATAATTCTCTGTAATGAATAAGGTTTTCTCCTCCATCATGTTTTTCCTCCTTCGATTATTTTTGGGAGCATTTAATTTGTCTTCATTACATTGTTCTTATATTAATGGCAAGTTGTATGACTGATATTATATGATTATTAAAAATTACTTACTTGGAAGTCCAAAGCCACACATGAATCAAGTCAAATGATTTCTTTTAAAGGGAAAGAGGTGAGGGGTGACTTGTTTTAAGGTGACTTGATTACCTTATTCTAATTCTAATTGGAAAAGGAAAGATTGCAAGCTCTGGTGACCCTAATGACTCATCTCCATTTGGAAAACCCAAACTTTGATTGTTTTGTCAAATTTGCACACTTTAAATACCCTTGTAGACTGTGGTTTGACTATCCAGCAAATAAATTATGAAGATTATATTAAAAGGACATCATGTCAGCATTAGCAAGTCTTCCCTTTTTGTCATTGCTGTTACATTTGCTTAGCCTAGTTTTGGTGCATGCTCCATAGGTTCAGTCTGATTGGGTGGGGAATGCAGCTGAGCCCAGCAGCCCTTTCTTAGTGAATTGTTATTTTTTTCTGAAGGATCTTTCCTCTTTCTATTTAAAAAAGCATATATGTACTGTAAGAAATAATATCACAGGGTATTTAATGTCAGTTGGACAGTTGGCCACAGATGACACATGTTAAGTAGAGTCTGCAGTATGTCCCTCACTCAATATAAAGGACTTGCCATTGGGAGGCTCACAGTCTAGTAGAGAAGACACATACATTGAAAAGTTATTTTAAAAGTTTCCTCAGTAACATGTATACATGGTTTAAAAAATAGTATTACAAAGCTTCTTATGAAAAATATCAATTCCCATTCTGTCACTCCTTGCCCATGACTTCTGGTCCCTGGAGACATCCTTTTTCAACTCTTAATGGTTTATTCTGGTACATAAATCCATATTTCTAAATGACATGATTATGTTGCTATTTTTCCATTTTTCAAATTTAGACTGTATCTTTTAACTCCACTAAGTAAAAGTTAACTCTTATTCTGCCCTGCCTTACAATTCATTTTCCCTCTCTTTTGTCATTATATCTTAAGTTGAAATCAACACTCACTATTTACATTAATAGGACTATATAATATAACTGTCTATAGTCAGGATATGAACTATGAATATATTTTCTTAATATGCAACTTTTTGGTTATCCTGGAGTTGATAATTGCCTTATTGTTTTACTTTAAAAAATGTATATATCAACAATTTATCCTTATCCTCTGATAGAACTGTATAGTTCTCAATAAGGTGGAACCCAACAGTTAATCAAATTCTAATGAATGTTTTTCATGCTCATGGATGCTCACTTTTTGAATAGCCTTTCTATGTTTGGTGAAATGCTTGTATTTAAAAGGTCTGCCTCCACAATTTGGAATTCAGAACCCAAATCCATAATCTCCCTTGCAACCAGGATGCAGTCAGATGACTTAAATTCTTTCAGTCACACTGACCATTATAGATTTTGATCTGGAATGAAATGTGTTGCTTGTTTCCAAATTTCTGAGGCTTGGCAGTAGTAGTCGAGTCCCTGGTCATAACTGGAGTCCCTCTGATTTGTTCTCTGTTCTGTACATTATGACTATCATGACATGTTGTGTACATACTATAAAAAACTTCCTTAAGCCATTCTTACATTCTTAGAATTACTTTGGCCTCAAACTCAATTTTCTGAATCCATGTCTTCTTTGTGTATATATATATATATATATATATATATTTAATTTTGATGGGTTCGATACACTCTCCAGTAGCTTTTAAGGAAGGGTGTAGGAGAGGTGAGTCTTTTGGATATCAGATACCATTTCTACCATCACACTTGATGAGTTTTGGTGGAGTATAGAATTATAGATTGGAAATAATTTTCCCTCAGAAGTTATTGTTCTGTTGCCCTCTAGGCTTCCATTTTTTCTGGCCTCCATTATTTCTGTTAAGTCCAGTAAACCATCCTTTCTATCATCTGTTTTTTTCCTGTTTGGTGACTTTAGAAGCTTTTTATTTCTCTGATTTCTAAAATATTGATGAACCATGGAGTTGGTATTTTTTTAGTTGTTCATTTTGCTGGACCCACCCAGTATGAAACTCAATTCTGGAAATTTTTTGGAGGGGAGGGATACCATTTTTTGGATAATTTCCTCATCTTGATTTTTTGTGCTCTTAGTATTTGAAAATCTTATTAGTTGGATGGTAGAAGTCCTAGATTAACCCTTTATTTTTCAAACCATTTCCTCTGTCCCCCTTTCATTTCTTTGTCTTTTTCTAGTTCCTGGTAGATAGTCTTAGTTTTCCAGCTGTTCTGGTGAATTTTTTATTTCTGTTTTCTTAGTTTCACTTTCTGTGAACTTGTTTTTGTTCACTAAATTTTCTTTTTTTATACCATCTTATTTTTATTTTATGGATACCATAGTTTATATTACTGAAGATCATTTTAGGATCTTTGTTTTTGAGGATTTGCTCTGTTGTTTCCTTGTCTGTGTTTCCTTTGAGTCCTTACTGTCCTTACTCTTCACTGTCTTTTCTGCTGGACCCTCTCTGAAATGTCTAGTGAGCCTTGACTTCCTGTTCAGATGTCACAGATAGGGAAGCACAGAGAGCTATGAACCAATGGAAAGCTTTGTGTACTTTGACACTTGTGTCCACTGGTGGGTCTGGATGATGGGGAGGGGATCAGACCGTGTTGTTTGAGGACCTTCTGGGGTTATCTCTGTTGTCATCCCTGTCCCCCATCCCCCAAATCAGGGCATCTGAAAGCTGAGTGTGCATGTACCTGTGTGTATAGACACATACGCACGCACACACACATGCACACACTTCCATTTAATCCTCTCTTTCCCATGGACTCTTGTCTATTGCCAACCTCTCCAGATGGTAATCCTCTTGACTTCTGACAAGATTGGGGGGAGGATTAGGAAGGGGGGTGCTCTGAACTACTCATTACAGATATTCCTCCCAGCCCCCTGCCACCCTCTGATTCCTGAGTCATTGGGGTTCTGAGCAGCTTTAATTAGCTTCTTCCTATCCTCTCACCTAGAACAAATTAAAACTTTAATTATCACTTGTCTATCTGCTTTTCTCCTTCCAAAATTTTTTCCACCTCTTATCTGCTATCATCTTAAGTTTTCTTTGTCCTTGTGGGTTTTTACTTTAGAATTTTCTTTACTGTTACCTTAGTGGGGTTCTGTGAGGGAGTAGGAGATAAACATAAGTATTTAATCTGACATATTTACTGGAGATCTCCACAAAGACGTTTTTAATCAGTTTTTTTCTTCAACCTGTTGTCTGCTTATGAGGTTTTTACAGTGTGTGCCACCTGGTAATACACTAGGACTTTTCATTGGCTCAAGGAATTTGTAGACTAAGAATAAACCTATGAATAAATGAATTGAACAGCTCAACTGGAGTGTCCTCTGGCAGGGAGCCTGGCCTGAGGAGGCTGTGTGAGGCGGGGGTGGTGGCCTTTGTTTAGATGAGCCGGAAAAGCCTCAGGGAACTCAGGAAGTGCCGCTCAGGGGAAAATGATCTCCCAGCTGTGTTTAGGACAGAGCGAAGGGGAGGTCGGAAGTAGGAAAGCCAATCAGGCTCTCTTACCGGCCAGAGGAGAAATCAGTGCCCCTGTCTAGATCAAAATTCCCTAGTGAAGGGGAACTAAGAGGAGGGTCTAGTTGAAAGAGATAATAAAAAGGGAAAAACAAATTTGGAGGTTAATTGTATGTGAGAGCAGGCATTTTCATGACATTTAAGTCAAAGATGATCCTAGTGTTTTAAATCTTAAGGATACACCGAATGTGGTCAGTACATTCTATAGTAAGATTATTAAAGCACATCTACAAGTAGGTAACATTTTTCTGGCTGTCCTTTGCTTCAGGAGGAAAGACAAGGCAAGTTAAGTAAAATATTTAGTCAGAAAAGTAATTTCTGATGGTAGACCTGGGTCTTTAAAAACTGTCCGCTCTGTGTACGTGCTTTCTACCAGTGGTTCCTCACCTGGATCCAGTAAACGCCCCAGTGACGAAAGCAGCGGTCCCCGAGGCCCCCCTGCCCCCTCCACCTTGTCCTGTCCAATGTCCTGGCAATTCTCTTTTCAACTTTGGTAATGAGAATCGTGACCAAGACTTTGGAGAACCTTCAGGACTCGACGAAAGAGGAAATGGTGTTCATTTAAGGCAGAAGACTGTCCTGATGTCTGTGTTTACATGTCGTTTTTCATAATAAGAGATGCAACTAAAAGAACTCTCTGATTAATACTTCTCTACCCGAAACGTTACATTAAGCACTGGAGCATAATCCTCAAACACTTGAGCATTCAGTTGTGATCATGCTGTATTTGAGTTTTGTCCGAGGCAGTGGCTCCGTGGCCCATGGGTGGCCCATGGGTGGCCCCGTGCCAGGAGCAGTGTGAAACAAAGAACAACAGCAGCAAACTGTTACAGTAATTACAGCAGAAGTCAAGTTTGTAGACTCATGTGTCAGGAATAAAAAATAATAAGTCCGATTTATTTGGCCAGCGTTTGGTGTTCACATTGCTGTTTATGTAACGATACATATGGTCTTTCAAAGTGATCGTGCGCTTTCACCATGAAATATCTGCCCGCTTCTGTCAGCTTTCACGAGTGTTATCTTTTTATGTCCCCATCACTATTAAGTCACCGATCGGTAAATAGGATACCTCAGAAACAAAACTGTACGTAGAGACCACCATTATTCTTCCCTGGACATTTGGGTCCCTTGGCGTTGGCCTCATCCACAAGCCCCCTGAAGTTAAAAATACCCGGTGTGTGGTCTTGCCAGCTGGCCTGAGGCCAGGATTTTTATAGCCTTGTCTGGCCTGGGAATGGGGCTTAGCACGGGCACGGGAGGGGGGCTGGTGGGGGGGGGGAGGATCGCCCTGTGGGTAGGGTCCTCGCCATCCTGTCTTCCTCTGTCCTCCTAAACAAAATAGAAGGGTAATCTGATGCCTCCTCTCTGATAGTTTTTGGTAACTTGTTTGTTAAACTAACCAAGGAGACAACTTGAAATAAGTTTTCCTGTTATTTTTGAAGCCTGTTGTACCATCTGCTTGGGAGAAAACTTCACTGCCTACGTACATATACTTTAACTAATTAATTGAGCATCGGCCTCCTAGAGAAACGTGTTTATTAAATGTCAACAAATTTGGGACATTTAGTCTCATTTCTGGTCTTCTGTGTCCAGTGGCATTTATCCTAAATTATGTCCGGAATTTTCTTGGGATTATGCATGCTACTTTTCATTCCAAATTCTTGCTTAGTTTGTTGGGGAAGCTTTCATTTAATTTCGTAGTTCTTCCCTAAGAGTACCTGGAAAATAATTTTTATCTCCTTTTGTCTCTCCTGTCTTTCCTGAATGCTGTTTCATACACCAAAAGCTTAGGGTTAAAGTAATAAATGCCACTGACATGTTGCTTTGTTTTGTTATTAAACACTCAGGAGGAATTGGGTGAAGTAGGAATGATGTTGCAGAATTTTCATTAAAAATAATTTTCAGGCCATACCCTTTAGTAGTCACAATGTGTGATATGCTTACGACTTAAAAATACTAAGTAGCAGAATGTGAATTCACAGAAGCTTCTGCCTAGACATAGTTCAGAAGAGTCACAATTTAAACACTGCTTTGTGTAAACGCTTACCGTCTTGGTATGTTTTTCTGGCCTGAAGAGCAGACAATCACACTAATTTTCTCCCTCCTTTCTTACTCACTACTTGATGGAAAGGGAAAAAGAAGAAAAAGACAAATATTTGTGTGGGTGAGGGAGGGGGGCTGTTTTGTTTTGTTTTGTTAAAACTTTTACAGAGCCTGTAGGTGGTAAGCCAATTGTAACAGTTTGTTAGGACCCCGAGGAAGGGAAACCACATCTTTGGCCCTGACACTGATGATTGAAGGACAATTGTTCGCTTTCTCTTGCAAATTAAAAATGCACGAGAGCACCTTTTTGACACCGGGTTTGCCGAAACATCACTGCTGTCTTTTTGGAAATACTCCTGCGGAGGTTTTTGCACCGTGGTATCTGTCAGAACTTGAAGTATCCTTGCACGGCTGTGTTGGAGCCGGCAGGACTGGACAAGTTTTAGCACATAGTTACTTGACCTAGGGCTGCTGATCGCGGGCAGGGAATGTTTTCCTGACGTGGAGCAAAGTCGATGAGCAAAGAACTGTACCAGTATATACACTGTACTGTCCCTAATTACCGCCCTCCCATTTGAATCCTCACTTCTTTTTCGGAAAGTAGAAAACATGGGACACGGGGTGGGAAATCTCAAGAATGCCGGAACATTTCATGAGTAGGTCGGAGACCCTGTGTTGCTGTCAGTCCATATTCTTACCATGGCGGTTCTGGTGATCCGGGCCTCCAGCATTCTTATTCAGGATGGAACGCTTGCAAGAAACTGCGTAAATGTCTTTCTTTTGGAGGAAAAATATAAGTGGCTTTATAAATCCGTATTGTGGATTTCTTATTTTGTAGGCTGGGAAATCCATAGAAACAAACCTTATTTTTAATGTCTTTTATATTCATGACTTCAGGAGGGTTAGTAGGCCAAATGAATAGGGACCACTTCCAGATCTTGTTGGCACACATGGTATTTTTTAATAAATAAGGTGCACACACCCATAAGTGTTTCTGCTTTATTTCCTGGAAAATGCTGAACTTCACATTTTGGGGGGATGGGAGAATAGTTCTATTATCTCCTCCATGCTCCCCATTATAAAGTACTAGCTGTAAAAGATTAAACATGCCTTGAAAATGCTTAATGCAGAAATGGTAGAAGGCTAAAAATTCTCCTAAATCTCTTCAGAGATAAGTCTGATGTACTTCTAAATAAAGTTTTAAAATGATGTAATGTTACACATATTCTTCTGCAGCTAGCTTTTCTCGCTTAATGAATCTTAGACGTTTTCTTTGTGTTTGCACCATCCATATCTAGATAATGCCGCACCATTTTCCTTTGTCTGGATATACTGCCATTTGTTTAACTAGATTTCTGTTCGAGGGATATTTGGATTGATGCCAGGATTTAACTGTGACAAATGATGTTGCAAAGAGTGCTCTTTTACAGTTGTATCCTCGTGAAAGTATTTCCTTAAGATAAATTCCTAGAAGTAAAATTGGAGGGTCAAAGAGTCAGAGTTTGTTTTCCTGTAATAGGAGGAAGACATTCAAAACCCAAGAACTCAGCTTTGCCTGGTCTTCTGCTTTGTAACAAGTATCCTTTTACTGTATTATCAAAAATAGGACACTAGGTAAACTGCAGTTTGGAAGGTGAAGGTTAAGACTCTCAGGATTAGCTTTCATTTGGAAATGGACATTTCTGTCGTTTGACTTTTTCCTTTAGTCTTTCATCTGCAGGTGAAAAGCTTTACATGAAACGTTTAAAATTTAAAAGTTTTGCTTGCATTTTATAATAGATGATTAATAAAATGATAAACATAGTCTATTTGATGTGAATGCTTGTTCCTTCTGTTTTATGATCTGTACTATAGCCTATAATGTTGGGAGACTTCTTTGAGTTTATTTTTTGCCTTTGAGTTCTTTTTGATTTGTAGTCAAATGATAGCTCAATTAAAGTCTAGAAGGTAGACGATGTCTATTGGTGAATAATCTATTCAACGTTGTTCTGTGTAAAATGCTCAACAAATATGACCATTTCTGTCGCTAGGTAGCTGGGATTTGATTGGAGTTAGAAGCCATAAATACCTCCAAGTGTGCAAAGTCATGTAAGGTAGAGGAGGGTGAATGGAAACATGGTTAACAATCCCTTAACTTAAATTTAAAGTGTAGTCATTTTTAATGATTGCAGAGTAGCTCCTCTTTGTAATTAGTACAATCCCACAAATAAATACACACACAAGAAGTTTACGTATTTTTTTTTTCCTTTTAAAATTAAAGTTAGGGATACCTGGGTGTTGCAGTTGGTTAAGCATCTTACTCTTGGTTTCGGTTCAGGTCATGATGTCAGGGTCATGGGGTCAAGGCCCACTTTGGGCTCTGCACTCAGCACGAAGTCTGCTTGAGATTGTGTCTCTCCCTCTGCCCCTCCTGCTTGTGCTGTCTCTCTCTCTGAAATAAAGAAGTAAATAAATAAATATATATTTTAAAAGATTTTATTTATTTATTTGACAGATCACAAGTAGGCAGAGAGAAGGGGAGAAGCAGGCTCCCTGCTGAGGAGAGAGCCTGATGCGGGGCTCTATCCCAGGACCCTGAGATCATGACCTGAGCTGAAGGCAGAGACTTAAACCCACTGAGCCACCCAGGTGCCCTAATAAATAAATCTTTTTAAAAAAAGAAAATTAAAGTTAGATTTAATATCATTTCGGAATTTCTGCTGAGTAGAAGAAATTGTATACTTCAATTTGATCAGCGTTACCCATTGAAGGCCTACGTCAGATAACTAGTTTTGCTGTAGTCCTTGCGGCTGTTTTTGGGGGGTTTTGATTTTGCTTTTGTTTTATTCAATGGTCTGGGGCTCAGTAGACATGTTTGAGAGCCAGTGACCAGGTGGAAGATGCTAAACTTACTTATCAATCTTTCTTTGAAGCCACATTGAATTAAAAAATGAAAAAAGGGAAAAATGGCTTACTTTTTTTTTTCTGACAGGAGAAATGATAGATATTTTCTGTAAAATGTCCAGATAACGTAACAAGTATTGAGACATAAACATTCCTCCATAATACTTCTACCCAGAGATAAAAACTGGTTAACAAGGTTTTGTATGAATCTCAAGAACTTTGCACATGTGTTCAACAAACTTTTATTAACAGCGTGGGCCACTGTTTCCTCCGTGTCCGTGTGGTTGTGTTATCATTACCGTGTCGCCGTGCATGAGCTCTGGTTCCTTGAGTGCTCCTCGTGCATATGGAAAGAATCAGATGCCTTGGGTTCTCTGTGTATGCCAGGGCCCCCCTCCAGCAGTAGGGGCTGTTCCTCAGTCTTCAGGAGCCTGGAAAGGGGACCCAGAATTTTCTGACTTTGAAAAAGAAGCACATACCCCCTTTGTTCTGCCAACACCATCCCATCATTAAGGATTTGGCTTGTTCCTTGTTACTCTGCAGCTTGTTTTCCGGTTTGCTTTTGACACTCCCATATTTAATTGTATATTGACGAGGTAAAAATAAAGAGTGTATTTTCTAAAGAAGGATGTTTTTTGGAAAGCAGTTGTTCTCTCTCTCTGACGGTGGATTAGACTCCTGAAGGCTGTGGATCTAGGTTATTGCAGGGTCTGCTTTCTCTAAGCTGGAACTGTCCAAGTGCTGTGCTATTTCAGACCTGCCTTCAAGCTCCAGAGATAATTTATAGCTGCAGGGTGTCAGGAGTGGGTTTGAGTTGGACCTGCACTGTGTAACATGGAATTTTGCAAAGATTGGTAGTTGAAATTACTACTTCAGCATTCACGTGACTAAGTACAGTAAACTTACACAGTTAATTTATTTGAATATTTATTGATCGAGTCCTTCGTGTAGAATACTACAATAATGAAAAAAGCCCAGCCCATATTCAGAGCTGATGTGGCTTTTTAAAAAATTCGAGGCTTGAGTGTAGTCAGCTAAATGATCTTTAGCAAAATTGGCAGTTAAAATGGATACCCGTGGGCTGGGAATCAGCTTCTTCTCCTTTGAAGGTATTGCAGAGCTGTCCTTAGCTCTAAGTGTTAGGTTAGTCTAGAAAAGGGACATTTCCAGTTGTGTAGATACTTGTTATTTACATAGTTTCTTCCAAATTGGGTAACATTTTATTTCTACTCTCTTTCTGGCGTAAGATGCAGGGACTTTGAATGAGGATATTTTGTTTGTTCAATTTGTAGTAGCCTACATAAATTCAGCTTGTTTCTGTGTGTAAGTCTCTTTTAACTTGAAAATAAATTTAGGAGCCAGTGATTGGACTTTATTAATACAATGTTTTCAGAAAAATTAGACGCCCATGACTCTTCTCCAACCAGAAGGATATAATTTTTTTTTCTCTCTGAACCCCAAATTTTACTATTAGCAGATGTTTTTCCAAAACTGACCACAGGGAAACATGTCAAGACTAACTCAGGATTATACAGAAAATTAAACCATGATTTAATTACAACAATTGACTCTCTGGCTCTATTAATAGCTAATGACTTATATTTTCCTGTGCCTGTGAGCTATGCTTTACTGTGATTTACAGCTTTCAGATATAATCATTAGTGTTTCCAGAGATAAGTCTTTCCTAGAGACCAGGTTCTTTCTTTTAATTTATAGTTCAGTTTTTATACTCAGTGTTTCTTCCTCCCCCATTTAATTGGGAGAACAGAGAAAGACAAGTTTACCAAACAGATTTAGACTTTAAAACCCAAACCTTATGCCTTTCTGAGCTTAATGTAAAGATGCAGCAGAATCTTGTTATAATGCTGATAGGAAGGAAAATACCCAGAAACTTTTAATGTTACCTTGAGGAATGTACTGTACACATTGTTGGCACACAGGCAGTCTTTTTGATGGACCTACCAGGACCGTGGTGTAGGGTGGTACTTTATGATCTTATAGAACTTAAGGACTGGATTAAAAATTTGAACTTCAGAATTCCAGGTTTATATCTGTGCTTTAAGTCTTAATGCATTAGAATTAGACATTAAGTCAGCCTGTGTCCTAATGTGTCGTGAGACCAGATCAAAGTCTATATGAAAGTGATTTGAAAT
Source organism: Nasua narica (assembly GCA_028533885.1). Classification (NCBI taxonomy): domain Eukaryota; kingdom Metazoa; phylum Chordata; class Mammalia; order Carnivora; family Procyonidae; genus Nasua; species Nasua narica. Next base: position 8,819,287 of record CM052802.1, on the reverse strand, counting down.
ACTTTGATATATTCTTTAAGGCAGTCTTGTCATTTTCTTTATTCAAAGTCCTACGATTGTCTTAATGATGAGTTTTCTTTCCACTTGGGGCATGATAATGGGCCCTAATGGTAGATCCCAAAGTTGGTCAGTTTGGGGCCCGGTATTCTTTTCCTGGGAGGCCTTGGTTTATCTTCGGGTCACCCTGTGGGTTGGGGTAGGGTCCAGCTGGAGCCTGTTGGAGGCCTGCTTCTTTGTTCTGCTGAGGCATTTGATGGTAGGATGAAGGTAAGACTTCTTGTTTCTTTGGATAGAAGAGCACAGTTGCTCTTCTGTTGTGTTACCCTCATACTCATCCACTCCCTCCCATTGGCTTTTGAGCTCTCAAGCTCAGTCTTAATCTGTGAGAGGTGGTTTCTGCGTCTCTAAAATGGGTCTGATATTACTACCTGCCCCCATAGGTTTTTATGAGGGTTAAATGAGATGGTACTTGTAAAGAATTTACCAGTAGAACTCACAGAAACCCCCCCCACACACACTCCCGCACACATACACACACACAATGTATGTGTGTGAAAATGTTGTTATGAATGTTTTCACAAAACATATGGTTCTTCAGTGAGTTGCGAATTATGACATTAACAATTTACTTTATGAACCAAAGCTAGCTAGCTAACTTCCCTTTCATTCTTTCTTTCTTCTTTCTTTATTTTTTTTCTTTTTCTTTCTTTCTTTTTTCTTTTTTCTTTTTTCTTTCCTTCCTTCCTTCCTTCCTTCCTTCCTCCCCTCCC
>CM052802.1:8738485-8818417 GCA_028533885.1 Nasua narica | reverse complement strand
GGTGGGATGCAAGGGTTAGGGCTGATGGAGTAGGAGAACATGCCAAAGCTTTGAGTGGTTCAGTACTTCAGGCTTATTAAGCAGCCTCTTCAGACCCAAAGCATTGGGGGCAAATCTCAGAATTAACACAAATTGTTTCAAGACTGAGGAAATCTAAAAATCTAGAGTATTTTTTTGCCTGTGGTTTAGATCTTAATGATGTAAATGATGGAGGACTCAATTCTTTCCCCCTTCCCTCAAATGATCCAGTCCATGTGGAATCATTTCTGACTCCAGAAGTCAACTAACATCATGTGATCTAATTGTTGTGCTTGAGTATGTTGGACACAGATGAAACAGTGAAAGATTTGGGAAGGTTTATTATATTGAGAGTTCATTTCTTTTGCAAAAATGTTACAGCCCATTAACTGCTGTAATTACCATAAATAACTAAAACAAAAACAGGACCATCAGAATAAGTTAAGAAAACATGTTAGGTGTTAATGTGGGCTGTTGTTTCTTTCTTTGCTTTGTCCTGTTAACTTCCAGTTAACCATTAGACACTTTTATTCTAGTTGACCCATTTGATAAGACTTTTATTGATAAACTACTAGCTCAGAGCTATTGGGGAAGGGATGGATGCTTCTCTTATTGAACGGAGTACGTGTCAGAAGTAAAAGTAACACCATCAGTGTCAGCTTAATTTAACCGGAAAGGATGAAGGAACATGGGTCAGGGAGATTGGGAACGATGTCCAGTTTTGGAAGAACAAGTTCTAATACCTAAATTATTATTCAGAATTAGCAGTAAATTTTCAGGGAGTGTGGGCGATACATTAAAAGCAAATTAATGAGCAAATTGCTCTTTAATTTTCAAAAGCTGGGAGTTTATACTGCAAGTGAACTTGAGCAACAAAAATATTAGTATATTCTGTAGTATGCAGGCTGTCTCATTTGTGGAACATGTATGTTAAAATAGAAACATGCAATTATGGTCAACAGTACAGCAGACCTGTTTCTTCTGTGTGTTTCACATGTCCTGGTTTAACTGGTTTCTGTTTCACAGGTGAGTAATCACTTGACCACACTATATGTTTACTTTTTTTTTTTTAGTTCTCTGTTTTGACAAAATACCACCTATTTGAGGCAGTGTTTCTGATAAAAGTTATAAAATAATCACTTTATAATTATGGTGAAGTGTTAATAATCAAGTCAAGCAATAAGCTAGCTATATGAATATTGGCTAACACCATGAATCCTTAAGGTCATCAAAACAGTCCATCCTTTCCAACGAATTCCTAAATCTGTTATGTGAATGTGTGTGTGTGTATTTGAAATCCCACAATTAGAGATGGGAATATATATAATCCACTGATTTGTATCAGAGAAATTAGCTCTGGAATATAGAAACCAGCTGGCTACTCTCTTGGATCCTTAGAGATGCTATGGTGTTTTTATAAAAAAGGTGACTGTTGAAAATAATATGAAAATAATGCTATAATGGCTTATTCTCTTATCTGATTTATAAGGAAAAAGTCTGGTTCTATCATCTATGTTCATGTATTATAATTACAACTGTCGTCGTGCAGACTGATGATACATAGTGAAAAAGACAGTGGGTTCTGGAGTCATTCTGGACCTTAGTTTCTTTGTCAGCTGATTATGAGGACTAATCGTGTTCATATGTATTGAGCTAAAACAGTGCCCGGCACAGGCATGCAGCTCGTGTCGCCTGATGTTAGCCCAAGTGGATTTATTGCAGATACCATATGGAAAGATGTGTGTATGTGTAAGCAAATACATTCAGCTCTATGAATGTGTAGAACCGTCTGTCCGTGTATATGGGATCATTGTAGAACCTGCACTTTCCAGGACACTGAGGCGCAGAGAGATTAAGTCCCCTTCCCCAGTTCTTGTAGTGGACGTATGGGAACTGAATTCAGTTAGTGCCGCCCCCCACTCTTCACCGCTTTGCCACGCCGCCTCCCCCGCACTGGACTTGGCTTCTCCGAGGATGGTCCTGTCTGGCTTTCCGATAGCCGTGTGTGTTTGCGAATACGCTTATGTATCAGTTGCATTGGGTGTGTGTATGTGTGTATTCTCATACACACATGAAAAGAAATGATGTCAGCTTTTAAAATACTTAGATCTAGTAACCCCTATTGCTTAAAAACTCCTTGGTCTGCTTAATTGTAAAAATATGTCAGTCACATTTTGTTGACACTGTTGCATAAAATGTAAGGGGAAGAAAATTAGAAAAATGTCTGAAGCAGTAACTAAACTGAATAGCCAAGAGATTGAAACTTGGGGTCTCTGACTTCTGATTTACTCCACGGTTGTAGTGGCCCCGAAAGGCTTATGGTTGAATCTATGGGGCCCTGTGGTGGCTGCTGAGATTAAGGGAAACTTGTATTTCCTGCCTGGGACTTGCTTGAGGTATCGCAACAGCTAGAACGTGGCCCCAGTAAGGTTAGTACGCTTGGCTAAGTGCTTTTGAATCCCGTTCTTGAGCTCGAACCTTGTAATGGCCCAGATAGATGGTGCTGGGAGGGTTACTGTTTTCCAGGCGAGGAATTGGAGGCCCGGGGTAGGGAACATTATCAAGGTTGTATGGTCCGAGGTGTCAAAGGCTGACCGTAGGTTTCCTGGTGACCAAACCATGTGCTCTCTTTCTGTTACCTACGATTTCAGGACAGTGTCCGAGCCCTCGTCTCCTCCCCACGTCCAGGCCGTGAGTAACTCCTGTGAAGCTTAAATGCCAGGCATAAGCCACTTGAAATTAAAGGACAGGTGGCCCAGTGGGGTAGAAGCAGGGGTCCTGGTGTGGCCTTGGCCTGGCTCCAAACGTCTGGTGTGGGGGCTCTGCCAGGCCTTCCTGCTCCGAGCATCGCTATTTGTTTGCACCCCAAGGCTGTCCGTGTGGAGGAGGGCCTTTTCCTGAAATTTCTCTCTGAACTGGAAATTTGAGGTAGGGAGAGGGGCCCTGGCAGAGGTGCTGGTCACCGGTTCTGGAGCTGCTTTCATTTTCTGTTTTCTTTTTTAGTGTGGCTTCAAGAGAAGAGGCAAGTAGCTTTCTGTTCCTTAACCAGTGCGGCGATTGGTTTTGTATTTGTAATAAAAATGAATCGAGGGTGTCAATTTGTTCCTTTTCTGTTATCCTTTAAGCTTCCTGTCTTCAGCCTGGTGGGATCCTATGCTGGAGAGCGCGTCCATGCCGTTGGCTTGGTCACCCACTGCCTTAGTTTTTGGCCACGAAGAGATTGAGAGCAGGGAAGAGTTAGTATTCCTTGTTCAGTGACTTCTGTAATATTTCGATTTTGGTTTTGGGCTCTCCCACCCCTTAAACATTCTAGTATTTACTAGCTTACTATAGTGCAAATGTGAAAAGGAAACCATTAAAAATTTATGTTGTGATTTATACACCAGCATTTTATATGGAATCGTGTGTATGGCAGCTTTTCCATTTGTGTTAACCGATACTAAAGCTTTTCTAGGTTAAAAACTGTAGGTTGCAAAACATGTGGTGGTGGTTGTTTTTTTTGTTTTGTTTTTTGTTTTTTTTTTCCTGTGCAGTTATTTCTTTACCACCGAGTTGTCCTTCCAAGCCTGGTCTGAATGTGCTTGAAAATTACCATCTGCTCCCTGCAGTTTGGAGAGGGCACAGAGAGACTAAGGTGGAAAGCTGTCACTTCTAATATTTTCATTCAAACTCTCACACCCTTCTTGTCTAGTTACACAATTGCATGCAGCAGGAGTTGTTTCAGCCATTTGGTCTTATCCTAATTTTTAAACGGGAATGGGGTCATAGGGAGAGACTTTAATTTTAAGAGCCGGGCACAGTACTGACTCGAATTTGAGATTCTGATAAACCGTGAAAGCATTCAGCATTTCACCTCCCTGCCCAGTAAGTTACTAGGTCTGTCTGTGGCATAAGTGAGACGATGTGAATAAAAGCACCCATACTTACATTTTCTTTTACAGAATTTGCTTTCTTACAAATTTTGAATGCTGTGTTCTCAAATTTCATTTTCTGAAATTGGTATAGCATAGATTTAATGATTTAATAGTTCTTTACAATCTTATTTGATGTTCAGAATTTATTATAGATCATATCGGAAGGATTTTGGATTGCTTGCATAATTTATTTTTTTAATGTCCCCCTTTTTTTCATCTTAAAAATTGATCTATTTTGGTTTTGATTGGAATGAATGGCCACGATAGGATTTGGAAATGAAACATGACGGAAGCCTGTTAGTGTAAACTGCCAATAATTTCTAATAGTCAGGAACAAGAAGACCATTAAAAAATGGGACTAATGCCAATAAAAAGGTAGTAAGATAAAATGATAGTATTAGTGTAGTCCAGAGCTGTAAATTTTGATCTTCCTGAAAGTTAATTATCTAACATCCACACCAAGCTGTAGTTTTACTCTTCCATTTACTTGGGGATGATTTTAAGAGAAGAAAAGGATTTCAGTCTTCATTTGCCAGAATGATGGTTCTGACTTCCATATAATGGAGTATTCGGTAATTCCCACAAAAGATACTCAGTTAAGATGTCTATAATTGATTTTTTTGAGGAATAGCATTCTATGGTTTTCATAATTAGAACAGAGAACTGAAAACAGAAATTCTCTCTCCCTCCCTTCCTCTCTCTCTCTTTTTTTTTTGGCAGGAGGGGTGGGGGGCTATTTTCTAGCCTATGATAATCTGAGTCTCTTTAGAACCAGTGGTCTATTTAAGTACCCCATTTATGCCGGGGTGTTGGCCTTTTGTACAGCCGTTTTATAATTTCTCTAATGTAACAAAAACTTGCTTTGGAAAAAAGATGTATATTCTAGGCTCTCACAGAGCCCATGGAGAGCCAGAGAGCAGGTGTGCCCACGACCTTACATAGTGTGGTTATTAGTAAGAGATCTACAGAAGAGCTGGGAGAATCCCAGTAGGGAGATAGCGATTCTGTGGAGGCTGAAGAGGGTAGACTTGACAGGAAGGTAGGTAACATTTGAGCTATGCCTGTGTGTCTCTTATCCTTGGCAGTGGAAACAGCATATTCAGTGTTCTATAATCCTAAACTTGCCTGGTATGTTGAAGAGTAATGTGATTCTCATAGGGCTAAAGGTGTTGGAGAATGCGATACAAGTTTGGATTGGGAAAGTAGATTAGAGAAAGATTGTGAATGTGAATGGTATATGAGACCAAGAAATTTGAACTTGACCATGTCTACATAGGAGCAATTTTGGTATTTGTAGGAAGTTTTAAGCTGGGAAGAACGATGAAATATGTATGTCAGAGGGTGATTGCTGGCGTGTGGAGAGTAGACAGGACAGGGGGCCCTGAAGAAGGGTGAATGATCAGTGTGACCCTATTAGGGCCTGAGAGGTAGGGGTAAGGTGCATTAAATAGGTTGAATACATGGATCTTAGTAACCAAGCTTCACGTAAGGCAAGGGAGGGCTTTGGGCATCTGGTTAGATGTCGCTATAGAAACAGAAGCGGGCAGTAGATCTGAGAGAAGACAGGGACTTTGGTTTTATGGTGGTAGCCTGCAGGAAGCACAGGTGTTTAATGGACAGTCAGAAATGTGGGTCAAGGGAGTTGTGGATGCTGAAGGTAGAATCTTGAGGGTCCATTCTAAAGTTGTGGTGTGGCTCATTGGTTCTGAGTCCTGCCATCTCTTTAGATTCAGCTGGGAAACTTTAACAAAGTGTGCATGGTGAGCCCACCCCCAGTGGGTTTATTTTACTTCGTCGGGGGGGTGGGGTGGGTCCCGGGCCCTGTGGAACCTGGGTTGAGAGTCAGAACCGTATGTTCATGGTAGAAGCCATAGGGAAGGATGTGTGTTGCGTAAGGAGTATGAAAGAGGAGGGGGACGAACCTGGGAGCCCAAGTACTAAAGAGGTGAATGGCGAAACAGGAGCTGGAGGAGATAGTGAGCGAGTGTGGTAAAGAAGGCAGAGCAGTAAGTGGAACGCCGGAGAGCTGTGCCCGTGAGAGATGGGGACAGGGCCAGCGCGGGGGAGTGTGCAGCGGTCAGCAGTGCCCAGTGCTGCGCCAAGAGGAGGGAATTAAGACGTGGCCAGAGGTATTTGGTTGTTGTCCCTGTGATTTGATGGTAAGAGCTAACTTGCGGTGGTCTGAGGAGTGAACGAAGGAAGGGAGGCGGTGCGTGTAGACTGTTGTTTGAGTCTGCTCAGATTGTTGTGTGAGGTCGCCGAGGGCTTCCGCGCCATCGAACGCCTGCTCTGTGCCCACCTGGTGCCGGCCCAGGGCTACCGTTACCGCCCAGGGTCACCGGCGTGGGCCGGTGCCGGAGCCCGGCAGCTGCAGTTTTGGTTGAGTTACTTCCTTAACCCCGCGGGGAGCTTGTGGTCTCAGGAGGAGGTAGGTGAACAGATGATGACTTAGATCGGAAGATGAGCTGAGTTTCATAAGACGAACAAGTCATTTAAAGAAAAGGTGTGGGCCCCGTGTTTCAGGCCGAAAGTGTAGCACGAGGGGGGCAAGGTGGGGGGGACTCGCTTAGTTGCTTGTGAGTAGCTCCCTTGAGGTGATGCCGGGTGCTTGGGTCGTGGAGAACTCCGAATGCCAGGCTGGGAAGCCTGATTTGAGCCTGTAAGCAAACTGGAGCCTTTCTCATTCTAAGGGGGAAGAGAAGTGGGCCTTGGAAAATGAGCATTTTAGGTAGATCATTTTCTCCTCAGTGCTTGATGGGGAAGAACCTGGAGATACAGAACAGCCTATTCTGAGCAGAATAAACCAGGACCCCCATGGATTTGTATTGTAGGGATAAAAAAGGGGGAGACTGAATGTATCCCCCCAAATTCCTGTGTTGACACCTCGCCCCCAGGGCGATGGTATTAGGGGAGGGGCCTTTGGGAAGTGCCTAGGTCATGAGGACAGAACCCTCATGAACGGGATTAGTGTCTTTGTAAGAAAGACCCCAGAGAGCCTCCTTGTCCCCTCTCCCATGTGAGGACACAGCGAGAAGGCGGCTGACCACGAACCAGGAAGCAGGCTTTCACCAGGCACTGAAACTTCTGTCCTTGATTTTTGACGTCCCAGCCTCCCTAACTGTGAGAAATAAATTTCTCTGGTTTCTAAGCCACTTGATTTATGGTAATTGCGTGACAGCCTGAAATGACTAAGCTGTCATTTACAGCTTCAAGTCTGTGTGGAAGGTAATCTGGGTGTGGGGCACGGAGGTCGATGACGTTGGGGTAAGAAGGCTCGGGATGTGAGGGGAAGTTCCTGCTTTGGATGGAAGAGAAGACTTCGGCTCCGCTAGTCAAGAGCCTGAATATAAAAGGAGAGACAAGTTTTGTGGGGGGTGACAGGTGTGATTCTGGATATGCTGCGTCTGACTTGGTTGTGTTAGTTGTGTATGTTTGAGGATAGTATTCTGCCTTTTTTTTTTCCTTTTAAGAATTTTAAAGAAACATCTCTACTCCATTCTCATAAACGTCCCTGTGAAATACTGGATAGTTGTATGTTTATAGATGGGAAAACTGAAGCAATTAAAATATTAAGTGACTTACCAACAGTCTGGAATAGCAAATGGAGTGTGGTTAATGAGTACCCCAGTTCCGTGTGCACACAGTGTGTGCGGTTCTGTGTGCATCCAGTAATGGCCGAAAATGTGTTTCCCGTCGTCGAATGGACGATAAGTGAATTGTTCTGCTCTCCATGCCGCACACAGCTCCTGAGCATTTTCGTTGGGCACAGAACCTCTCTGAGCTGTGGGCCCTTCATCTGCGCAGTTGGGTGTGTGCGGCCTGCAGACAGGAGAAGAGATTCTCTGACTTCGCAGTTTCTTGCTAGTTCGAACATTCTGTGTTTCTAGACTTTCAGGGCCATCAACTTGAAATTGTTCTTTGAAGTAACTGAAAAATAGTGTTCAACCCCTAACAGATGATTTATTTTCTATCCTCTTTTTCTTCAAGAGGAGAATGGAAAAATTATGTCGGTAGAACATAGTGGGCTAGAAATGGCTCGTGAGAACTAGTTCTATATTTTCTTAAAATTAATCTTCTCCCTCATAGCAAAGCCTCATGTACTTAAAGTAATTGAATGGGCTGCAGGGTATACTGGGAATTGTAGTTTTCCACTTCTTTGTGTTCTGAAGATTAATAATCTTGCAGCCCTCTGAGGGAGATAAGGAGAGGACGCTCTCTGACAAATTGTTATCTTGTCTTTCAGAAGTGTGCTTTGAGCAGTGAATATACCCTCAATGCCTCCCTTGGGCTTTTAGCTTGATTCTAAGTAATGGTAATATATAAAGTATGGCTTTAAACATTTTTTTGGCTTATGATACTGTACTTCTTTTCTAGTAGTGTCTTTAATCTTTTCTGTTAGCCTAGTTTTAAGAAAGTTTTTGTTTGTATCAAGGTTATCTGCGTGAATGGTTTTCAAAGACAATGGCTTTACAAGACCTGCCGTGGCCAACAGTAGTCACTGCCCTCCTTTCTCCAGTTCCCGTCCCCAGAGGCAATCACTTTGAACTCTTTCATTTAGCTGATTCTTCGAGGACGCCTCCATATTTTTGAATGACATTTCCTTGTGTTGCTGCTTTCTGGTTTAAAGTGACGACTTAATGCTCCTTTCTTACCCTGTCCTCGCCGTAAGCATGAGTCCTGCTCGTGCCTGCTGGTGCACCTTTGTTGTGACTTGGGTTTCATCACTGTCGTGTTGACATTACTGAGACCTGGGGAACCCTATTCAGAAATGAGCCATGCAGTAAATGGCTCTCCTCTCCTGAGCGGGTCTTTGTATTTCTCCCAGTCAAGGATTGACTTTTCCTTCATTTTCTACATGTATTTATCACTCACTCCACTTGGGATTTTTAATCTATCACAACTGCCCACCTTTTGTTGTAAGCCGTTCAGTTCCAACAGTCAGTCAGTTTCATCTTGTAGAGGCCTCTGTGCTCGGCCCTCCGGCTTGCTGGGCCCTCTCTGGGTACCCCTGGGTCTGGAGTTTCCCTCCACCTCTCTTCCAGCGTGGCCTCCCTGGTTTCCTGGAGTTGGTGTCTTTCCTATTTTGGTGCAGCTCATCCTCCAGTAGCTTTCTCAGGAATGGTGGGGGGAAGTAAAATTTTAAGATTTTGCGTGTCTGAAAATATCTTTATTTTATCCTCATGGATGACCTAAAGATCGACTGGGAATAGCAGGTTGGAAATCATTTTCCTTTAGAATTTTGAAGCGGTTGCTTTCTAGACGCTGTCTCTCCAGCTGTCTCTCCGCCCTCCCTGACCATAGATAGACACACCTTCTCTTCCTTCACTGTCTTTATCTTATTCACCTCGGTCCCTTTTTATCCACTGCCCTGTGCACTCTTTCGACCTTGGGGTCTTGTCTTGAATTACTTTTTTTTTTTAATCTCCCTTCCCCCACTCATTTTTCCTCTTCTCTCATTCTAGGGTCTTTGTTGCCCAATATTGGACTTACTGGGCTTATTGTTTCTACTTTTTTTTTTTTTTTAAATGTCATTTTCTTTTTGCTCCCTCTTCTGGAAGAGTTCTTCGTTCTATTGTATTTTTAACTTCCAAGGTTTTTTCTAGGCCTCTCTCCCCGCCCTTCTTCATTCCTCCTGCCTCTCCTCCTTTTTTTTCCTTTTCTTAATTCTTCTTTTTTGTTTGTATTTTTTTCTTTTTTGTTGTAATAGAATTTTGTTCTTGTTTCAGGATAGATCATTATTTTTTATCTCATTGAGATATTAGTAATTGTAGTGTGTTTTGCATCACTTCACTGCCTTCTAATTTGCCCTCCACACCCCCCCCCCAGCCCCTTCCCCCCACCCCTGTTGAAGGCTTTCCTCAGCTACCAATAATTCTTCTTGTCCAAATGCCATGGCAGGGCTTGCTGATCATAAGATCTACTGTAAGGTACCTGGTTGGGCTGTTTAGGGGAATGGGAGATACGCTCACTCCTATTGCAGTATATATTTAGATCTTTCCTGATTGGACTGGCCTCAGATTTACCATGGGAAGAGGGCTGTTGGTAGGTTGTATGGAGGTATCTCAATATTTAGTAGATATTGCTAAACCACAGCCCTTCTATGGTCGTGGTTCTGGAGAATCACTGTCTTTCACTTCCTCTGGGAATAAATCTCTGGGTTTCTGAGAGGTTGAGGGAGACACTGCACTTGGTGGGAGAGACCCCCCCCCCCCCAATGCACCCATCCAGACACTCTGCTCTCAGAGGTATCTGGTACCCCCAGTTTCTGAGCCTTTTGAAGATTCTGCCTTGTCAACTGTGTTGGTTGAGTTAGTTCCTAATTGTCCATCTGTTTCTAGCATCCAAAATTTTGTTGCTGTTGTTGTTCCTGTTCTTGTGGGTTTGTTTTATAAAAACAAACAAAAAAGCAAATGAAAATGTAAACTGTACTGTCATTTTTGTTTTTAGGAGGGAATGATACTAGATGTAAATGTTGAATCTGCCATGTTTATTCAGAGTCTCTCGAGGTTATAAATAGTACATTTACATTTGGAGGTCTGACCTATGTATGCTATTTTATAAATGCCTTTGTAATTTATGTGAATATGTACTTAACTGTGGGTTACAGTCTGTCCAATACATAAACAGAACTGTCACAGACATTAAAATGTAATTAACAGTTGCAAGAACTGTCTATACTCTGTGATCTCTTTCAAATGGTTTATATTATTTTCAAGTTGAAAATGTAGTTGGTTTTGCAATCATCACGGAAATTATTTCATTTGAATGTGATTTAGCGCATCTTATTTTCTATATAGACATCTGAAAATGACTTGTGGCCACGGTCTTCCTTGCACATGAGTACCCCATTCAGCACAGCCTGCTGTAGCACTGACTTGTTAAAACGGCATTTGTTTCAGAAATATTTCCCTATAAAAACATGTATGTACACACGGCCGTATGGGTATCTGCACTTATAAATAACCCATCACGGCACCCTTGCTGTGTTCTGCCCTTCAAGGGTATAGCAGGCTCTCAGCCCGTGAGTGGGAGTGTGTCGGGCTGTGTTCTCAGCCCCAAACCCCCCACGCCGTCCTGCAAATGCTCTCCACCACCTTACGATGCGATGCTCGGCCGCTTGCACTGGACAGCCTTCTGCGGCTTCTCTTTCTGCCCCTTATACACTCTGTTGACCAACAGAAGGTGCACAGATGACATTCTGGACCTACGAAAGAGTAGCAAAGGAGCTCATCTTGTTGGATGTTAAAATGCAAGTTTTGGTGGCTTGAAGTGCCTTTGTGGAAACACTGGTGAACGTTCAGGTAGGAAGTGAGGGCCCAGTGCTGGTCCTGTGCACCCCCCATCCCCCACCCCTGCGAGCCCCAGCTGCCCTCGGGGGTTGGCCAGTAGGCCCGCGAAAGCCAGCTGCAGGCACAGAGCGGCCTGCCTGCTCCAGGGGCCTGGAAGAGCTTGGAAGAGTGTTCGCTGGCTTCCATTTCCATGGGATAGTTGCTAAGACACAAGTTTCCCCACATAAGTGGTGTGAGAGGTATGAACAGACTGCTTCCTGTGGAAAGGTGACCGAGCTATTTCGTTGGAAGATTTGATTCTTTAACTGAACATGCTAAAGAGTTAATGGATGATGTCATTATCAGAAATACGATTTTATGTTTATATATATGCATTTCATTTTGGTTATGTGTGGCGAGTATCTGAATGTATTATTTTGAAGTTTTAAGTCATGCTCTGGAATGCTTTTATTTTTTCATTTAGGCTTTCCAAATGTCTGGCATTACAGACAGAATAAGAATAAGAATGAGAATTAGAATGAGATTAAGAATAAGAATGAGAATTCACTTGCTGGAGGACTTCTTAAAAATAGTATTTCATCTCAGAAGTAGAGCAGCAGGTCTCGAACTGCTCTTCACACGCCCTCCCCTTAAATCTCACTCTGCATTAGAGTCCAAAATACAACTGCTCTGTGGACAAAATCATCTTTTGTAAAAAGACAGATGGAAAAACCCACAACTGTTTGTTTCAGAAATTAATGTAGGGATGTCTGGGTGGCTCAGTCGGTTGGGCGTCTGCCTTCGGCTCAGGTCACGATCCCAGGGTCCTCGGATCAAGTCCTGCATCGGGTTCCTTGCTCCGTGGGGAGCCTGCTTCTCCCTCTGCCTGCTGCTCCCCCCGCTTGTGCTCTCTGCCAAATACATTAAATCCTTTTTTTTTTTTAAAGATTTTATTTATTTATTTAACAGAGAGAGAGAGAGATCACAAGCAGGCAGAGAGAGAGAGGAGGAAGCAGGGTCCCCGCTGAGCAGAGAGCCCGATGCGGGACCCGATCCCAGGACCCTGAGATCATGACCTGAGCTGAAGGCAGAGGCTTTAACCCGCTGAGCCACCCAGGCGCCCTAAATACATTAAATCTTAAAAGAAAAAGAAAAGAAAAATTAATGTAACGTTCACCATGCGTTGCCTTGTTGTCAGTGACCAGGCACTGACTTTATCGGGGCACACTGCTGCAGCCTGGCCTGGCGCCCGACAGATCTCGCATTCTGGGGTGCAGTCCACGTGGAGGGCTCACTTGAACCTCCATCTCCCACCAGCAAAGTGACTTAGCAGGCTGCCCAGTGCGTGCTTGTGTCAGCACTGAACTGAGAATGAATATCAGATTAACTTCTTTGGATCACTTTCCACATGGTCCTTCCTGTTTGTTGGGCGGTTTGGATAAAGTGTAACTTGAAAAACACATGCCCAGTCACTTTTCCTTCCTGGAGGAAATGGTGTTTCTTTAGTTTTCATCATTGGATGGGCCTGAGTACCCCTTTTATGTCATTACGACGTTACGATAAATATTAAGCTTGTAAACATAGTAAGATTAAGAATGGACTCTAGAAATTCTGAACGGCTTTTTTAAAAAAAACATTTATTTGAGAGAGAGAGAGTGAGAGCGAGCACAGCAGCCCATGTCGGGGGAGGGGCAGGGAGAGAGACTCTCTAGCAGACTCTTCATTGAGCGTGGAGCTGATGCGGGGTCCATCTCATGACCCATGAGATCACGACCGGAGCTGAAACCAAGAGTCGGATGTTTAACCAACTGAACCACTCAGGTGCCCCTGAAAAGGCTTTAACACAAAACAAAACCAAATAATAAATTAAGGATTCATACACAAAACTACTCAAGACTGTACATGATGTCTCTTTAGAAATAGGACTTAGAAACAGTTTTTTAACTGTCAGTTTTTAAATATGGTATTTTTAAAAATCAGTGTGAAATTGAAAGATTTTGAAGAAGAATGGAGCAAAATTATTATAAAATCCAAGAAGTGACACACTAGTGAAGAGTAATGATTATTGGGGTATCTAATTTTAAATGATTTTTAAAAATGAATTTAGTTTTTCTTTTCAAATGCATTCTGTTGTCAATTGAAACTTGATTTCATTTTTAACAGGTGTATTGTGTGTGTGTGTGTGTGTGTACTGTATATATATGTATATATACTGTATATGTATTTTTTCAAAAAATTTGAAGATTTAGAAATATGTATTCAGATTTGTGTCAGAAGTGGCCAAATTCTCAGATTTAGTAACTTTAGCTATTATTCCTAATGATAATTCTTACAAAGACAAGAGAGTAAAAAAATTTTTTGTATCTTACAGATCATCCTTTTTGTAGGGGATATAGTTCATTTATCTCCATTGGCTCAGCATCTGCCTATAAAAATGAATAATAGTATTTATTTAATTGAAATGCATTTTATGTTTTTGGATGAAAAGTCTATCATCATTTGAAGATAAACATTGAGGATTACAACTGTCTTATAAATATTGACTAAATTTTATGCTGAAATTAAGAATTTTTAAGCATCTAGTCTTCACAAATTTGATTTATCTGAAAATAGAACTAAAGAAGAAAAGTGTCAGTGATGTATATTAATTACGCTATCTAAGGGGTTGGGACAGATAAAGACTTAATTTTACTCTGTTTTTTGTCACACTAATTTAGTAGGCTTACAGGCATGCTTGTGGAAGCCACCGAGAGTTAATATGGGTGTCAGATAACATGTGAAGAAATGGGTTTGTCTAAAGTGAGCTATAGAGTGAATTTCTTTATATTGGATTTTATGTACCCACTGAGATTCCTAAAAAAAAAAAAAAATAATAATAATAATAAAAGTGATGCATTACTATGGGGGAAAATTGGTTCTGAAAACTAGTAGTAAAATCACACGTAAGAACTTTAGACATCTATTGAAAATGCATATTTAAATATCATTTCTAGTGCTGTTTTAATATTCATGTAATAAGATAGAGTAGTTGATAATTATAGATACTAGTGATTTCCCTGACGAATATTCCCGACCCAATAGGGAGCAATGGGAGTGGGACGGGGGAGAGTAACCAGTCCGGATGTTGTCTGCCTTTTCCAGGGGTCATTACCTTGTGGACTGGTTGGGTCACTTCCTGCTTCTCCTGTGCTTCTTACTCGCCTTCATTCCAGAGGGTCCCAGCTCTTTAACACCCTGGATTACAGTGTCTTTGAAGAAGTTGGAAAGCCAGTGGCTGAAATGCCCACTCCCTGGCCTCTCCTTGTTAATGGAGATGATCTTCCTGAATTTTGGGGGGTGGCAATGAGAGAGGCTAGAGAGAGATCCCCGTTTCACCGAGAATTTCAATAATCTCCTTTCTTTCTCCCAGCTAGATGAATTTATAGTAGGATAGCAAGTCCCAGTTCTGAGGCCCAGTGCCGGCTTGTGTTAAGTGATGAGACCGGCAGGGAGCTCCAGCCTGCATTCTGACAGCTGTTTATAGCGAGACCCTGCCTGACCCTGAATGCAGTGCATCTGTCCTGGTGCCAGAGGCCAAGGACACCTGGAAATAGCCGAACTTCAGGGTTCAGAATAATACGGAGCAAATATATTTGCCATTTAACATATTATCTAGGTTGATTTCATTCATTGTCCTTTATATATATGTAGTTTCAAAAGTTTCTTTTGCTTTGGTGGCTATGTATTGAAGAGCTTGCTTTGAAGTAAGTCCTGTCAAAGGCTGAATCTGTGTGGTAGCTTAGAACTTCTGGTGGAAAAATGTGGATTCTGGGTTTTGCTGGGAAAAATACTTTAAGCAGTACTTAAAATGAAAATATATATCTCCCTAAATAGGAAAAAAGAGCTGCCAGGTATATCGTATTTGAATATTATATATATGTCGAAAGTTTTGAAAATTGTATCACCTTGGGCACTTGGGTGGCTGATGACTCTTGGTTTCAGCTCAGGTCATGGTCTCAGGGTCGTGCGATTGAGCCCTGGGTCGGGCTCTGCCCTGAGTGCGGAGCCTGCTTGAGATTCTCTCTCACCCTCTCCCTCTCCATCCCGCCCTCCCCTCAGTAAATAAATAAAAACAAAAATTGTATCACATTGGCTTCTAGACCTGTAGTTAAAATACTTTGTTGGACCTATCTTGCAACAATATTTAGTGATGAGTCTCTATTAAAAAATTCTCTAATAACTTCCAACAAACTGCCATCATAATGTCTGAACCAGTTTTTTATTTGTGACTTTCATTCTTGTTTTGTGATATCTAGAACTTTTGAATTTCCTAGTATTATGCTTGAAGGGGCTTTAGTGTGTATATCATTAAGTTTTATAACTAGAATTGAAGTGATTGTTTTTTTTCCCTTATCATTAATCTGGAAGAAGAAAGATTAACCATTGGTGACTATACACAGATAAGCTTGAAACCCAGACCGCTTCCATAGTTTCTTCTTTATTGCACAGCCTGTGTTCCTTACATGTACCCACATAAACTCAGTCTGTGGTGTAGAAAAGTCAGACGTTTGGAGAGTGGGGCTTATTATCTCTTACTTAGAGACACCCAGCTGGCATAGTGCCTGACAGGTAGGGAGTGTTAAATAGATGTTTGTGAAATGAAGTAGTAATAGAACGTCGAGGGAACTCCACTGAATGGTCTTGTTGACTTCCGCAATGGACAGTAGGAAAAATGGTCCTCGATAGAAGGAAATGACCTCTCTTGGACATTGTTACACAGGGTGTAGTGGGGAGGCCTGACCCAGATGAGGAACTCAGAGTTTCTCGGAATGGTTAAGTTGCTCTAGGTCACATAATGGAGTGATGGAACCAAGGTTAGCATCCTGGTCTGATCGACTCCAACACTGTTGTTCTCAATGACTGTTTTATCCCACTTACGTGAATTTGTAAGTGCCAAGCGGAAGGACATATTTTGGCTTAAGAATATCTTTCTTCTTAGATGCTCTTACTTGCTCCTGGCCTTTGGGACAGTGTGTGACCGTGGGGACAGCCAGCAGGGCAGTGTTATCCCCCCTCGGGAACATCCCTATGGGAGCGTCACCATGCAGGTGTAGTGTCCTACGTATTATAATGCTAGTACCTTCCGGGCCAGTCGGTGCTGGGCTCGTTAGGAGGTCTAAGAGCAGTTACTTCTTTTTTCCTTTCTTGAGGAACCACAATGCTCTTTCTTCCTGATGGCTTCTTGGTGTTTGAATGGCTCATGTACCCTTGAAGACTTAAGTTTTTCTTCCTATTTTTCTCCATGTTCTTAGATTTAAAAAATAATGAGTATATGCTTATATAATGTGATATGAAGACACATAAGATCTTGAAGTGCTGTATTACGGGGCGGGTGGAGCAGAGTCTGTGTGCAGTCACATAAACCTGGGCATGGGTATCAGCTGCTGTTTAGGTGAGTTATCTCGAGCACGCCGCTTAAACAGTCTGTATTACAGCTTCGTCCGTATTAAGAGATAGATGGAATTACTAAATGAGATTTCATGTGTGGGAGCAGGTAGCCCAGGACCTGGCATGAAGTGCTTAAGAAATGCCCCTTTCCCCATTTCAGCCTTTCGTGGAATCCTAGGTGATCTGCTTAACCCATCAGTTCCCGGCCTGTCTTGTTTTCGGACTTGATACACAGTTACGGATAATTTCCATTCAGCAAGGCGGAGGCTTCTAGGGCCCGGGCAAGGGAGAAATAGGTAAACTTCCCTCCCCAGCTGCCACCGCCGTGCTGGTGATGTTGTTCCTCGAACCTGCTGCTGTCGTGACGTGATCCCCACACGTTCTCTGGTTTCCGGGGCTCTTGCTTTTCCTGCCGGTTGTTTCTTGCCTGGAACCCCCAGGCATCTGTGGACCCGTGTCGTGTGATGGTCGGGCCACTCCTGCTCCGGGATCATTCCGCCTGGCTGAAGCCGACCTTGACTCTCCCTTTCTCCTTCCACCACTCTTTCCATCCCTGGTGCTGAGCCCCAGGGGGCACACTGGGCAGTTAGCGTTCCCCCCCCCCCCCGCCCCCGCAGTAGTTCATTTCTCCTCCCGCAACACACTTTATCGAGAGATAATTGACAAATATAACTATGTATTTAAAGTGCCCAGTGTGGTGCTTTAGTGCGCGCGTGCGTGCGCGCACACAGACACACACACACACACACACGCGCGCGCTGTGGAATAATTACTAAAATCAAGGTAATGAACATATCCACACCTCCCATGGTTAATTCGTGTGTGTGTGTGTGTGTGTGTGTGTGTGTGTGTGTTGAGAATGCTTAAGATCCACTCCCAGCGGCTTGCAGCTGTCGGACACCATATTATTAACTACGGTCACCGTGCTGTACGGATCCTCAGAACTACTACTTGTAACTGAAAATTTATATTCTTGGTACATTTCCTCATTTCCTCTTTCCCCAGCTTCTGGCAGTCACCATTCTATGTTTCTATGAAATCAGCTTTTCTTTTTCTTTTTTCTTTCTTTTTTTTTTATATTTCATGAACAGGTGATACTCTACAGTATTTATTTTTCTCTGTCTTGCCTGTTTCATTTCCACATTAATCCGTGTTGTCACGAATGGCAGGATTTTCTTTCCTTTTTTAATGGCTGAGTAGTATTTTATTGTGTGTATCATTTTCTTTATGCATTTAGCCATCAAAGGATATTGAGGCTGTTGTCCTATCTTGGTCATTGTGAATAAAGCTGTAGCAAATGGGGGCTGGGGGAGGAGGTGCAGATATCTCTTCAAGACCCTAATTTCGGGACACCCCACTCAGTGGGGAATCTGTTTCTCCCTCTCCCTCTGCTGCTCCCCCTGCTTGTGCTCTCTTGCTCATGCTGTCAAATAAATAAAAATAAAATCTTAACCCTCCCCCACCAAAGATCCTAATTTCATTTCCTTTGGATATGTACCCAGGAGTGGGATTGCTGGATCATATGGTAGTTCTATTTTTAGTTTTTTGAGGAACTGCGGTACTGTTTTCCACGATGACCAGACCAGTTTGCATTCCTACCAGTACTGCACAGGGGTCTCCTTTTCTCCACAGCCTCGCCAATGCTTGTTATTTCTTGTCTTTTTGACAATAACCATTCTAACAGGTACAAGGTGACATCTCATTATGGCTCTGCTTTGTATTTTCCTGATAATTAGTGATGTTGAACACTTTTTCATGTATCTATTGGTCATATGTATGTCTTCCTTATAAAATGTCTATTCAGGTCCTTTGCCCATTTTTAATTGGGTTGTTTGCTTTGTTGCTATTGAGTTGTATGAGTTATTTGTTTATTTGGGGTATTAACCCTTTTTCAGTTACAAGGTTTGCAAATGTTTTGTCCTACTTTGTAGGTTGCCTTTTCAATTTATTATTTCCTTTGCTGTGCAGAAGCTCTTTAGTTTAAGGTAGTCCCACTTGTTTACTTGTGTTTTGTTGTCTTTGCTTTTGGTCTCTTATCTAAGAAATCAGTGCCAAGACCAATGCCAATGGCTTTTTCCCTGTGTTTTCTTCTAGGAGTTGTATGGTATCAGATCTTTCTTTAAGTCTTTAATCTTTTTTGTGTTAATGTTTTTAAGGATTTTATCTATCTATTTGAGTGAGAGAGATAGACTGCAGGAGTGGGGGAGGGGGAGGGGTGGAGAGGGAGAGGGAGAGACAGACTCCCTGCTGAGCCGGGAGCCCCAGGGCAGGGCCCTGTCCCAGGACCCTGAGATCCTGACCTGAGCCCAAGACAGATGCTTAACCGACTGAACCACCTAGGTGCCCCATTTTTCGTGTTCATTTTTGTGTGTAGTATATATGGGTTCACTTTCATTCTTTTGCATATGGATATCCAGTTTGCCTAACACCGTTTCCTGAAGAGACCATCCTTTCCTTGTTATGGGTTCTTGATGCCCTTGTCAAAAATTAATTGACTTTCTACGTATAAGTTTATTTCAGGGCTGTGTATTGTGTTCTGTTGGTCCGTGTGCCTGTTTTTATTCTAGTATCATACTGCTTTGATTACTGTAACTTTATAATATAGTTAAATCAGGAAATGTGATGCCTCCAGCTTTGTTCTTCTTTCTCAAGGCTGCTTTGGCTCTTTAGGGACTTTTTTGGTTCCTTACAAAGTTTAGGATAGTTTTTTCTATTTCTCTGAAAAATGCCGTTGGAATTTTCTTTCCCTGTTGGACTCTGGTAAATTAGAAACCAGGGAGCATGTTCATATGTTTGTTCCTGATACCCCATGCCATGTCGGACAAATAGGAGGCCCCCAGAGAGCATGCGTTGAACAAATGGGGCCTGAGCACAAATTTTGGTATCCATTCAAGATCAAGCTATAGATTAACAGTTGGAAAATTCTGAGTTAGAACACTTGTATAGAATTTTCTGTCGTTCTGTTTGTGTATAATAGTTCATCTCAAGATACATACATATATATGTATGTATGTAAAATCCTTTAAAAAAGATTTTATTTATTTGACAGAGAGAAACAGCAAGAGAGGGAACACAAGCAGGGGGAGTGGGAGAGGGAGAAGCAGGCTTCCTGCCACTGAGATCGTGACCTGAGCCGAAGGCAGATGCTGAAGGACTGAGCCACCCAGGCGCCCCGGATACAGATAAATTTTTTAAGTTCAAAGTAAATAGTTTCTTTTTTTTCTCGGAAAGCATTCTTCTTGTGAAGAAATTATTATGCTTTGAGTAGAGGGCAACTAATAATAGTGTATTTTTGTTACTTTAAACTTAAATTTAGACATGCATATTTTTGTGAACTTTGGTATAAAAGTTAGAGACCAATTTCTTTTGAAAGGGAGAAGCAGTGGTTTCCGAGATGAGTGAAAATATGAATGTCTGTCTGAAGACCCAGAACAATACATGTGTTATCGCGAAACCTCATGCCAGCTCTTGGCCTGCCTTTCCAGCTGCCAGGCCGAGAGTTTCTGGGGCTCCTCCTCAGAAGCTACCCCTCCATTTACTTTGTCCATTTCTTCTGACCAAGGTGTAGTACCCCCAGTTTCATGGGGGCAATGCCAGAGAGTCATGTTTGATTTTGCCCTTGCTTTCTGTGTTGGTTAATTTCTCAAGTTTAGTTTATTTTAGAGTGGGACCCCTGGCCTCGGGTACAGCAGATTTCCAGCCGGATTTATTTATTTACCCCTGTGTTGTGGATATTGCTCACCTGGTCAGCCCTGGGCTCCTCATCTGTGAAGTGAGGGTGATGTGCTCTACCTTATTAGGCTGTTGAGAGAGTGAAATGCTGTAGTGGAGGCCTCAGCTGAAATCGAGAGTCAGGCGCTTAAATGGAGCCAACTAGGTCCCCCAATGTGCCACTGTTTTTTATTTAGAAGTCCTGCGCTCTTTACCTGTTTATCTCTGTCTCCTGAACGTCTGGGCACGCCTCAAAGCTCAACTCCATTTCCTTCATGGAGCTTGTCTGTGTTTCCAGAATACGCCTTCAGTGTATTTCGTACTGGTCAGAGTGTGTGGAGTATTGGTGCGCGGTGATCTGAGGGCTGGTCCTTTGATCCGTGAGGGTCCTTAAGAACACGAGCTGCATCTCCATCTCATCGCTGTGGCATAGAGTAGGATAGCCTGCTTGTAGTAGCTGATCAATTAACTATTTGACTTTAACTGACATATATCATCTCCTTTTACCTGCTGGCATTTAGAGTGTACTTTGAAGGATCATCTTTAAATTGCCTCTTCGAGTGTAGCCATACTTCATTTTATCTCACTGTGCATCATCGCACTTCACATATACTGTATTTTTTTTTTTCCCTAACAAATTGAAGGTTTGTGGTAACCCTGTGATTAGCGAGTCTTTCGGTGCCATTTTCCCAACAGCGTTTCCTCACTTCATGTCTCCGTGTCACGTTTTTGTAATTCCTGCAATATTTCAAACTTTTTCATTACTATTATATTTGTGAAGATGATCTGTGATCAGTGATTACAGCTTCCTGAAAACTCAGGTGATGATTAGTATTTTTTAACAATGAAGAATTTTGAAATGAAGTTATGTACATTGTGTTTTAGACATGATGCTTTTGCACACTTAACAGACTCATAGTGTAAACATAACTTTTATGTGCACTGGGAAACCAAAAGGGTCATCTGACTTGCTTTACTGCAATGCTCACTTTATTGGGGTGGTCTGGATATGAACTCACAGTATCTCTGAGGTATGCCGGTACATGCATCACGAGTGGTATCTAGGTGAATATTTGAGGCTGATAACCATTTTTTCATTGTTCCCTCGTTCCTTCCCTAAATGGACATTAAGTGCCATCGTACCACCGTATGTAACATAGCAGAAAACCCATGAGGTAGACGCAAAGAATTCTTCAGTTTCCTAAGAAATGTTTGTATCTACTGGGTGGCCAAATTTCAGAGCTCTACAGATTTTTGAGTACCAGAAACTTTCTTTATATCTATGTTCATCTTTAAATTCAGTTAGTGACATCTATATTTTATTCTCTAGGAATCTATAGAACCAAGTACCATTTATTCAGATTAATTGGATTTAAAATACTCAGTGGTAAAAGTTGAATAAGGTGAAAAGAGATATATGACCAGCTAAATTATATATTCTGGATTAATGTTTTTGTTATTTTTATTTCACATTATGCATTTCAGTGTGAGAATAATAGAGCCTTAAAATTATTACAGTCTTTCTCCTGCCAACTTATCCTCACAAAGTAAAGACGCCAGACTCTGCCCAAATTTAAAAGTATCATGTTTTTGCCAGTGAGCTATTGTTTAAAATGAGTTCTGTAGGGGAAAAAAGTCACAAAGAGAGCTGTACTTATGGAGAATGTTTTCTTTGTTTTTTTTTTTCTTAATAGAAGGATGGCTTACTGCCATGTTTTGTTGTTGTTTAATATTATAGAGGTTTTACTGCAGCTCTGTTGGTGATTACAAGAGTGCTACATTTTGGCTAGCAAATGTAGTAAATGTGATGAAAATCCCCTATGTTGTACATTGTCTGAATAACATGTTTATATAACATGCTAAATACTTCTGTTGAAAGAATTGCTTTCTTGAAAGGAGGTTGGAAATTCCTTTCTCGATTTTTAGTGTTGCTGGAGTGTACTGTTGCATATTCCAAATTACATGGGTATTTTATTGTGTATTTTTATTTTTTTTTATAAATACATGGGTATTTTAAAAATATCCTTAAAATTTTTTATTTGCACACACTATCATTTTTCAAGGAAGGGTTTTGAAAAGATTGAGTATTGTATCGCTGGATAGGAGTTTTGATTTACTTGTAATCTGGCCAGTAAACAGTCAGTCAGTTCTTTATGATTTCAAAATAAAGAAGTGTGTCCAGGCTCTGTATTTTTTGGATTGCACTGATGTGACTATGTTCGTAAGTGTCTGTATTTCTGCTTGTAAAGCGATACTGTGGCGGTCGTGTTCTGACCCCGAGCCCATGGGCTTGGTAGCTTCGCCCCCTTCTGGCCCGGGGACTCGTGTGGAGTCCTGGCTTCCCCTGGTGATCTGCCGGCCTGGCTCACAGCGTCTGGACCCTGCCCTGTCGAGTTGTCTCAGGTAGTCTCTGCTGTTCCATGTTGGTCCGGTGATTCCACCAGGACTCCAGCCTGCTCGGCCCGAGATTCCGATTTCTAATTGCCAGAGGGACCTCTCCACCTGGAGGTGTCCCTGGCGACCCAGTTCTGAGTATTCCATTGGCTCCTCTTTCCTCGCCGCCGTTTAGCCCCAGAAAACGATGGTGCTGCTCAGTCACGTCATCCCTCTGGGAGTCACGCTTGGTGTTCCTCCCTCACTGCCCACATCCTGCTGAGGAGTAATTCCTGCGCATTAGGTCAGCCCTCCTCTGTCCTGTCCCCCCCCCCCCCCCATCATGGCCTTCACGGTAGCAACTGTAAGTTGAGTTCTTTGCCATCATGTCTCCTGTGGTCAATTGCTAGAGCTTCTCAGCCGGTGACTTTGCCAGTTGTCTCTCTCCTGCTTCTAGATCATTATTATTTGGAGGTCCACGGACCCTGGATTATTCATAGATGTACTGCAGGAAGCTGGGAACCATTTAGAACTAAATATTAAAATTTTATGTATGTGTGTAGGTGTATTTTTCTGGTCGTTATATTTGCAAGGATCTATGAATCCTAAGTCGTTAAGAACCAGATTTTGTTTTGTTATCCCTTCACGTGGAGTCTTCACAGTAATCTTGCTAAAATAAAATGTAAATCTGATATGGTACTCTCCTGCTTACATTTCTTTAGTGAATTCCCATTAAAAATAAAACCCACACTTGGCAGCCGGATGGCATGGTGCTTCTGAGCTGATGCCTGTCTTCCTTTCCAGCCTCATTTCCTGCCAGCCCTTTCTCCTATGCCTGCGCATCGGTTTACTGAAATACTTGCCATTGGAGAATATACCATGTATTGTTACTCTCCATACTTCATTGTACTCTTCCGTCTGTCTGAAATGACCTGTTCCTCCTTCCCCTTTCCTGTTTGCTTCGATGTCACTTTCTCCGTAAAATCTCCCTTGTCCACTGACCCCCATCTATATTTAGTCAAGTTCCGCTTCAGTGAACATACGGCTCTATGTTAAAAGTGCTGGTTGGTCTTAGAGGGGTCTGCTCCTGAACTTAGTCTTCACTTAATACATTCGCACTGCCTGCCCCTGGACGCTCATTACAAGTGACCCGTGGGCCTTCTCACATAACCCCACAGTTCTTCTTCTTTTTTTAAATATTTTTTTAAAGATTTATTTATTTGACAGCGAGGAGAGAGATCACAAGCAGGCAGAGAGAGGGGGGGAAGCAGGCTCCCTGCTGAGCAGAGAGCCCGATGTGGGGCTCGATCCCAGGACCCTGAGATCATGACCTGAGCTGAAGGCAGAGGCCTTAACCCACTGAGCCACCCAGGCGCCCCAACCATATTTATTTTTGGCTTTTGATTAGTTGCCTAAAATCTTTTGAAGAGCTTGGTTCTTTTCTTTCTCTTTCCTATAGTCTTGATCAAGCAACTGGCCATCATTTTTTTAAAAAAGATTTTATTTATTTGTCAGAGAGTGAGCACAAGTAGTAGGTGGGGCAGAGGGAGAGGGACAAGCGGGCTCTCTGCCAAAGCCTGACTTGAGACTCGATCCCAGTACCCTGAGATCATGACCTGAGCCAGAGTCAGACGCTTACCAGGCTGAGCCACCCGGGCACCCCTGCCCTTCATCATTTGTATCGTGACAGTTGTGTATCATGTTCTGCCTTCTGTTTTTGCTGTTCAGTGCTACTCGTTTGGAAGCTCTCTTGTGATTTCTCTACCTATCTTTCCTACCATTTCAGAAACTTTGTGTATCAGCCAGAATTCTTAATTGTAAGCAATGAAAACCAAGTCTGGCCATCCCAAACCGAAAAGGAAGTATGTAGACAGGCTATTGGGAAGCCCATAGAATTGCCAGGAAGGTTGCAGAACCGGGCCAGCGGGAAGAGTAGGCACAACGGAGACCACACTGTGAGACTGATGCTGCAGCCAGGACACAGGACAGAAGGCATCCACTGTCACTTAGCCTGCGTGGCCACAGCCTGTCCATCATCACCCTGCTGCTGTCCTGTAATCGGCACATTGAGTGTTGCTGTGTATACTGCCAGCGAAAACGCCCCCTGCCCTTGTTTCTTTGTGTTGCCAGCTAATGAATTAAAGATCAGGGCATGCGTATCTCATTGGCTGATCCTGGGTCACGTGCCGGTACCCAGTTGCCAGGGAGTTGGGGAACCAAGTGTCTAGTATTATCGGCCTCTGGTGGGAGGCAGAGTCGGCCTCTGCGATTCTGACACCAGTTGCAATGTGGTATTTTCCCCGCTCAGCACCAAGTAATTCTTGGATACCAGTGGGTATCTTGCAATTTAACTCAATTCTGACACTACCTACCTGGAGAGAAAGTGCCAGATCCTACAGGTTCAGAGCTCAGCCCTGCGAGTCAGGCCTCCCACCCCTCACTTCAGATGATAGCCCTAGAGATCTGGAAGTCCCAGTGACTCCCTCCTTGGGCTTAATACATTTGCTAGAGTGGCTGATAGAGGGGAAGGGCCATGGAGCTTCCGGGCCCTCTGAGTGCAGCACTCTTGCTGAATTTCTGCAGATTCACCAACCTAGAAGCTCCCGAACCTGTCCTCTGGGGTTTTTATGGAAGCTTCGTCACAATAGGTATGACTGATTAGATACGTGGTCATTGGTGATTGATTTTCATCCTCCAGCCCCTCTCTCCTTCCCGGAACTCCCCGAGGGTGGGACTGAAAGGTCCACCCTTCTAGTCCCTGGGCAGCCAGTCCCCACCCCTTGGTGAGTTTTGAATGCCACCTCAGTGACATAACAAAAGGCACCTTTGTGGCTCTCATCACTTAGGAAATTCCAGGAGTTTTAGGAGCTCCGTGCTAGAAATGGGAATAAAGACCAAATACATGTTTGTTATTGAAAATCACCATATCACAGCCTCCTGTCAGACTCCTAAGGTGGGGAATTAGTGCGCATCCCAGGAGAGTGCCCCTGGCCCGGGGGCAGCCGGGGTTCACCACACTGGCTGAACACCACACTGGCTGTGCTATAGGAAGCTTTTCTCCATGAGACAAGATAGTTACAACAAGTGTTACTATCCTGCAGCCGGTTTACATAGCGGTGGACTATTTCAGAAGTCTTCACGGCAGCATTTCCTCCAGCAAGATGGAGGGAGTATTTTAATGCCCTTTTTAAAGGATGGAGTTAAGAAAACTGGTGGGCAAAAAAACAAATGCAGTCTGACAAAGGACATGGAATCATTAAGGGTGGACGTGGAGCTTAGCCCTTGCTTCTGGCCCCAGAGCCCACGCAGGCTGTGCCCGTGACACCAGGGGGCAAGCCACTGTGCCCAGGGCCAGGGCCACGAGGGGCTCCGAGAGGTACGTTCACAAAATACACACTCCCACACAGCCTCTTCCAAGGACAGAGATGTGCACCAGCATATCTGGTTCTGGGAGGCCTAATTTTCCATTTTGTATTCTTGTTCTGTCTCCTTGTGTTGTTTAATGTTGTAACATCTCTCTGGTTGACTGAAGCCATATGTTATTCAAATGGAACCTGTACTTTGGCATTGGCCTGACAATCACTCAGCTGTGTAATGCAGCAATAAAAATTATGAAAACTCTGTCTGTTCATTAGACCACCGGAATCCACAGGCACTTTGTGGCAGTGCCCCGCAACTCTGCACTCGGGTGAATGGGAGTGCAGTAGAGTCAGCCTTTGTACTTTTTCCCTCCATGAATTGGACATTTGTCTCACAGCGTGCGGATTGCGGGAAGAGCCCCACGGGTGAGCACTGTCAAAGGTTTTAACGATAGGAAACGTGTTTGGGGAATGAACTGCCTCAAAACAAGTAATGTAAGAGGTGTTCTACTGGGTTTTTTCGTCACGTCACGTTAAAACTTTTGCAGATTCTTAAGAATTTTAAGAGTGTTAGGTAGTTTTTCTGTTATAGGGACAGCGAGTTTCTCTCGTAACTATTTTTCTTAAAGTATTACGTCAGTTTTTGCTGTGCACGAAGATAAACACATGAAGCGGGCGTGTGTGTACCTGCAGAGTGGGGTGTGCGCTTGTGCGTGTGTGTGTGAGAGTGAAGCTTGGTGTTCCCGTGTTTCAGACCAGTGAGCTCTCGCATTTCATAGGAAAACTGAGCGTCAGGTCTCTCACGACGGGAGCAAAACCAGCAACAAGGAAAATCTCAAGCCTTCGCCGCAGCAGCAGATGGCACCCTGTCGTCTGAGGAAAGGACGCCTTCCACCTTAGAAGATTTGATTTGATTTTTTTTAAGTAGGCTCCATGCCCAGCATGGGGCTCGAACTCAGGACCCTGAGATCAAGAGTCACGTGCTCTACTGACCAAGCCAGCCAGGAGCCCCACGTCAGAAGATTTTAGAAGTCCCTTCCCCGGCGGGGGCTGTGGGCTGCCGAGAGTCAGTGGTGCATTTGAGGTGGGAGGTGGCGGCCAGGCTCGGGTTAACGTCCTGGAGAGGACAGTCTGGGAGTTCGGGGCGATGGAAGGAGATGTTCTTGAGGGGAGAGAGACATGAAGGTGAAGAGTGACCCTGTCATGAGTAGAGAGAGTCCGAGGGAAAGAGGAGAAAGAAAACCAGGGAGAATGTGGTATGACAGAGGCTTACTACGCAGTGTTTTGTAAGGTAGTCGATAAGCTGCTGTAGTGGATAAAGGCTCAACCAGAATAGTTTATATAGATTAAGAAATGTGTGTAATTATTTAAAAGGGTAAGGAAATGTAAATATTTATTTGAAAAACGTGTATTTGCGTAAGAAAAAGCATTGATGGCTTTTGGTGGATGGTAGTTAATAAGCTTTTATTATTTTAGAAAATTCTCTTTAATTTTCTGTAACAAACACATCTTAAGCTGACAGCAGTTTGTCATTTCCTCATATTTCTAACGTGGGGAGCAAGGCTAAAGAGGGGGGTTCGGAAGCATGGACTGGCCTTGTGGCTTGATGGGGGCAAGAAGCTGTTATCTGTGCAGCCACGGTGTCCCGCTGGGTGGCCGTGGGCTGCACGACTTCCCAGGGCGCCCCCGGGTGACTGGTGACTTGGTTGCCTCCCCGCCCACCGCAGCTGTGAGGTCGACCAGCCTGTCTCTGGCCTTCACTTCTGCCTTCAGCATTTCTGGTACCTTGCACCAGGGCGGTGCCCCCCTTGCTTATCAGGACCCGGATTTGCCGTTCGAAATTCTGGAGATTCCAGATTTGAAATGCTGACATACGGTGCCAGAAGAGATTTGAAGAGGTTAGATTATTTCTAGTAGTTTCATTTTTCAAACAAATCAACATGTAATGCATATATATGTGCTCACACATACACGTGTGTGTGTGTGTGTGTATAAAATATATAAATATTTTGTCACGTGCGACATAGTCAGGTTCTTAATGCGTATTGTCTCCAGTTCTGTGTCGCTCGTTTTCAGGGAGTCTGAGGTCTGACTGCCTGGGTCCCTGGATCTCAGAACCTGACGACTTCATCACCATTATTGGAATTTGGTCTCAGCGGTACACATTGGGGTCTGCTCAGTGTTTGTTCGTGTTGATTAAAGAGGAACAGTTAGAGCAGTAATTCTAAACAGTAGGTATTCCTTAAAGATTACTGCATGGTTTTGGAATGCAGTACTTGATTTCAGAGGACAGAAGACGTACCTCCTTCCACTGGTGTATTTGGGTTAATATGAAAAAGCCGTGCTCCTCCGTGGTCATGTAGAGAGGCATCCTGAGGTGTGTGTGCTAAGGGGAAAAGCCCAAACGGGCTTCAGGTTTTTCCACGGACAATCCACAGTCGACATTGGAGAATTAATAATAACTCATTAACTTGGGTGGCAACTCATATGTTTGTGTTTTAAAATGAAATGTACTAATTTATTACAGAGTCAGTATTCATACAGCCATTATGTTGTTTTAAGCATCTGCTCTATGCATAGCATGGTCTTGGGAATTCATCAAAATTCTTCCCTATCATTACCTCATACTGTACTGAGCTATTTATTCCCCGTGTCCTTAATGTGTTCCTGTCTTCCCCAACTGGATTTCTGTTACCCAACAGAGACTCCTCTTTTTCTTTTCTCTGCCAAATGAAAGTTGAGTCCTCCCTGCAGGCCCAGGTCCAGTACTTCTGGTCTGAACAGCATTTCCTAATGTTCTAGCACTCGTGTCCCCAACTTTTCCAGTGGCATTTACCTGCTCCCTTCTCTGCCCTCCTTCTCTGCTCCCGCTCAGACTCCTCCTGTTTCTTCTGAGTTGCAAACATGTATCCTCTCTTCTGCTTGTGAGCTGCTTATGCGCAGAGATTTGGCCTTCTTCATATTCGTATCTTCTACGGGGCCTAGGACAATTCTGTTGATGCTTCATTGCTCATGAAATATTGGATCGATGCATGTGACATAATGGAAAATAGAGAGAAGTTTGAAATCCATTTGGGAAAGCAAAGCATAGATACAGATAACTCTCTATGAAGGAGCCTCGCCATTTCCTTGGGCCTTCAGTACTGTGGTCTGATTGGATCAGAAGACCAGAAATCTAGCACTGATTCTGCTGCCAATCGGCCACATATTCTTAGGTGTTTTAAGGTTCTGCTCTGTTAAAGGAGGCTAATTCTACCCATTTGAATAGGATTTTCATGGACACTAGTTTTAAAAGTTTAAATGTGCCATGTAAATAATGAAGTATTGGTATTGTCGCTATTATTTTGAGGGTAGCTCATATCAATGAAACCATTTTACAGTGAGGTATGTCTTATAGTTACTATAGTAAGTCATTTTGGAGAAAAGAGAACTGATTACAGCCTTCCACTCTTCATCACTCATTTGTGGTAGGGGGCTTTCATATTGAGACCCCCGGGTAGAGAACAAAGTCCGGTTATGATAAAAGAATACAAGGGAAACCCGAGGAGAGGAGAAAGTTCACTAGCTTTATTTCTAAGGGTGCACACTCAATTAAGGGAACTGCCTTTGGTTTTTTCTTTCCCCTTGTGTTCATTGGTCAGGGAACGGGTGACAGGAGCCTTCCGGGCTGTGCATTCTTGGAGCTTCTCTGCCTGCTTCCTTCTTCCTCATGAGCCTTCAGTTTCTCCATTGTATGTTCATTGTTTTTACTCTTCTTAGTAACATTGTTGCACATTTCAGGTGGTCGTTGTTACCATTTTTTTCCCAAGTATTTCTCCCACGGAGATGACTAGCCTGAATATGAATATAAACCTGTCAAAGAACCGACTGCTAGGGAACATCAGGATCAGCACGGGGACGTGGTAAGCAGGACTCCCCTGGTTGGAATCCTCCGTACTTGCCCTCACCCCGGACAAATGCATTACCTTCTTCCTAGGATGCTTTTCTTCTTTTGGGACCTGAGTAGAAAGTCAAGAGAAGTCCTAGCCCCTCCTCCTTCATTCCATTCTATTTTAAAGATTTTATATATTTATTTGAGAGTGAGAGAGAGAGATTGGTGGGGGAAGCAGAGGGAGAGGTTGGTAACAGGCTCCATGCTGAACATGGAGCCTGACGTGGGGCTCGATCCCACAACCCCAAGATCACGGCCTAAACCGAAATCGAGAGTCGGATAGAGGCTTAACTGAACCACCCAGATGCCCCTCCATTTGATTTTAAAATTTACTCCCATCTCATTTTCCTTGCTCTATCTCCTCTGGAGCTCCATTCATTCCATACTTTCAAATTCGTTTCTCTTCCTCACCTGTAAGTTTGATGCACTGACACTTGCTCTTTGCTCCCATAGCATGGGCTCATTCTCCTGAGTCTCCGCGCAGAACCAGTCCCTGCCCGACTCCAGCTTTGTCTCTGTTCTTCGGTCTTTCTTGCTTTGACTCCCGATTGCTTCCAGGAGTCTCCGTGTCCCTTCTCTGACAGTTAGGTACTGTCTGTAGGTTGCCGTCCTGCTCTGGGGGGTTTTGTCTTCTGTCCATTTTGCCAGTTGTCTTCCTAGTGAACTGCTCTGGCTGTTTAGTCCACGAACACCAGCGGCAGTGACATCGTGTGTCCGCAGCAGCTGCAGGTCAGGGGAGAGGAGATGCAGGGACCAGTGTTTGTGGACACTATTATAATGCCACTTGGAACAGTTTTCCCGGAGATCTTCTGCAAATGTCATCCTCAAATGCCATGTTTTTTAATCTGCTCATTGTGATCCCTTTGTGGGAACACGAAAGCAATGTATTAGGGTGCAGCAAGACATTTTTTTTAAAAGGGAAAGAATTTGAATATAAATAGTAGAAAGTAAGGGTGTCATATGTATTCATGGTTGTGATATAAAATATATTTCCTCCTTTGAGTCGGAGTCAAGAGCACTTGAAAGCCATTGCTCTGATTAACCTTCACTTTTTTCAAGCTTCTTGGGTTCCCCAACCCCTTTTCCTATAATGGAGATTAAAGAAAATGTTTTTATTTATGCGTTTGATTGTTTGTTTGTAGTTGAGATAAAAGTAGCATTAGAATATAGTCTATTTGTGGGACAACCTGATGGAAAATCCAGACCACAGGGAAGGGGTTTACCAGTTGCACAGCAAGTCCTGCCTTCTGTTAGGGCGTGGCCACCTGCGTGGGGCGGCTTCTCAGCGGAGCCCCAGAGGGAGCCCGCACTGAGCGTAACCACCTAGATGGAGGCTCCTCTGTTGTTAGGGAGCACCTCCAGCAGGTGAGGTGTCCTGGACGAGGTCATCGCAGTCGGCTAAGGGGATGGCAGGGATTTCTGGGTTGATTAAGCTATCACAAGTATGGGGAGTGGAGTGTCCTGGACTTCTGAGTTTCAGGAACCACCAAGTGACCAGGTAGTAGTGCTGCGAATTGTTTTCTCTGGCAGTAAGAAATAGCTGTATGTTTTAAGTGATTGTGAGTGATTATTGAATGTAGCATCCTTGCTTAGAAAATGTGACCAATCTCCACCAATTCCATATACCTTGCCTTGAATCAGAGAGAGCCTCCTGGTTTGTTTTTTGTTTTTGTTTTTTTAAAATTTTATTCATCTTAAGAGTTCATGTGCACATAAACAGGGGTGAGGCGTAGGGGGAGAGGGAGAAGCAGACTCCCCACTGAGCAGGGAGCCAGACTTCAGGCAGAACTGGGGCTCAATACCAGCACGCTGGAATCATGAGCTGAGCCAAAGGCAGATAGATGCTTAACCAGCTGAGCCCCGCAGCTGCCTCACACAGCACATCTTTTAAATTTAAAGATTTGTTACAGTGAAAATCATTGTGGGATACTGTTTAAAACCTAGCTTTTTCCTCTTAATGGTAATGGAAGAAATATTTTTCTCAATTAATATAAAGTAGAATTAGAATATGGTTTAATTTCAGGAGTAATAAGAAATTTTTTAGCCCAATTATCCTTATTTGTAATACATTGGATTGGAGGGCTGTATCTTAAGATAATTATTTTATACTCCTTAGTGTTTTAGTAAAACAGTTAAGTGGCTTCTCTGTTCCCTAAAGTCTACTGATGTACCTGCAAAGGTGCTTAGAATGGACAGTCTGTGTTGAAGTATAGTTTTGAGGGGGAGAATTAGGATTATTTATTGATTTTCAGAATGAATAAGTTAGACTGTCTAATTTTAATGATTTGTTAATATAAATAGAGGAGACAGTAGAAAGAAGGGAAACATTTCATTTGTTGAAAATTCTGTGTTGATTAAATGCTCCCCTAGACATTGCCCCCAGGTGTCTTTCTATTAATGATTGTAAAATGTCAGCATCCTTTTTTCTTTTCCTGACCAATCTTTGGGGAATATTTGGCGCTTGTTCTTTATGATGAAATAAAAAAATTGCAAATCTTCTTTATATTTATATATATATATTTATATATATCTACATATAAATAATTATGTTATTTTCTCCTTTTATATAAACATTTGCTTTGAGATATATATATATATATATTTTTTTTTTTTGCTTTGAGATATATTTTAAGGGCTTTGATATTGTATCCAAAGCATCATTTCCTCATATTCCTCAACGTCAGAATGGAACTCCTCTTTAAACTATCACCCTGCATCACAAGTATGTCATGGAAGTTGTGTCCATGTGCTAAACGACTCAAAATGAAGAGCCTCTTGCACCCTTCCCACTTTGTCTTGAGTGTGGTGTCTGTGTTCATAGAAATTTTATATCCTAATGCCTTCTAAATTAATCTGAACCACCCCGATTTTTTAAACTTCAGTTTTTCAAACTTAAAATTATGTGCAGTTCTTATTTGTGGCCATTGTACTTTTACTTACCTGTCTCTTCCCTCAGCCTCCTCCCGTGCTTGCTTTTTTTATGTTCTGGCACTCTTATCTGTTCACGCTATTGTCTTTGAGAACAGAGCAAGATCTTCAAAGTGTCTTTTGCTCCTCCTGTTCCAGCCTGAGTGTTCATTTACAGCCTGCCCTCCATGCTTCTCTTGTATGTGACTCCCCTGTCCTCTGTTTAGTGACTGAGGGTCACCGGAAAGTGACAGGAGCACGGTGTAGGGGGGTGCCAGTGGGGGTAGGAGAGGGGAGAGCAGAGCAGGGAGTTGTTTTCTGTTAGTCTACTTGGGTGAAATGGTGCTGGTTTTCTAACCTTTGACCTTGATCTAGGAGAGGGTTGAACTTGAGATCTCTGAAATCTCTATTAGTTCAATAATGCATGATAAAGAAATTGACAATAAAATGTAATTAGACTTAGCCTTCTAAGCATGCAGGGATGGGTATATATTTTTAGTTTAAAACAAAATTTAGTGATCCAAATATGTGTCCTGTGTGTTGGATGTTTCTGAGCATCTTCCTTCAGCTCCTTTCCCTCCCCGCCCCCAATTCAGACTTGATCCAGGGAATAAGATGCAAGAAGTCAGTTTTTCATCCACTGATGTATGTATGTATTTCCTTGAGTCTCACTGAGAGATGGTGGGTTAGTAGTACAAACCTCTAATGCAAAAAGACGCCTTTATTAACTTACTCGTCATTTTTTGTTATGGGCTCATTCTGAAAGTTGGGGTAAAAAATAAACTGACTAGTTCTGCTCATCTGAAGCCTGTTCTGTCTCTGGGAAGCACAGGACAAGAAGCCTACAACCTCACTGCCATCCGAGTCGGCATCCGTGCCTCCAGTCAGGGAGGATGCCAGGAACAGTCCCCATGCTCGTTCTTCCCCTGGGACTGTCTATTCTTAGATTCTGCAGCCTACTGAATGCTCAGAGTCTCAGAGGAAGACTTTAATAGCCAGGTTTGGGTCTTGGCCATGATATGTGGAGAAGGCTGACCCTTTTGCATTACCAGTGCTATTATTTTTCTCCATTCATACATTTTTCAACATTTGCGTCACTTAAAGTTTGGGTAGATAGATTAATGAGTCCATGTTTCTCCCTTAAAAAAATCTCATGGAACACTTAGGCTTTTTTACTTACTTACATTTTAAAAGGATCATGTTTTAATACAATATAGTTCAAAAAATTTCTTTCTTTCTTTCTTTCTTTCTTTCTTTCTTTCTTTCTTTCTTTCTTTCTTTCTTTCACAGGAGAGAAAAAAAGATATAGAAAGGCTATAGAAGCAACTAGCACCATCACCCTAAAAAAGTGAGCTTTAGGTTGTTGGTAACAGTGCAATCACATGGCACCCCCCCATCTTTCATTAAAAAAAAAAAAGAAAAAAGGAACAACTTCAAAGCTGTATTAAAAAAAAATCTCATGCACATGAAGACATCATTGATATGCATGGTATGAAATCCCCAAGCAAAAAGGGTCTGCAGTGAACGGTCTTCCTCCTCCTGTCCCTCCACCACTGAGTTTTCTCCCATAAAAGATGCCAGTTACTTGTTTCTCCATTGGCTGTTTTAAAATTCTGGACTTGCTCCAGTAAATCCCTGTTTTCTCTGTTTCCCCCACTCCGTAGTTATCTCAAATAGAACAGTCTAGCATTCACCGCACACGCTCCAGTCATGCGGTCGCGGGGTTGACATTGCAGCCTCAGCAAAGGTTATCTCTTTAAAATTCTCTGAAATTCCCCTTTGGCACATCCATTTTGGCAGCTGGGTTTATATAGGAAAGTGGTAAAGCTCTTGGCTCCTCTTTTTGTGCTTTATAAAAATAGAAATCTCTGGCCAGAAGGGCAGCTGGGCAAGCAGCCCCTTCTTCAGTTCCCATCAGTTGTCCTTGCAGAGTCTTTTCCATTTTACCTGCAGTAAATGGTAGCCTCCTGTGTACCGGCAGCCCAAGTGGGTGGATTTTAAAAAACTTGAGCATCCTGTAGCCTGACACTCATTTTAAAGTCTTATTAGAAACTCCTGCTGTTCTAATGTGTGTGGGGTACCGTTGTACTGTTTTGACCTTTTTTGGTCTTATAATCTTTGTATATATGTATTTTAAATATTTTACTTATTTGAGAGAGAGAAAACGAGAGAGCATGCGCGCGTGTGCACACACGTGTAGGGGGAGCGGCAGAGAGAGAATCTCAAGCAGACTCCCCACAGAGCTTGGGCCCCCCCCTCCCCCGCCCCCTTCGTGGGGCTCCATCTCATGACCCTGAGATCATGACCTGAGCCGGAATCAAGAGTCGGCTGCTTAACTGACTGAGTCACCCAGGTGCCCCTTGTGTGGGTTTTTGTTTGTTTGTTTTTAAACTGAAACAACTCAAAGATAATTATTTTCACTGATCTGGAACTACCTGTTGCAGTTTGGGCAGTAATGTAACAGGAGTGGGGGAAACTCCCAAATCGCTTTCCAGTGAGACGAATTCATCACTAAGTAAATGACTTAGCGTGCCTGTTTTCTTGGGCACGTACTCTTGGATGGCCATGGCTGAACCCCTGTGAGGCAGCACAAGCCTTTTTCTTGTTTCCTTTTTCTTTTTACATAGCTTTTTCTAGGAAAATGCTGCTTCTGTGAGCAGAATTGACCCATTTATTACTATAGATTGCCTTCAGAGCCCTTCCTTCTGTACATACTGTGACCTCCACAGAAGTAGAGCTTTGTGCACATGTTGGTGTATTTCCATAGTTAGGATTCTCTAATTTAAAATTGACTGCATATGTTTTGTATGGAAAGTACTTATTTTTTTTTGTTTTGTTTTAAATCTAAGTGCTGGTAACCTAGATGTCAAAGCTTCTGTGTTAGAAGTGGTCCTTCTACTATTAATTTTTTTTCTTGCTTACATTATTATATAAATAAGGCATGTAAGCTTCTAGATGTGTTTTTCTCCCCTGTGATAGTTTGTGAAAGATTTTAGACCGCTTGTTTTTGTATGTTGTTTCTTTTTTCTTCAAGAATAAGCAGTGTGAATTAAGGCACACCCTCCCCTTCCATCCCCCCAGTACCAAATTTATGTACATTGGAAATATGCTCTCTTTTTTAGCCAGAATTTTTGGAATGAGATTTATCATCTTGTGCATTGCACACAGACTTTTCTCTCTGAAGCTGCAATTTTTTTCCTGTTAGGCTTCTGTTTTATCAAAAAGCGTCCTGTAGCCTTTATAGATCTGTGATATTGAATGCCCTCGATGGATCCTTGGGAAGAAAGTGTTTTAAAGTGTATAATTAGGGCACTTGAGCATAAAACTACAATTATACACTTGTGTGTTAATTTTGTGTACAGTAAGACTTCAGTTCAACACTGGTTGTAAATGAGCGAGGAAGCATTTTACTGCCAGCGAATGCCTGCATTTTATGAATACTTAAACAAAATCTCCTCTAATTGGCTGACCTGGGAGGAAAGGTGAAAACAGCCGCGGTTAGGAGGTAGAGGAGAGAATACAAAATGTGTACTAGCGGCTTTTTTAAAAAGTACCTAGAAAAGTAATCTCACTCTTGCGTGCAGCCTGCTTGCCGTGCCTTGGGAAGCGTGCGTGCTCCTTCAGCCGCTGCTGCGCGGTGAGCCCTGGCAGAGTGCAAACGTTCAGATGAGCCGGCGAAATTAATCAAGGGGCGGGGTAGACGATACCTACGTCTGTTACTAAGGTTCTGTGTGCTTGCATTAGGGGGCTCTCCTCGAAGCTTGGAGTTAATTTTATAAAAATTAAAGGATGCACCACTTTATGAAATGGATAATAACGTTCCAGAACTGGTTACCCTCAAGAGGTAACATGGACTAGAAATACAAATTAATTTAAGAAGGGTATAAATAAATTCATGGATAATAGAAGGATAATGATTATAAAGAGGAAATAAAGGCTTTTCAGGACATATCCCTGACTTTTGGAAATTGAGGTCATGAGAGGCACTACCATTTAGTTCCCACAGCCATATAGAATATTCACTCTGCAGAACATTGTCTGACCTAGTATTCGCTTAAGCTGTGATTTGCTAAATATAGAGCAGTTGGACTTAGAATAAGCAGTGAAATTTTGTAGGCAATTTATAATTGTACAGAAGTCCAAGAGAGGTTGTATGAATGTTATTTTCACTGTGTTTGTTTATAATCTTATATTTTGTGTACACCTGTCAAGGATATTTTACTAAACAAATTCCCTTCTTCATGAGGGAAGACTTACATACTGGTGACAAATAAGAACTTTTCAACTTTGTTTCACAAATCACAAAGCAATTTATTCTCTTAACTCTAGAGAACAAACTGATGGTTACCAGAGGGAGGTGGATGAGGGGATGGAGGAAGTAGGTGAAGGGGATTAAGAGGACACATATCGGGGGCCTGGGTGGCTCAGTGGGTTAAACCTCTGCCTTCGGCTCAGGTCATGATCTCAGGGTCCTGGGATCGAGCCCCACATCGGGCTCTCTGCTCAGCAGGGAGCTTGCTTCCCCCTCTCCCTCTGCCTGCCTCTCTGCCTACTTGTGATCTCTTTCTCTCTGTCAAATAAATAAATAAAATCTTTAAAAAAAAATTAAACAAAAGAAGAGGACACTTGTCATGATGAGCGCTGAGTCATGTACAGAATTGTTGACTCACTGTACTGTATACCTAGAACTAATATAACACTGTGTTAACTACACTGGAATTAAAATACGAGAAAAAAGAAAATGTGGAAAACATAAAAAGTGCAAATGGAAAGTGAAAAATCCACAATATCCTATTCATCCAAAGAAATCTACTGTTAATATTTGTTATAAGTTTCAGGTAACTATTGACAAATAATGCTACAAATCAATCAACTTGAAGGTCTCAGTAGTTTACAACAAGTATTTATTTTCCTGCCCATGGGTCTGTGGGTTGGTTGGACTGATTCTGGGGGACTCCATTGGGTTTGGCTCCAGGCAAGACGTCTGGGTTGGGTCCCCTGCATGTGATTTATTTTGGGGTCCCAGATGCGACCGAAGAGCGAGCGGCAGGTACTAGAATCTTCCAGGGAGATGATAGGATGGGATAGAAGTTGGGATGGGGAACAGTGGGCGGGGCTGTAGATGAAACCACATTGGCCTTAAGTTCCTAATTACTTAAACTGTGGGTTTTAATACTATTCTTTCTCTTCTTGTATATGTTTAAAATTTTACATAATAGTTAAGTTTGTTAAAAAAAAATGTATTTTGGTAAGAATTTCAAAAACTTCAAAGCCAAAGGGAGAGGGTTAAGTCAGTGGAGATTATATTGGTTAGTTTTCAGGCCATAAAACAGCAGTGTTTGTGGCCCGGAAGTTATCTGTCAGGAATAAGGACGGAGACCAAATGAAGTGTGTTCCTTAGCAACGTGAACTGTGGAACTGGCTTGTTTGTGGGATTTGGTCATCAAGCCTGTTCTGGTGTTTAAGACACTGCTTGACCCTCGAATGCTTTGCCAACTTCTTCAAGTCTGGATAGACTTTTTTCTCTTACTCAAGGGAAGTTCGACAGAATTTTTAAGGAACTTAGCTTGAGTTTACAGTGCATACAGTAAGCACTCAATATAAATTTGTTGATAGTTTCTTATTTTTCAAGCTTGAAGGAATGATTTCAGGAAATTGTGGAGGTTTGTTGTTTTGGCTTTTTTCCTTAGACTAGCCTAAGGGCAGGGTTTATTTTTCTTTTTAAATTAAGAAAGTGAGAAGAAAAAAGGGACCTAAATTGTTTAGAAGTCTCAATTGGCAACTTAGCTTAAGGGATTGTAGATTATGGCAGTTGTAGGATCTTGACCTTGTAAACTTTAGTTATTACCTTCTAGCACATTATTTTTGACTGGACATGTTGACATAATAAAATTTCCTGATGCAATTGGTTCAACCACACATCGGCTTAGCATCTGAATTCCTTGCTGTGGGGAATTTTCAGTCTGACTCTTATGCATGAAAAAGTG
This sequence comes from Nasua narica, assembly GCA_028533885.1. Lineage (NCBI taxonomy): Eukaryota > Metazoa > Chordata > Mammalia > Carnivora > Procyonidae > Nasua > Nasua narica. The sequence goes on along the minus strand of CM052802.1, from coordinate 8,779,522 downwards.
TTTGATCTTTCTGTGAAATCGGAAGCCAGCAGAATTTGCCACAGTAATGACTAAAATGTAACTGTTGTGAACTTATGATTTTTTCCTATGCTTTTTCCCTTCCCATTTTGTGAAATTTACCTGGAGGGGCTCAAGCCTATGATGAAAAACAAACAAAATTAAGGAGCTTTCTGTTGTTAAAGGCAAATTGTTATAACATACTTCTTGATAACTCTTAAATAGACTACAATAAATAACACAAAATAAATTGCATTTTGTTCTAGATTCATGAAGAACACTGAGCTGGTTTAAGAAAAGATAGCTAACATTTTGGTGTTTATTCCTTTAGGCTATTAATTCTTTACCACACATACCCAGATTTTCATATTAAAAAATAGCATTTTACTACATATATTGTTTTGTAACCTTCTGCCCCTTACAGTACGCCTTAATAATGCTTCTTGCTATTAAATACATATTATCTACAATGAGATTCATTAATAAGCTGATATTGAATATCACCTCCCACACCACCACTGCTCCCCCCTGCTGCAACCAATTTCTGTTGACGGACATTTAGGCAGTTTCCACATTTTTCAGTGGGGATGCTTTCATGGGAGTGCAGTGAATTCCTTGCTATACATATCTTTGCATGCTTGTTTCACATGTTTTCTTAAAATATAATCTTAAAAGTAGAATTCTGGGTTGCAGAGATACTGTTTCTGTACATATTGTGACTCTCCTCAGATATTTGAATTTACATGCCACCATGATTATTTCAGTATAGCTAGTTGTGTACTGTTTTGGATTATGTAAAGTACAAAATATGAACACTCCCTGTTAAGCACCTGGGAACAGTCATCATCAAGTAGGGATATTACATGTAGTCATAAATGAGACAGTGATGGTTTAACGCAAATACGTTATAAAATGTGAAGTTAAAAGTTTAACTACTTTAATTACTAAGTATATGTACATAATCTGCTAGTAGTTTTTAAAGGTATAACTTACATACAATAAAATGCTCAGATCTTAAGTGTACTGTTGATGAGTTTTGATACATATGTACATCCATGAAACTACCATCCCAGTTAAGATACAGAATATTTTCATCACTCCCAGAAAGTTCCTTCATGTCTCTTTTTAGATATTTGTTACATCCCACAACCAGTGTTGTGGTATTTCTATTACTATAAATTAGGTTTGTGTGATTTTGAGTTTCATATAAACAGAAACTACTGTGAGTTGAATGTGTATACACTTTAGTTCTGGAGGGAACTTTAGATACCAAACCAAATTGTTCTTGAAACAAAAGGATCTAAAACTGATATGAAAATTATATAGAGTAAGAACAATAGGTCTTTCTAAAGAATGAAGTTAGATTCTTAACTTATCCTATATACAAAAAATAAATTTGAAATAGATTATAGGCTTAAACATAAGAACTAAAGCTAAAAACTCTTAGAAGAAGGGTGTCTGGCTGGCTCAGTCAGTGGAGTGTGCGACTCTTGATCTCAGGGTTGTGAGTTCGAGCCCCACATTAGGCATAGAGATTACTTAAAAGGTATGCATATATTTATATGTGTATAAATGTATAATAAAAAAAAACTGTTAGAAAACATAGGGGAAAGCTTCATGACATTAGATTTGGCAGTAATTTCTTAGATGTGAAACCAAATGCACAGGCTACAAACGAAAAGATAAATTGGACCACATCAAAATTAAAAACTTTTTGTATTAAAGGACGCTATCAAGAGAATGAAAAGCAACCAACAGAATAAGGGAAAAATATTTGTAAATCATATAACACATAAGGGATTAAGATCCAGAATATATAATGCACTCCTACAATTCAACAACAAAAACCAACCCAATTAAAAAGTGGTCAAAGGACTTGAATACATTTTTCCAAATAAGATAAACCAATGGCCAGTAAACACGCAAAAGATGCTCAGTATCACTAATCATTAGGGAAATGAAAATCAAACCCACAATGAGTATCATACCACTTCACATCCATTAGGATGGCTATTACAAAAAAACAAACAGAAAACAGCAATTGTCAAGGATGTGGAGAGATTGGAATCCTTGTGGACTACTGGTGGGAGTATAAAACTCCCACCACTGTGTCCAGCCACTGTGAAAAACAGGATGGCGGTTCCTCAAAGAATTAAACGTAGAACCACCCAATGATCCAGCAATTCCACCACTGGGTGTTTATCCAAAGACTTGAAAAGATGGTCAAGTCCATTGATGTGATCAAGTCCATTGATTCACATGGATCAAGTCCATGTTCAATTCCATTGATTGTTCAAGTCCAAAAGATGTGATACATCCATTTTCATAGCAGTATTGTCTACAGTGGCCAAAAAGTAGAAACAACCCAAGTGTCCATGATGGATGACTTTCCTGTGTTAAAATGATTTCCCTGTATTCAAATGTGTGTGATAAATTTTGGACAACGTAAAGTATTTCTTTTGATCTTAAATTATTTCCCTCTAAAAGGAAGGACAAAACTGATAATGTAAATAGATTCAGAGAATCCAGGGGTGACAGATCCGTAATAGAAATCAAGCTGTATTTTAGGACCATTACTTCCTAGCTCATGTCAAGGAGGATTATAATGTCTGTTCCTAGTGTTGTTGTGAGCTCTTGTGGGGATAGAACACTGGACTGAACCATTGTGTAGCTCAAAGCAGAAAGCTTTTATATTTATGTCAGTGGTGTGTGATTTATATGCTTATTCTAGGAGGTTCAGTCAATAAATATTCATTGGGCTCTTACTACAGACCAGGCCTTCTAAGTATAATGATGAGCTAAACTGCCTAGCCCCCCAACTCCCTTTATTTAAATTAGTTTCAGAGGTAGAATTTAGGGATTCATCAGCTGCATATAACACCCAGTGCTCATTACATCCAGTGCATCCTTAATGCCCATCACCCAATTATAAGGCCCCATTTTCTATAGAATTTACATGCCATTGGGTGTGGTGGTATGTTATAGTCATAAATTTGAGAAATCCCACATTTGAAGGTGGATGGCTTTCTTAACCTAAGGATTTAACAAATCCTTTTATATGCTGGTATGTTACATTTTATTTTTATGTTTATTTCTCAAACTTATTTTTAAAAATTTTATTTATTTATTTAACAGAGAAAGCAAAAGGGAGAGAGGGAACACAAGCAGATGAAGTGGGAGAGGGAGAAGCAGGTCTCCTGCTGAGCAGGGAGCCCGATGTGGGGCTCGATCCCAGAACCCTGGGATCATGACCTGAGCCTAAGACAGATGCTTAATGACTGAGCCACCCAGGCGCCCCTCATACTTTTTTGATTATAGAATTTATTTCTGTGAATTAACTTGCCAGATTAGTGTCCCTTGTATGTGCCATCGGGAAATGCTGGCATAAAGTCCTTCCTGTCAGAGATTTACCAATCTGCAAGAAGCACAGAAGGCATAATGAAGTCTTTGGCCTAATCTTGCCCCAGGTGAAGGCCTCGAACAGATGAGGGCACTGGTATAGTAATCAGGGATGGTCTCTGGAGCAAAGTTCTGGCAGGGCCTCTTAACATCAAGCAGCACGAAAGGGCATCTTCCTCTCCAGGCCCTCTCCTGTGGCCTGCCTCCTGCCTTGTGTGCCTCCTGGAGTAGCTTCCATGCCTCTGCCTTTGGGGGAGGGGATGGGGGGGAAGTGACATCGTTATTTCAGAATTTTAAATCATGAAATAATTCCGGCAAAAAAAAAGTACAGAAGCAAATATAACACTCTTGTGTAACTACGCCAAGATTATTAGGTGTTACCATCTTGCCACATCTGCCTCTTTCCCCCCTCTTTGTAGAAAGGGAAAAAAGCAAGACTGAAGCTCCGCCCCATCTTTTATCCTCTCCCTTCTCCAGAGAATGTCCTGTATTTCCTTTCCAATGCATGCTTTTGAACTTTTACTATATGTATGTATCCATAAACAATATATACTATTTTGTGTATTAAAAATGTATACAAATGGTATTATGCTGAATTCTTGTCTTGCTTTTTAAAATTCAGCATTATATTATTTGGATTCAAACCATTTTGCTGTGTAGGCTTTACTACTTTTCCTACCTTTTTTTTTTTTTTAAACTACCGTGCCGAATTCCCCTGTATGGCTATACCAAAGCCCATTTTTTCCCCCATTTACGTAACGTTAGACTGTGCCCTCTTTCTGGTTTTTGTAAATCGCATTGCATCAGATAATCCTTCTTGGGACACATGTGAGTGTTTCATGGATATATATTTACAAGGGAAATTGCTGGGTCAGTTTTCTAAAACTTCTTTAGGAAGAAAATGGGAGAGAAGATAAACCTTGATTATTTCTTCAGTTTTGAAGTGTGAGTAAAGAGTTCAGGGTAGGGTAAAATGAAAAATGGGCCCAGAATTTCTGCACATTTAACATGATACAGGGATATGAAAGTTAATACTCATGTTTTTTTATGAGTGATTTCCTAAAATAAATGCTTAAATGAATCATTCTTGCTATACTTTCTCCAGTAATATATGAAAGCATTCATATTTCTTAGAAATTGGAATAAATTTTTTGTTATTATGTGTGCTCACGCTCCACTGTAAGATCTTTATTTAAAAATGAGTGGAATAAATTCTTGTTTTTCTTGTTTTTAGATAATAGGAAAGCTCTGTTCTCAAGCATTTTCTGGAGATTTCCATTTAGTTTAGTGTAGTGATCTTTTATTCAAACCATGATAAAGGTCCAGAACATCTGCTGGGTGACAATGACTTAGACTAGGGTTAGCAGTTAATACTTGAGAGTGCTGTGCGGCTATGAGCACCAAGTTCAGTGTTTCGGCTGTTGTACGAAGCGGGGCAAATGTGTTTCAAAGAGTGGGGTGGTGCAGATGATTTCATTTTTCTTTTTTTTTTTTTTAAAGATTTTATTTATTTATTCATTAGAGAAAGAGAGAGTGAGAGAGAGCATGAGAAGGGAGAAGGTCAGAGTGAGAAGCGGACTCCCCGTGAAGCTGGGAGCCCGATGTGGGACTCGATCTCGGGTCTCCGGGATCATGACCTGAGCCGAAGGCAGTCGCCAACCACCTGAGCCACCAGGCGCCCCGATTTCATTTTTCTGAGGTGTTCCTTCGTTCGTTTAATTTTTTTAATATAATAATCACTTGATTTAGTAATCCACTGAACAGCACCCATTCATTCAGCAAACATTTAGTGACTGGTAGTCCCTCTTCCAGGAGGCATTCCAGGAATGCGGGAGCTTAGAGTCCAGTGATACTGACAGACAGTAAACACAGCACATAATGAAGGGGTTAACTAAGTCCGATCAGCTCCCCTGTGGTAAAACAAAATTGGAAATGGCCTGAGAAAGACGATTGGAGCTGTGCTTGTGTAGTTAGGCTGGTCAGGGAAGGGGCGGCTTCTGAGCTAGAAGTGCTTTGTGACCCCAGCACCCCTCAGTAACTCTTGGTTTAATTTCCCTTGCATCCACCATTCTGGTAATCTTATTTAGCCTGAGTGTGTTTGAGAACGAAGACATAGACAAGAAGGCACTCAGTAGCCAAAATTGATTTTTACAAAACTTGAGGCTGTCAAAGCTTGCGTGCTTCCCTCATGGACAAGTCCCCTGGGCCTTCCTGTTTTTCACCAACGTCGCGGGTTTCTCAGTCCTCCACAGGTTCTGTTGAGGATGTAAGACTGACGGCAGAGGGAGGCCAGAGTTACACTGTGGGGCTTGTGCCCTTGGCTTTCGGCAGGAAGCTCTGGGGCCCTCAGTGTATTACGGCTCAACTTGTTGATTTATGTTTCATAATAATGACTGTTTGGTTTAAGATGTCAGAAAAGTGTATAATAGATCTTTGAAAGCCCTGCTTCTAAATTGATTAAAACGAAAGCAATATTGATCATTAAAAAATTAGACTTTAGTTGTACATAACTGAGGTATTATATTTAGAAATTGATTTTCAAAGATAAGACTTAGGAAATAATTAATATTTTAAAGATAGCACTACGACTTGTTTAACAAGTAATAGCATCTGCATAGCATTCCAGGTAGGTCTACTATATTGCTGGTTATACTATTAATATGAATTAATAGAGAAAGTAGCCCTATTTTATAGATGGAGATGTGAGACGGATTGACCACATTCACACAAGTTAGGCACAGTAGGACTCGGACTTAGATCTCGGGCATTTCCAGCCCCGAGGTTCTTTCGCTAAACAGAATTTAGCGATCTCTGTGGCGAGGTGGCGAGGTGGCTCCCGTGGAAGGACAGCAGACCAGGTTCAGAAGATCGGCGCTGGGACCCAGTTCTAACTGCTAGCCTGAATGTCCTGGGGTGGAAATCACCTCATCCCAGGCTCACAGAGGGCAAGGTGTCAGTTAAGTGAGTACCAAATAAATTAGGCCATGTATCTAAAAGGAGAGCAAATGGGTTTTGATTAGGGAAGGACAGTAGTAAAATCTCCCAAGCAAAGGGTTTTTGATGGTTTCTCCTCTGAAGTTTGCTGTGTTCTGCAGATTGTTGCTGTGGTTCCCTTGAAAATTTGCTTCTATTGCCACCCACCCTACATGCCTCCCCTGCACCCCAACTTGCCCCCCAAGCTTTTCCAAGCTGGAATGGATAGCAACAGATTCTAATAAGTTGGTGGCTGCTCTGGTGTTCGTTGCTGCCTACAATATGTCCTGTTGCCGCCTGTCTGAGAAAATAGGGCCCCCCCTCCCCCAAACGGCACTTGCACATTGTGCGTAAGGGTTTCTGCAAACCAGAAAGTCAACATATTAAAGTGCAATTCATAGGGGAGTTGCCGGCTGTGTTGATTGAGCTTTGCAGTCATTTTAACACTGGCAAAAGTGTTATCCTAACTGCTTCAAATCAAACTGCAAAGATGCTGGTGTAAAATATAGTATTAGATATCAAATCAACATATGGGTGCTGAACGGAAGGATGTGTGTTGTGGTGGGATACGATATTCTAGCATGTGGAGTTGTATTTTATGGAAATTCTTTGGCTTGGCTTATGGCAGGGACATACATTCATTATGAGATATCAAGCTGTAAAATAAATAAAAGCAAAGAATTCAACTGTGCAGTTCAATGGTTTTCAGTACAAACTTGTCTGCTCTACTAACTTAGGGTCTGTGTGACGAGGCATTTCGTGAGCCATTGTGGCCAAATGTTTGTGGTCATTGCTGACAGGCCCCTGACAGTAATCTCAATCAGGTCACAAAGAAAGTGAACTTTAGCTTTTGCATTTCCCCCTTTTACTTCATTGTATGTGTTACAAATTACAGTGCTAATTGGTCTTAGAGGTGAAGTGTTCAGTATTTTCCTCCTTTTACCATGCCTTTTTTTCCCTCATTCAGTATTTTATAGGGATTCGTTTTTAAATGTGTATCTGGAACTGATCACTGAATTCTTAACTGTGTGGGCTTGTGGGGCTCTAGTTCTTGGGATTCTCAAGTGGGCCATATTGTATTATTCACAGGGTGACTTCACTGTCCTCCTCTATGGAGTGCTTTTTGCCATCCAGATATCTTGTTTTTCTTTTTCTCTCCTGCTCTCTCTCCCAATTAGGAAAAAAAAAATGGCAATAGAATTTTCATTTGGGGAAAAAAAATTTAAAAATATCATCCACGGTATATTTATTGCATGAGGAAGGACTTTTCTACGAGCAAATATTTTAAGGATTTTTAGGTTCATGTAAATTAGAGGTGGAGAAAGCTCACTTAGGCCATTTTTGTCTGTATCTGGCATTTGCAGCCTAGCACACTTTGCTTTACACCATTACCTATTTTATCAGCTAGGGAAATACTATTTTAATATTAGATATGAATATCTTTCCTTTAAGAACTCATGTTGTTGGTTATATTGGGTTATGTACATAATCCTGTCTTCTGAAAGGGTTGTCTTTGATTGTAAAGCAATGCAGTTTCCTTTTAACAGAAACAGTAAACGGAATTGCTAATGTAACTGGTTACAGCGTCTGCTCCTTTGTAGTGGGGACTTTTCGACCTGAGTTGAAACACAGCCACGCTCTATACATGCCCCCAAACCGCGAGCATCCTACAGAACATTAGTGAGTGGGCTTGGGTGGTTGGAGTTCATTTTAATTTTGAGCATCGCAGGAGAATGGATTCACATAATGCTTCCTTGACTTTCTTAGCAGAGGTTTTTTCTTCTTCTTCTTCTTAACATTCAGCGTTTTATTAGCTTCAGATGTACAATATAGTGATTCACCAACTCAGCAGAGGCTGTTTTTTCATGTCAATATTAGGAGATTCCCCCCTCCCCCCACACTGGATTTTTATGAGGCTATCAATATTTGATTATGTGATGAAATCCTGTTTTTTAAAACAGTCGAATTACCTTACTTCACTGATAATATGTGAATAGGAGGCAGTATGACGATTTACCTAACGGAGAGAAGATGGAAAATACTGAATTCAATTGCTTAGCAAAGAGCCCGCTTGGTGTTGCCGAGTCGAAACCGTATTTGCTTTCCTTGAATTTGCCCATTTTGACTCTCTCGCCTGTTTTGCTTGCCTTGTTGACAGATGCCCCCTCAGTACGGACAGCAAGGGGTGAGCGCTTACTGCCAGCAGGGCCAGCAGCCTTACTATAACCAGCAGCCGCAGCCTCCGCACCTCCCTCCGCAGGCCCAGTACCTGCAGGCCCAGGCCCAGCAACGGTACCCGCCGCAGCAGGTGAGCGCCCCGCCGCCCCGCCCCCAGCTCCCCTCGGGGGGCCGCCAGGCCCGGCTCCTAGGCCTCTGCCTGGCCTGCTTACAAAAGTCTGTTCTCAGTGCGAAGAAAATGCAGTCTTGAGAAAAGTGTAAAACTGAACCTAAACTGTTTGTTTATGGATGGCTGTTTGAAATTGAAGAGTGGGAAGAATATGCTCATTGAGAAAAATGGTTTTATTGATGATTTAATCTTGCTCATTGGCACCTACATGGTATTTTTATCTTGAGCTTTTTTTTTTTTTTCCGGATTTTGTTTTAATGATAAGTGCTACTATATCAAAACATTGTTGCCTTGAGCAGTGTTATTCCTCTTAAACTAGCTTATAGACCGATAATCACTTCAATTACAATATATTAAAATACTAAAGGGAATCATGTACTTTAAGAATATTAAGCAGTTTGTAGTTTAAATTAGCCTCATTAAATACTCTTATGTTATTGGGCCATATATTTCAGCTTATGTGATTTGTAGAAGAATAGCACATATGCATATGATAAAAGGATTCAGTCTCATCTTGTTTTAGAGATTGTCACTGAGTGATCCTAAAAGGTGCTGTGAACTTGGGACTCTTCTGAATCCAGATAAATGTTTCATAGCACCTCTGGTCATAAGCATCAGAATGTAACCTTCCATTTCATATTTTCCTTTCTCTTTTGTGGGGTGCTGTAGTGAAGGAAGAAGGGAGGGAAGACAGTGACTTGGTTATTCAGTTTTTAAAGTGTATCTTGCACAGCTTAAAGAGATTGTCGAAGCTAAACAAGGTATATAAATATATGAAACTTAATTTTAATTCAGCTGATTTCTTAAGTATTTTCGTGGGTTCGTTGAAGTCTTTTCCCATGTGACTTATATTTAAGAGCTCTAAAGAGAGTTTATGACTTTATTTTTTTTAAGAGTTTATTTATTTATTTGATAGAGAGAAAGAGAGTGTAAGTTGGGAGGAGGGCCAGAGGGAGAAGCAGGCTCCCCGCTAAGCAGGGAACCCGATGTGGGACTTGATCCTAGGACCCTGGGATGATGACCTGAGATGAAGGCCGACATTTAATTGACTGACCCACCCACCCCGAGAGTTTTATGACTTTAAACAAAACATGTTTAAAAAACAACTTAGGGGCACCTGGGTGGCTCAGTCAGTTTAGCTTCTGCCTTTGGTTCAGGTCATGATCTCAGGGTCCTGGGATGAGGCCCTCTTCGGGCTCCCTGCTCGGTGGAGAGCCTGCTTCTCCCTCTCCCTCTGCCTGCTGCTCTGCCTACTTATGCGCGCTCGCTCGCGCTCGCTCTCTCTCTCTCTCTCTGTCAAAAAACAGACAACAGCTGAGATCAAAGATCCTGTAGAATCTTTTTTTTTGCATATGTTTCCAGAATTCTGGTATTATATAAAGGGATATATGGAGGTAGGAATGTATATTATTTCAGAGTTGTTTGGTCTGGTCTTTAATTAAGATGTAGGAAGATTAAATAACCTTCCAATATCATTTCTTTTCTTTTTTAAGTGAGACTGGTATCTGGGTTTATGATATATAAAGTTACAGGATTTTTCAAGAGCTTTCCAAACCTTATTGAACTTCTGGGTAGACAGAATGTTTTGTCATGCCATCAAAAAGTAAGAAGGAGTGAATAGAGAGATTACATTAGTCATTTTACTTTAGTGCTAAAATGAATCTCTGATTGTAAAACCAGTTTGATTAAGGATTCTGAGTACCTGTCATTTCCTTCAAGACCAAGCTCAAATTTACTTCCTTTATGAAGCATTCACTGATGACTTCTACCACATGGCAATTAGTTATTTAATATCCTTCACATTTAAATATTTAAAGCTTACTACAGGTGAAATCTTACTTTAATGAATCCTATCTTAATGTGCTTCGTTTAGGTCTATTTTATGCTTTGGTACTATTATTTTATTGATTTGAATGTAGTAAATCATATGGTAGGAAATACAGTCTATATAACCATGACTCTCAAACATAAATCCTGTCATTTCTGTATATCCTATGGAAGACAAAAATTCTTCAAACTATGTTGGAAAGTTTTTCTTGTGTTCATATTCCCTACCTGTAGAATGTCTGAATGTTTTTTAAGTTTCATTACGCTCCTTATGGGACAAAGAGGTGAAGTCAGAGACAGTTGGGTAGTCGAATCAGAGGGTCTTGTTTGATAGGAACAGCTTTGGTTTTTAGGGAGTTTGATGTTCAGATAGATTTGGAAAGTTTGTCTAGGAAATAAGACTTAGCATTTTAGATGGTTTGTGCCTCCCAAAACAGTAATCCGCTCAAACTCTATCCCAAAACAAACTAAAAATAACCAACAATATTTTCAAAATCAAACTGAATTTAATAAGAATTTGTCATTCTGAATTCACATACATTGAAAAACCAGAGCTCAACTATATTTCATGTAGTGAGCCAGTAGTTCCTAACAGAACGTTCTTTCTGGAGCCTTTCCTTTTGTTTCCAGTGTACATGGGGTATTGATTTTTATATTAGGGATATACTAATTAATTAGAATATCCCTAATAGTATTCTATTAATTAGAATACTTTGTGTCTTTTGTTAATATGATTGACACAAAAAGTAATTTTAGGGTTCCATTAAGATACCTTACTCTGTGTCTTTAACATCTGTTAAAGTGTACATTTTGAATAATCAATACATTCATACGTTTCAAAGACGAAAAAGCACAAGGGAAAGGATACAAGTAAAAATCTCCCCCACAGTCCTCCCCCCTAATTCACCACCCGACTCACCTGTTGTCAGATAACCGCTTTAGTAGTTTATCATACAACTTTCTGGAGTATCTTTATACAAAGAAGCAAGATACCATATTTAATTTTTACTCTACTTTTACACAAATGGTGACGAACTATAACATAGACACCTTTCTGTCCTTTGTCATCCTCTTCCCCCACCCTCTGAAGTGTAGTTTCTGTAGATCTTGCCGAAGGAGGAAATAAAGCAACCTTTCATTCTTTTTCAGAACTTCCTTTCATTTTATGGACATACCATGATGATTTCTCTTTTGATGGTCATTTAGACTATTTTTAATTATTTGCAAGTCAAACAATGCTGCCGTGATAAACTTTGTATATGTCTTATTTCATAAATGTGCAAGTAAGTGTGTATGGTAAATTCCTGAAAGTGACATTAGTGTGTCCATGGGTAGATGCAGTTCTAGTTTTGGTAAATATTGCCAGATTGTTCCTTTGAGGGGGTTGTACCAGTTTATACTCACACCTTCAATACGTGAGAGTACCTGTTTGCCTACACGTATGCTGGTAGCATGGTTTACTAAGCTTCTGGATTTTTGCCAATCTGATAATGTAATTTTAATTTGCACTTGTCTTGTTTTGAGTTGTGTTGAATGTCTTATATACTTAAAAGCATTTTCTTTTCCTTTTTTTAATTGTGAATCCATATCTTTTTATCTTGCATTTTTTTATTCAGCTGTTGCTCTTTTAAAAATTGATTTAATAAAACTCCATATAGAGGGAGACTGGATCTTTATGATAGGAGTTACTAACCACCCAACCCCATTTTGTCATTTATCTTTTGACATTAATTATGACTTATTTATCCATTTGGTCATGCAGGGAGCTTTTTTTTTTTTTTTTAAAGATTTTATTTATTTATTTATTAGGAAAGAGAGAGAGTGAGAGAGAGAAGGTCAGAGTGAGAAGCGGACTCCCCATGGAGCTGGGAGCCCAATGTGGGACTCGATCCCGGGACTCCGGGATCATGACCCGAGCTGAAGGCAGTCGCTCAACCAACTGCGCCACCCAGGGGCCCATGCAGGGAGCTTTTTAAGTTAAAAAAATTTTTTTGTGTACTCAGAATTAGCAGTCTTTTGAGATCTCTGGATTTTTATTTAATGAGTATATGAAACTTCCATACTCCAAAATTTACAAAGGAACTCTCCCATGTTATTTTGTAGTATTTTCATGGATTCATTTTGTTGCATTACATTTACCCCAATCCAGTCTAATTCTTTCTTTGCTAGGTCTTTAAGTGCCTCTCCTGTGTAGGCTGTAGTGTTAGGACTCTACAGAGAAACAAAATGTGTGTGTGTGTGTGTGTGTTTGGTTAGGATAAAGACATTTATTTAAAGGATTGGAGCAGACAATTATGAAGGCTGGCAAGTAGCACATGTGCAGTGTGGCAGGCTGGGGACCTAGGAGAGCTGATGGTAGACATAAGGTCTGAAGGACTTGCTGGAGAATTCCCTCTTAGTTGGAGAGGCTGGTCTTTTTGCCGTATTCACTCCTTCAACTGATGGCCTACTCGTGTTGCTCACTGATTTCAATGTTTCATTTCAATGAAATCAGAGTCACTGATTTCAATGTTCATTTCATCCAAAACACTCTCCAAGCTGACACATAAAATTAACCATTACAGTTACCTTCCCCCAATATATTGGAGATGCCTCTGTCATTATTTGCTGAATCCCCTTAGGTAAAATGTTTGGGGTTGTGGGGTTTTTATTCTTTTCATTGATCCTTGTATGAATGCCTTGACACTATACTACTGATTTATCATTCTTTAGGGTTAGTATGTCTTCACTACTCTTCTTTTTCAGTTTTGTGGCTATTGTGTTTATTATGGACATTAGTAGTGATGTCTGTAAAGCCAACAGTAACAATAAACTCTTCATTTCTTAGCATGCTTTTTCCTAAGATTTTTTTTTCTTTTTTGTTGTTGTAATCATAGGGTCTTTTTTTTTTTTTTTTATCTTTTTCATTTTCTGTGAGACAGATGGTAATTATAAAAGAGAAACAGCAAAACAAAAATAAGTACCTAATTTGAACAATTTTTGCCTTGTTGAAGCCCACTGACCACAGACGAAGAACACGCTTATGATAAAACAAGTTGGGTTTATTTAGTTTGGCTGGTTACGGGCCAGCGGGAGTGCCTACATTCCTGAGAGCCTTGGGAGCCTCATGGAAAGATACACGGGGGTTGGGATGTGTGCTGGGTGATTCTAAGTGGGATTAGGAAAGTGGGGAGTTGGTCCTGGGTAGACTGCTCTCAGGAAGCTGGGACATTTAGTAATTAGATGTGTTAACTTTTATCCATGAGACTGGACAGTTGAGGTGGGGCTGGTTTTCCTTTTCTTCCTGCAACCCCATTGGCACCCCTCATTTTCCCTGAAGGTCTTCCTCTCCATTTCTCCATTGTTTGGGTGGTTTTAAATTTTCCTTTACAATGTTCTTCAAAAAGAATTTTTTGTTTTAGAATTAATCCTATATGCCTTGTATTTTTGTTGCCATTGTAAATTGTATCCTTTTCAACATTTATTTTCTCATTGCTATTGGTGTATACAAATCTAATGAGCTTCATATATTAAATTTTTTGTTGTTCACTGACCCTTTAATTTCTTCTTAATTCTACCAACATTTTACAGATTATTTTAAATTTTCTAAGATTTTTTTTTTAAAAGTTGCTTTTTAAAAAGATCATCCCACTCCTCCTCTTTTTACAGATTAGCCAAAGTTTTGTTTGAAAGGGCCGTGCACTTTTTTTTAAGATTTTATTTATTGATTTGCGAGAGAGCCAGTGAACACAGAGGGAGAGGGAGAAGAAGACTCCCCACTGAGCAGCAAGCCCGACACAGGGCTCGATCCCAGGACCCTGAGATGTGACCTGAGCCAAAGGCAGCCGCTTAACTGACTGAGCACCTCAGGTGCCCCGGGGCTGTCTATTGTTGTATTCTCTGGGACTTAAAAAGAAGGTGTTCAGCATTTCATCACTAAGTATAATGTTTGTATACTTATATAAACAAGTTTATTTATTTATTTAGTGGTTGCCCACTACTGGGCAGTGAAGTTCACCCCCTTTTCTAGTTTGCTAAGGGATTTTATCTTGAATGAATGCCAGATTTTATCTTGAATGAATTCCAAATTTTATCTTATGTGTTTTTTTTTTAAGCAGCTATTGGGGACAACTTGGTGGCTCAGTGGGTTAAGCATCTGCCTTCAGCTCAGGTCATGATCCCAAAGTCCTGGGATCGAGTCCCACATCGGGCTCCTTGCTCAGTGGGGAACCTCTTTCTTCCTCTCCTCCCTGTTCATGCTCTTTCTCTCTCTTTCTCAAATAAGTGAATAAAATCTTAAAAAAAAAAAATGCCAGCCGGGCTGCACTTCATCTGAGGCTTGAGTGGGGAAAGATACACGTCCAAGGTCACTGGCAGAATGAGTTTCCTTGCAGGCATAGAACTCATAGCCACTTGGGGTGCCTGGGTGGTCCAGTTGGTTAAGTATCTGCCCTACATTCAGGTCATGATGCCAGGGTCCTGGGATTGAGCCCTGAGTCAGTCTGCCTGCTCTGCAGGGAGTCTACTTCTCCCTCTGTTCTGCCCCTCCCCCCCTTATGCTCTCTCTCTCTCTCTCACAAATAAATAAAATCTTTAAAAATAAATAACTATTGATATCGCCACTTTGTTTTTCTCTTGTGATCTGTTGTTGGAGGCATATTATGTGTGTCTTTTTGTTTTAAAGTATTAAATCACACATGCTTTGTGGAATAAACCTAGCCACATGATATAATATCTTTTTATACATCACTAAATTCAGTTTTGCTGACATTTCTTTAGGTTTCTTGAATCAGTATTCATGAATGAGATTGACTTATAATTATCCTTGTAAGGTTTTGGGGTCTGTATTACGGAGTTTTGCAAAATGAACTGGAGACTAGTCTATTTAAAATCTACGGGAAGAGTTTATGTTAAAGTTTGGAATCACCTCTTTTTTGAATGGTGAAGTGTCTGTAAAATTATAAAGGCATGTGTAGCCCTTGATTTTTAACTTCTGTTCCTTTCCTGTTTTTTTGACTTTTGATCTTATTTCCTTTGTGAATATAGGTGTTTTCAAGTTACCAACTTATTCTTGAGTCAGTCTTTTCCTTTTATATATGTATAACTATATACAATTTATGTATATAAGTTATAAATATATTTGTGTATATAAGTATGTATACATATAACATATATATATTTCTACATATTAGGAATTTATCTCTTTCATTCAGTTGTTTAAATTTATTAACAAAGTTGTTCATGTATGTTGCCACTAATTTCTGTATCATCCAGAGTTTAAGGCATTTTATTTTATTTTATTTTTAAGATTTTTGTTTATATATTTGAGAGAGAGAGAGCACAAGCATGGGGAGGGGCATGCTGGGGGGAGAGAGAGACAGAACCTCAAGCAGACTGTCCACTGAGCGTAGATCCTGATGAGGGGCTTGATCTCAAGACCCCCCACATCATGACTTGAACCAAAATCAAAAGTCAGATGCTTAACCAACTGAGCCACTCAGGCGCCCCTGGCATTTTAATTCATAACATTTTTTCCCTTTTATTATTCTTGATTAATCGTGTCAGTGGTTCACCTTTCCAAACAACTTTGGTTATTGCCCTATTACATGTTCTTTTTTGAAAGTTTAGTTAAAAAATTCTGTTCTTGGGGCACCTGGGTGGCTCAGTGGGTTAAGCCTCTGCCTTCAGCTCAGGTCATGATCTCAGGGTCCTGGGATCGAGCCCCACATCGGGCTCTCTGCTCAGCAGGGAGCCTGCTTCCCCCTCTCTCTCTGACTGCCTCTCTGCCTACTTGTGATCTCTCTCTCTCTGTTAATGAATAAATAAAGTCTTAAAAAAAAATTCTGTTCTTTATGTCTTTCTGTTTTACTGATGTTTATTTTGCTGTTCTTTTTATTTAATTAGGTGAATGCTTAGCTTATTTGAAACATGTTTATCTGATGGAGCAAAATGGAAGACTAAAGAATTTCCTCTTAAGTACAGCTTTGGTTGAATCTCTCAAATTTTGAGATGCATTATTTTTGTTTTCTTTTAGTTCTAAGAATTTTCTTTTTCCCTTCATTTTTTGTTTTTTCAGAAAACAGTTTTACTGAGGCCTGGATTTATATTTTGTTCCCTCAGAAAGACTGATACATGTTTTTGCAGTTGCCTTTGGACACGAGTCATCTGGAACCACATTTTGTGTTTTATTTTGTATTTTTATTAGGAAAATATTCTTACTCTGCTGCTAAGCAGAATGATACAGTGAGTACTCACATACCACCATAGTTCCTTACATTTACTAGCCAAGGCATATTCAGATCTCCTCCGTTGTCCTCAGAATGCCTTTATAGTATGTTTTTTTCAAGCAGAATTCAAAGCAATCTAATACATTGATATAGTTCTTAAGTCTTTTTATCTGGAACGGTTCCTTCTTCCCCCAAACGCATTAGAGCCTTTGGAATGTTGGAGAACTGAGTCAACTCTCCTGTGAAATGGCTTCATTTGGTTCTTTTCTCTTGATGTGGCTTAATTTGTTCATCTAGCCCTTCTAATCCTGTAAGATAAACAGTTCTGTTTGTGGTTGCTGTAAATCACGTTCCTAACACGTAGGACATTGTTCCTGTTCAATTGCGGGGTGTGTGACCCTCTCTGGGAGGTGAGGAAGCCTCTAAGCCTGCCCTTCCAGTGACCATTAGCTGTCTTCCGGCTGAGCATGCAGAGACATTGTGATGAAGACAAGCCTCCTCCTCTGTACTCTGTCCCGATTGCTCAACAGCAGAATTGGGGAGCGTGACACCTGTTTGCGGCTTTAGGCCACTGGGTTTTGGGCAGCGTGTTACACGTCATTGCTGCCTGACAGGGTGGGAGCACTTTGTAGGTGAAGCTGCGAGTGTAGTCCACACCGTGCTGCTCCACAGTAGTAATGTCAAGGTTGATCAGTGGGTTCAGGTGGTGACGGCTTCTGGGACCACTTGAAATAGAATTATCTTCTTGAGGTTTTTGCAGACCACACCATTAAGTGTTAATTTTGACCAGAAACCCTGATGAAGGCTAGCCTGTGGTTGCCAATTCTCAGTGGAGCCATTTTTAAATTCTTCCTACCTCCGAGTATCAAGTTCAAGGCAGGTATTTCTCCGTTCTCTTTAGTGGGTTTTCGTGTTCTCAGATGATGGGTATGGCCCTTCTTAGTCTCTAATTTATTTGAGATGTACAATCTCATATTTACTCCCTTTGGGCAGGCCCCGGACTTTTCCTTTTCCCTGTATAGTCATCCAGTGGAAAGTTAACATCTAGAGCCAGTCAGCTCAATTGTGTTGCCCTTACTTTCTGTGTTCTTGGTTTACTTTCTGTGTGTTTTTGGTTTCACTCACATTCATGCCAAATCTGTGATCCATTTAAAAAGTCATTTTATCCAGTGTTTTAGATATTTAGATCAATTTAAATACATTTCAAGTATCTGATCTGCCACATGGCTAGAATTGGTCCTCTTATATTTTCTAGCTCTTTATTTGATATCCCTTACACAGTTTAAAATAATAATAAGCCTGTAATAAAATAGCTTATAACCTAGAGACAATACATTCCCATTTTCTAATGAAACTTTTCTAATGCCTCCTTTGTTCTTTGGAAATAAAATTCATATTTAATATGTGAAATACATCAAATTCGTAGATAATACATTACCTATACAAAATTTCGAACAAGTCAGAATAATGCGCTAAGTGTATACGGATAAACTGTCATATTAATTAAATGCTGAGGCATGATTCTATGGAAGACTTGTGAAATAGGCACTTGCATGTGCATGTGGGATCACCGAGCTTGGCAACTACAAAATGAGTGTTTTAGCAACTCCGATGTCTTAAGCAGGTGTCAGTGGTGACCCATCTTTTAAGACGGTGAGCACCTCTTGGTCACATTCCGAACAAAACAAAGTATAATCTTTCCTCGATATATGTAGCAGTTTCATTCCCGGAAAATTCTGTCTATAATAAAATTATTTTAAGAGTAATTTGTTAATTTAAGAGTAGTTTTTTTTTTCCATCCAAAATAGAGTTGAGTTCTAGGCTCAGACAAATAAGTAGCTTTTTGTGTGATTTTGTATAATCATGAACTCATCGTGCAATGAGGGATACAGGTAGATTGGATGAACAGCTTGAAATCATGAGCGGGGTTTGAATCCATGGGATTTATTACCATATGACAGCAATTATATAAAATGAAAATACAGAACTTTTTTTTTCTTTTATTTACTTATTTGTCAGAGAGATCACATGTAGGCAGAGAGGTGGGCACAAAGAGAGGGGGAAGCAGGCTCCCCGCTGAGCAGAGAGCCCGATGTGGGGCTTGATCCCAGGACCTCGAGATCATGACTTGAGCCGAAGGCCGAGGCTTTAACCCACTGAGCCACCCAGGCGACCCCAGAACATTTTAAAAACAATTTTATTTATTTGATAGAGTGAGCGAGAAAATGGTGGGGGGGGAGGGGCAAAGAGAGAGAGGGAAGCAGAAGTAGTCTCCCCACTGAGCAGGAAGCCTGATATGGGGCTCGATCCCATCACTCCGAGACCATTACCTGAGCCGAAGGCAGAAGGTCAACCTACTGAGCCACCGAGACGCCATAGAACACTTTTAATGACATGTTCACAGAGTTTTCTGTTTAACAGAAAAGGCAAGTTACCCCAAGGTGTGGAGATACCATAAATGTGTAAATAATACACACACACACACACACACACATACACACCCAGTAGGAATCAGTAAGAATGTTATCAAAATCATTACAGCTTTTTTTTTTTTTGGACTCTACCTGTATCTTTTAAATGATCTTTTAAATGATCTACAGTTAACATGTAATATGTGTAGTATTTTAAAATTCTCTGCAAAGGATGCTACATCAATGACAAAAGAAAAGAAATTACCCTTTTCAGCATTATAGCAGATTGGATATTCTGAATGTGTCTCTACTCATCAAAAAAATCTAAAATGGTGGCTCTGTTCTTAGGGAGACATACAGTCAATTGATCCTTTCTCATTTTTTTTTTAAGATCTTATTTATGAGAGAGAGGGAGAGAGAGAGCATGAGCAGAGGGGAAAGAGGAGAGAGAGACTCAGACTCCTCTCTGAGTAGGGAGCCCGATGCGGGCCTTGATCCCAGGACCCCGGGATCATGACCTGAGCTGAAGGCAGACGCTTAACTGACTGAGCCACCCAGGTGACCTGATCCTTTCTCGTTTTTCTCACAGCCCTCCTGTCATCCCTTTCCCCCTTACCCAGTGAAAATTCCTCATCCATCACTCTCAGAACTCATCTGTGTAGACTCTTATTACATTGTGCCGTCCCCTCTCAATCTTAAAAACCGACTTCAGCAGCCCTGATGAGAGCCATCTCCACGTCTCCTCCAGAGGACTGGGGTAGGGAAGGATGCAGGGATGACTGTTACTCCCTTAAGTTCCTGACCGCTGACCTCAGCTGCCCCATGCCCCGCACTTCCACTTGCCCTAGAGCTATTTCACATTCCTCTGTGTCTTCACCTCTCCACTCTTTACTCTAAGCTGGTGGTGTTGTTTCCTATTTCATTGAAGAAATGCAAGCAATTGGGAGAATTTAATATACCAACCAACGTGTGTCTGCACATTCGCTGTGCCTTCTGGTATTTTCTGGTTGGAACTTCACGATTCTGTGATGCTATGCCATGCATGGCGGAGTTCTAATGTGAGTGATAAAAAACCTGTTTTTTTTTTTTAAGCTTTTATTCATTTGAGGGACAGGGTGAGCAAGGGAGAGAGCATGAGCGGATGAGAGGGGGAGGAGAGAGAAGAGGAGGAGGGAGAAGCAGACTCCCCACTGAGCAGGGAGCCTGATGCGGGGGTTCAGTTCAGCATGAGCTGTGCTGAAGGCAGATGCTTAATGGACTGAACCACCCAGGTGCCCCCAAACCCACCTTTCCTGACCCAAACCAACTGCAGTCTGTTTCTCTCTTCACTCACCGTCATCATTTACTGTTACCCTTTGAGTTAGCCCCGGACAGGCTTTTATTTTGACCACTCTGCTGAAACAGCTCTTTTCAAAGCCGGTGTCCTGCCTTCTCTGTGGTCCAATCGGCAGCTGTCCTGCTTCCATATTTCACCTGTTGGGAGCATTTGATGCAGGGGATGCTATCTTCCTTCCTGGAGCCCCTTTCTTGCTTGTACCCTGGGACACCACTCCTGCCTTTCTTTTTACCTTGCTGGCCACTCTGTGCTCTCCTTTGCTGGTTTTTCTTTGTCTCCCCGACCTTCAAAGGTTAGTCTCAGTGTTGGAGCCCTTTCTCTTGTCTTTACACACTTTACCTATATGATCTCATTCAACCTTACGGCTTTGAATATCACCTAGAAGCTAGAACTCTGAAATATATTTCTGCAACCTGGACCTCTCTCCTCCGTTCTGTGACTGTATGCCCAGCTCCTGCTTGGCATCTCCCAGTGAATGTCTTAACAGGCTTCTAAGACCCCGTATAGCCAAAGGAAAACTCGGGACTCTCACTTCCTCTTCCACAAACGTGCTCTCCTGTATTTTCCCTCTATTGCAAATCCTCCGTAACACTTCGGTCAGAAACTTTGAAGTCTTCCTTGGATCATTTTCTTTCAAACCCATTTTACCTCTGACATGTATTCAGGATCTAAGATCTCAGTGGTTTTATTGCTACCTCTTTGGGCCAAGGCATCATGATGTCTTATTTCACGAGTTCGGGGAGCTCCTGACTGGTCCCAGCCTTTCAGCGCCTTGTTCACTACAGGATACAGAAGCCAGACGGATGTGTTATGGTGGCTGGGGCCGCACCTGCTTGTGCCCCTCCTCTGTCCCCTCCCGCCACCTTTCACACTGGTTGTCTCGCAGCACTCATCTCAGGGCATTTTTACTTAGGGTTCGCTCTGCCCTGAAGGCTCTTCTCCCAGATAGCTACAGGGCTTTTCCTTGGAAGTCTTGCAAGGAAGACTCAATTGCCTCAAGGTCTTTACTGCAAAGACCCCTCATCAGGGAAGCCGCCTTCCCTCAGCACTCTAAAACATCGAAACCTCCCTTTCTCCCTGCGCTCCTTTGACTTGACCACGCTCTCCTTTTCTCCATGGCCCCGTCACTGGGTAGCATGGTACATCCTGTCTTTGTGGCTCCCCCATTAGAATATAATCATTACGAGAGGAAGGACGGTTTTGTCACTGCTCTGTCCCCAGTACCTAGCACAAAGTAGAAACATACCATATACACGTTGACTTAATCGTTCAAAAATATTTTTTATTTACTAGTATGTAAGAAGTAGGCTTTACAACGTTGAAGAAGATAAACATTTACTGCCAAGTATTTGGACTCTGAAAATGCTTTTGTTATTGCAGATAGCGCTGTATTGAGCGTTTTTAATGGTGGCTCCTTTGTGCTTCAGGGGTGCGCGTATGTTATGTGCATGGGTTTTTACCTGTAAACTCCCCGAATGGAATTTCTGGGTAAAAGAACAGGTACATTTTAAAGACTTGGTGTTTTACCAAATTCCTTTCCAAAAGGTATTAAGAAATGATACCTCCAGCCAGCTTATATTCATTTTCATATATATTTTTCCATTGGTACTTTATTTTTAGTAAGGGTTCTACACAGTTGTTTTTTTGAGCCCCAGCAATGTTAAGGAGACCTCACAGAATTTTGAATTAGATATAGAACCTGCCTGATGTGCTACTGTAGTCATAGGTTGAATAGATAATAGAAATTTGATTTCATCAGGAACAAGTACACAGCTGGACATTTGTAATTTTTTGATTTACCTTTGACTCAGAGGCTCCGAAATTATCACAGATTCTTATTGTTGGCTTTCATTACCGTTTGTTTCTTTCCTCTGCTCATTTTAGGAGGTCAGAAATAGAACTACAGAGTAAGAATAGGCCTGATTGATTCTTCTCTAGACTGAGAGAATGACCAGTGTAACAGTGAAATCCACTGTCCAGTTGGAAGACATAGTATTTACTCAACCCTCTGACATCTCCTTCTTAAAAAGAGTATTAATTTGTAAGGCTTTAAAAAAAGAGAACAGCTATTTGAAGAAGTTGCTTCCATATTAAAATGTTTTTGCACTCTTGCTTACTTCCTCAAGGTGCTTTATCTGAGACTTGATGTTTTAAGTAGCAGAGAAGACCTCCTTTAATGCCAGAAGTTTTCACTTTTTTGTTTTTTGTTTCGTTTCAAAATTTCCACTTGCCTTCCATGTCCTCAGTTTTGGGTCATGAAGTATTATGTGAGGTTTATTTCCTGGTTCACTGTCATCTCTTAGCAAACTCTCGTTCCCTCTCTCTCTCTACTCCTCCTTCCTGTAGACTTAAAATCTTTGACTTTTAACTCGATTTCCTATTCTGCTCAACGCCAGTCTTGTGAGATGCTGGAGAAGAAAGAGGTCTATTGTCCCTTGTGGCACAGATTTCTCCTGGCCCTTTCACCCGCTGCCTGCTAAGGAATGCACTTGTGAGGTGTGGCGGGGAGTGAGCCGAGAATCCGCTAACCTGCAGGGGGTCACGTGGTGGGGAGCGCAGCGTGACCGTCGAGACCCTTTTCTTTGACGGTGGTCGGTGGTCCTCTGCTGATCCTCCAGCTCCACCTCCGGGACCGTGACAGTTGGCAGCCAGAATCCTCTCTCTGTTTTCATGGCTTTAACTACGCTGTTGTTTTCATAGCCAGAAAAATCTCTCTTTCTTTAGAGGAGATTTGTAGGAGGTAAATCCATTCAAATAAGTTCCAATTTATTTAAAGAGAATATATCAGGATGAATCTTTTTAAAAACCCAAGGGCAAAGCAGTGAAAGACTTTCAAACTTCGCCGTTTTAGGTATAGCTTTTCTTCTAGGTGAGAGACTTCGCTGGTTCTCGAGAGAGCTTTTGAGTATTATGAATGCATACTTCTCAAAGTACAACTTTATCTTTTAACGTATTATTTTTTAAAGACTTTATTTATTTGAGAGAGAGAGCGTGTGTGCGCCCAGAGGGAGATTGGGAGGGAGCAGACTCCCCACTGAGCAGAGAGCCCACCGTGGGGCTCGATCCCAGAGCCTTGAGATCGTGATCTGAGCCAAAGGCAGAGGCTTAACTGACTGAGTCACCCAGGCGCCCCCAACTTTATCTTTTTAAATTTTTTTTAACCTTTGGTTTATTGGGAAAATTGAAGAAGACAGAACGGCTAGGAAAAGTAAACATAAACCATTTACTGAATGCCTTTGTGACTGAAAATGTTTTATATGTTGGGAATTCAGTGACTAATCAAATAGGTGTCTGACCTAAAGGGGCTCCTGGTCAAGCAGAAGGTGGACGTGGCCAGATAATGGCAGCGCCCGGGGCGGGGGGTGGGGGGTGGGTGGGTGCGGGGAAGGGGAGGAGAGGTGTGTCTTCGGGCTGCTACTGGGTGTTAGTAAAAGTTTCTCAGAGGAAGTTTTGAAGGATGAGTAAGAGTTGCTTGTGAGAGAAGAAGAAATGGTCCTGGGGGCAGGACTAATTCTTTGGTAGTGAGAATAGAGGTAATGTCCGACCACGCATGGAACTTGAAGTTTGGTAGTCAAGGTCAGGGGCGCCTGGGGGCTCAGTGGGTTAAGCGTCTGCCTTGGGCTCAGGTCATGATCCCAGGGTCCTGGGATAGAGCCCCATGTCAGGCTCCCTGCTCAGGGGAGCCTTATTCTCCCTCTGCCCCCTGCTCACTATCTCTCAAATCAATAAATAAAATCTTTAAAGAAAAAAAGTAGTCAAGGTCATTTAGAAGGAACATGACTAGTGACTTACATTGCTTCTCCTTAGTGATTAAAAATGAAATAAAAGGTTATTCAATAATTTCTTTAAATAGAAAATAATACAAGCTGAGCAGTTAACTTTTAACAGTGGATCACTTAACAATTGAACCAAGTGGAAGTTTAAGTCTCCTTTGATATGAATAGGTAGTTACAAGTATTTGAATTATATTTTCTTTTTTTTTTTAAGATTTTATTTATTTACTTGACAGAGAGAGAGAGAGAGATCACAAGTAGGCAGAGAGGCAGGCAGAGTGAGAGGGAAGCAGGCTCCCTGCTGAGCAGAGAGCCGGATGCATGCGGGGCTCAATCCCAGGACGCTGAGATCATGACCTGAGCTGAAGGCAGAGGGCTTAAGCCACTGAGCCACCCAGGCATCCCTGAATTCTATTTTCTAAAATGCACTTTAGAGGCGCCTGAGTGGCTCAGTTGGTTAAGTGTCTGCCTTTGGCTCAGGTCATGATCTCAGGATCCTGGGATCAAGCCCCGCATAGTGTTCCCTGCTCAGCAGGGAGCCTGCTTCTCCCTCTTCCTCTGTCCTCCCCCATTCTCGTGCTTGCTCGCTCGCTCTCTTAAATGAATAAGTTTTAAAAAATCTTTAAAAAATAATAAAGTGTCACTGTATTTAGACATCTTCATGGTGAGCAGTTTTCAAAAGGAGATACAGTAAAAAAAAGTATTTGGCAAATGGGAATCATTTTGAAAAGGAGAAGGTAGCATTCAAGTATGAGTGTAAAGTATGAGTGTAAATTTAGGATTAATAACTTGCCACTGAAATAAGTCACTTAAAGGAGTTCCTAAGTTTCATTAGGAATATTGATGATGATCCATTGTGGCATAAATATTTCCTTATTATTGTTATTGTTTTATAATTATTTAATCTATGTTTCTTATTACTTCTGTGACACAATGTTAATTTATAAGCTGCTGCTTATTCTGCAGCTATTGGGGAAAATTAATCATAGCCTGTATTAAATCACTGAAGTGCTTGTATCGTTTGTTTTATAAGATTTTGTTATAAAAGCAATGAGAAGGACATTTAGAGTTTGTTGCCATTGATTGCTTAGCATGTAGATATTAACACAGGAATCAATTAACTTGATAGTATAACTATTGGAATGTAGGTTGATAAAAATTATTCTTTGTTTTAAAGGAGATTACTAGTGCAGCCTTGGGTTATGTTTGAATTTTGAATCTCCTTTTTTATTGGCTACCTGTTTGCAGTTGTCTTAGTCTTTGAACCATCGCTAGGGGAATTTCTTTTAAGTTTTAAAGATTTATTTATTTATTTATTAGGAAAGAGAGAGAGTGAGAGAGAGCATGAGAAGGGAGAAGGTCAGAGTGAGAAGCGGACTCCCCATGGAGCTGGGAGCCCGATGTGGGACTCCATCTGGGGAGTCTGTTGTGGGACTCGATCCCGGGACTCCGGGATCATGACCCGAGCCGAAGGCAGTCGCTCAAACAACTGCGCCACCCAGGGGCCCCTCTTTTAAGTTTTAAGGAGCTCGTGAGCATCTAAGAAGAGTCCTTGTGAATTACTTCCAGGTCTGAGCACGGCCCCTCCATGACTGACTTCTGATTATTGACTTGGGTACTTACCCAGTTTACCTGCTTTTTGGACTCAGGTCGGAGCCGCACCTGGGAGCTCGTGGGTGACGTGACAGACCCAGGAGCCAGCAGTCTCCAAGGGGGACTCTTGGCTGGAGAGGCCGGAGATTAGGAGGACAGGCAGGAGAAAGTAATGACTTTCCTCTCCTTGCTATTTTTCTATTTTTTTTTTCTCCCTTGGGAGACAGAGCAGTGTATTAAGATACAGAGCAGTGTATTAAGCAGTGTATCAGCACTGATTGTGAATACAGGTATAATTTGTTGCCTTAACAGTATCAGTTCATATATAATGATCTGTTTTGTGTGTATGTGTTTGTGTGTGTATATTGGGTCTTGATATTCCTGAAAGCTTTTTAAATAAGTAAATAGAAAAATCTACTTGAAGAATGAACAGGAACATTTTGAGAATGTAAAATGTCACTTGACCTGTATATGGTATTGTTTTTATTTTATTATTTTATTTTATTCTGTTCTATTATTTTATTTTATTTATTATTTTTTAGAGAGGGAGAGGAGTACAGAGAGGCATAAGAGAGGGAGAGAGAGACTGTCTTAAGCAGGCTCCACACCCAACATGGAACCCAGTGCAAGGCTCCATCTCAGGGCCCTGAGGTCATGACCTGAGCCTAAATCAAGAGTTGGACCCTTAACTGACAGGGCCACCAGACGCCCATTTTGTTGTTATTGTTGTTTGTAAAATTTTATTTATTTATTTGAGAGAGAAGGGGAGAGCACGGGCAGAGGGGGAGACAGAGGGGAGGGGGAGAAGCAGGCTTCCTGCCGAGCAGGGAGCCCCATGTGGGACTGGATCTCAGGACTCTGGGATCATGACCTGAACCGGAGGCAGATGCTTAGACTGAGCCAGCCAGGCGCCCAGGTTGCTATTTTTAATTGCTGTAGAAATCAGGTTAATCCTGTTCTAACTATTTCTGCCTAGACCTTTGCTTTTTTTTATAAAAGTGAGAAAAGCCAGAGAAAAATCATCAGATTTTATATAGATCTTTTCCAGTAATCAAGCATTTTGGGCTCTTTGATGCATAACTTTGAATAGTTATTCTCTTTATGTTTTGGATTATAAGTGGGACTCTAACTGCATTGGACTATAATTTGATAATGCTATTCATTTTCATGTTTAAATTACTAAAAATTCTTTTTTCTTTCAAGTACGAGAATCAAAAGAAAACTCGGATGTAAGAAATTATATAGTAATAATATATTCTATTTTTAATACTGAATTTACTTTAGAAAGGTGAGGGGAAGTTCCTTCTGGGAAGAACAACCCAGATGCCGGTCGGGTCTGGAGTGTGTGTGCGGGCAGCTTGGTCCTGGCTTAAGGCTTGTTCCAGTGCTGCCCGCATCTGCTTATCAGAGAATCGGGAATGTTTAGAAATGTGTGGAAGATCCAATCAGATGGCCACGACTGTCTGCCCTGCTGATAGAAGAGGAAAATTTTACATTGTTTAAGATACATTGTATTAAGGGCTCGGGGTGGCTCAGTTCATTAAGCCTTTGACTCATGAGATTGAGCCCTGCCTTGGACTCCACGGTGAATGGGGAGTCTGTTTGAGGATTCATTCATTCCCTCTGCCCCTTCTCCCACTCTCTCTCTCTCTCTATCTCTCTCTCTCAAATAAATAAATTCATAAATCTTTTCAAAAAGATACATTGTATTAAAAGCTGCAGAGAACCTTCAAATGCATTGAGATCAAGGTTTAGTCTAAAATGCAGAGACCCCGCCTCCCCCAACCCTTTCCTGTGAGAGTAGATGAGCCCTCACCGTTCTTTTCCTCCCTCCCTTTCTTCCTCCTTCTCCATCACTTTCTCTGAAGGACATGGAGCTGTGGGACTGAAGCAGATGTGCTGGCACGTGGTGCGCTTGGGGCTTGTTCCCTCCTTCCTTGTCTTGGTGACGCAGTCTCCGCCGGTGGAGGAGGAAGCCATTGGTAGTGAGAGGTGAAGTTGAGGATAGAAAAGGCTGTGCGACTAAAAGTATCATTGAGGCTCATTACATGTATATATGTATTTATTTTATTTACCTATTTTTTCGATTATTTATTTATTTGTAAGAGAGAGAGCGCACACAAGCAGGGTGAACAGCAGGCAGAGGGAGAAGCAGGCTCCCCACTGAGCAGGGAGCCCAACATGGGACTCGATCCCAGGACCCTGGGATCATGACCTGAGCTGAAGGCAGATGCTTAACTGATTGAGCTGCCCAGTTGCGACCCCGCCCCTTTTTAAAGATTATTTATTTGAGAGAAAGAGCAAGCAAGAGAGAACAGGAGTGGGGAGGGGAAGGGCAGAGGGAGACAGAGAAGCAGACCCCCTAATGAGCAGGGAGCCTGATCCCTGGACCCGAAGGCAGAAGCTTAACCGACTGAGCCACCCAGGCGGCCCACTTATTATATTTTTCATACAATCAGCTTTCCTTGCCTTTACATTTTGACACAAGGGAGACTGTGGAATTTCTTTTTCCTGGTTTCTTTTTTTTTTTTTTTCCGTCAACTCTCAACTGCCTTTTTGTTTTTCAGTGCTCATTCAACTTGTTAAAGCATGGAAAAGGAGGTAAAACATAGTTTATATGTGACATTAAAGTTCTTCCTTCATCAATTTCTTTGATTTAAAAAACTCTTAGAGTAGTAGGCTCTCTCTGTATTGTGTTCTAGAAGATGATTCTCTGCAGATGTTTGAAATAATCAGGTCCCTTTTAGAATTTGCTGGTGTGGGCAAGAACCACCTTTGTACAGCCACGGTTTTCTACACTGAAAATCAGGGGGGATTATCTGCATCAGAATCACCTGGGGTATTTGGGCAACTAAATTCTCTTTAAGGGGCACCAGGCGTGGCTCGGTTGTCGGGCGTCTGCCTTCGGTTGAGGTCGTGATCCCAGGGTTCTGGGATCGAGCCCTGCATCGGGCTCTCTGCTTGGCAGTGGGAAGCCAGCTTCTCTCTCTCCCACTCTCCCTGCTTGTGTTCCTTCTCTCACTGTGTGTCTGTCAAATAAGTAAATAAAATCTTTCAAAAAAATTCTTTTTAAAACGGTTCTCTTTGGGGGAACCTGGAAATCTACATTGAACTTTATAGGCAATTCTGACACATTCTAATGTTTCTGGGCCTCTGGAGCGCGGAAATACTAACTAGTGCTTTCCAGTCTTTTACTTTAGCATGGGCCACGGATATTATTTCATTTATTATTAATAACCCTGAGCGGTCATACAGCAAGTTTTCCCTGAATGTGGTGGGGCTTGGGTTTGATCCCAGTTCTACTTTAATCTAAGGGTTTACTGTCTCCTTTATTACTGTTTCTATATAATAGGGACGCATTTTGCTCCAGAGGTAGGCTGATATTCTTGCCTTAAGGCCGTTGGTGTGAGGCTTTCCATTTGTTAACCCAGCATTTTTCAAACTTCAGTGCTCATTGGAATCACCCGGAAGGCTTATTAAAACACAGATTGTGTTGAACCCTATTCCCAGAGTTTCTGCTTCTTCAGTTTGGAGCATCGCCTGCCTGATCATTTTCATTTCTGACAAGTTTCCACGTGCTGCTTCTGCTACTGCTGCTAACCTAGGATCATCCTGGGAGAACCTCTGTGTCAAGTCGGTAGTTCAGTGTGGTTTTGGAATAGTCCCTGGCCTAGCACACTCAGAAGGTACCCCCTCTCTCGAGACCCCAGGATTCTCCAACTCAGTGATTAATATCCTGTACAGCAGGAGACTCCAGGAGCCTGAGCCCACTATTTTACCACTTGGCAAGTATTTGGAATATCATCTTCACTTTGGAACAGTGGTTTTCAGCCTTCGCTTCCCCTACAGAAAAGCAGTGGGAGGATTATTCTCAGAATATCCTTGGAAATTTGAGGTGTTTGTTTTAATATAAAATGGCTACAGAAATAAACTTTGCTTTAATAAATACATTTTACTTTAATTTTGAGGTAATTGATGGTAATCCTAAATTTCTGGAGTCTTTTTTATTCTTTTTTTTTTTTTTTCAAATGGAAATTTGATTGACTTTTTAAAGGTGAAAATTTTCCTATACTCATCACAACACTTAACTGTAATGTAGATAATTCTAAAAAGTATAAGGGAACCTCTGAAAATTTCAGATGATTTGTTATTTCTTAGAGAAGGAGTGTCTATAGCCTGTTTACTTTCACTGAAGATCAGTAAAGGTGATAAGAAGTGGGTGTTAACTTCTCTTAAGTATTTTTTGCCCTCATAGTCGATATTCTGAAAATGACAACTGGAATGAGGAAAGAGAGAATTAGTTTCATGGACCAAATGCTCCATTTTAACTTCTTTTTAAAGGTTATAAAAGTCATACATGCTCATGGTAAAAAAAAAAAAAAAAAATCAACAGAATCCTTTTTGCTTCTTTAATTTGGAAGTGTTATTGGTACAATTCAAAAGAGCAGCCACAGAGCCCTCTTTAGCTGGCTTTTATTGTCTTTTGTTATGGTTTTTTTGTTTGTTTTTGTTCTTTTTGGTTACTTTTTACTTTTTTCTAGCCTTTTTTTTCCTTTGGTAGTTTTAGCTTTTACTCCAAAGGCATTTCATGGAGAAGTCAACTTTTTAAAAGTGATCCCCTATACAGTTTTAGGGATGAGTTGGCAAGACAGGTTTAAGGCAGGATCTTTCTGGCACCGTGTTTTCTCTCTTTGGCAAAAACAAACTCTCTACCTGTTTATAGAGCATATGGGTTTCATAAATTCTGTTTCAGCAGGTTGTTCTCATGCCACTTGCGTCCCTCATGCTATTCCTTTAAGTAAAGCGTGTATGTAGTAATGCAAGGTGTCCTGTTTAGATAACTTTTTAGACTAGGGTTATTCCAGCAACCTGAACTTCTATTGCATATACAATTTGGACACTAACTGTGTTGGGAAATTTTTTGGTAATTATATTTTCATTTCAGTTATTTAGATAAATATTATAGCTAATCTGGTTTTAAATCTCTGAAATTATGTTTGCAATTCTGGTGAGTCCCATTTTTGATATTATTATCCTGTTCGGTTTTTATCCTTTAGTTTTTTGGGGGGTCCTCAAGAACCTGGTGAAAGCTGGGGATCCTCTTCCCAGGAAAATAAATGCAAAATTTGCTTGAATTTCAGGGGAGTTTCAAACCTCTTTCCCTCTGGGTTGAGAATTCAGGCCCTTAATGTGAGTGACAGTCTCAGGTGTCCAGGTGTGTGGCTCGTGTGCCCAGGGTGGTCGGCTC
This sequence comes from Nasua narica, assembly GCA_028533885.1. Lineage (NCBI taxonomy): Eukaryota > Metazoa > Chordata > Mammalia > Carnivora > Procyonidae > Nasua > Nasua narica. Next base: position 8,748,412 of record CM052802.1, on the reverse strand, counting down.
TCTGGCCCAGGGAGGAAGGGGTTTGGGCTTTGGCAGTAAGTCAGCCCGTCGGAGAATGTGAGATGCCAGCGCCCGCGCTGCTTCTTTTCAGAGTGGATGGTGACCTTTCTGAGCTGCTGCTGCAACCACAGTAAGACAGACAGGACCGTTCCCGACATCAGTAGGACAGGGCTACTCATTTTACGACCATGAAGGGATGCTAAACTAGCTCTTGTTAACGCCACAGAGAAATTGTACACTCTAGGTACGAGGTAACGGCACAGCCCCCCAAAGCCCCACGTTGTCACGATTCTATAATTATCAAACTTTGAGGAAAGTACTCCATTGCCGTTAGTCAACAATTCTTACTTTACAGGCAGATTTGGGAAGTTTATTACATTTGAATCGTGAACCCCAGCCTCAGGTTGAGATTTATCAGCTGTGGGGTAGAGTCCAGAAGATCGCCCTTGTCCAGCGGGAAGCAGAGCCGGACGGTCGTTAGACGGGAGGACTCTGGAGAGTGAATATCTGGTTCCCATCCCAACTCTGCCACTTGCCAGCTGAGTGACCCCGGGCAACTTACGCAAGACACTGTGGTTCAGTTTCTTCCTCTGTAAAGTAGTACCTGTTTCATGGGGCTCAGGTCAGACAAAAAGGCTTCTCTTTCCATGCGGGAAGCGCTGAGTGGGTGGCGATAGACAGTGTTGCGTAATTATTAGATCCTGTTGCTATCATCACCATCAGTGAGATTGCCACAGGTAAAACCCAGGGGTTCAATGGATATTTTGACTCCCATTCTTAAATGCAGTTTTAAAGAATATAAATAACAAGCACTAAGGTTTATTGAACGTTCAGTGTGCCAGGCACAGCGCTGATTGCTTAAAGGTAATCTCTCCCGGGCGCCGGGGCGGCTCAGCTGGTTGGGCGGCTGCCTTCGGCTCAGGTCATGATCCTTGAGTTCCGGGATTGAGTCCCACATCAGGCTCCCGGCTCCACGGGGAGTCTGCTTCTTCCTCTGACCTTCTCTCCTTTCATGCTCTCTCTCACTTTCTCTGTCCATCAAATAAATAAATAAAATCTTTAAAAAAAAAAAGTAATCTCTTCTTTAATCATTAATACAACTCTTGGAGATAAGTCCTCATATTTTGGTTTCATGGATGAGGAAAGTCATTCTTTAGGTAATAAGTTATAGAGCCGGGGTTCTTTTTTATTCTCTGTGTGTGTGTGTGTGTGTGTGTGTGTGTGTGTGTGTGTGTATGTTATAAAAAGCATAATTGAGGGGCCCCTGGGTGGCTCAGTGGGTTAAAGCCTCTGCCTTCGGCTCAGGTCATGATCTCAGCGTCCTGGGATCGAGCCCCACATCGGGCTCTCTGCTCAGCAAGGAGCCTGCTTCCCTCCCTCTCTCTGCCTGCCACTCTGCCTACTTGTGATCTCTCTGTCAAATAAATAAATAAAATCTTTTAAAAAAACCCCATAATTGGACATTTATTGTGGCTCATTTAGCTTTGTGATTTTATTAAAACAAATCAATCTGTTAAAAGTATTACTTATTTTAGTCCTTAGCTCTTGAGGATCTTCATATTTCTCTTTGGTATTTTAGGAAATGTAATTTTAGACACATTTCCCTTTTCACTCTGGGTCCACTGTTTAGGAAGAAGTTCTTGGAAAAACAGAGAGAAAACAAGAAGCTTTTCCTAAGTCTTGAATGTCAGAGTAGTGGCCTCCAGGATTTGAACTTGATTAGAGGGGGGACAGCCCGTCTTGGTGGAGGTCTTCTCTCTCTCCTCCAGTCCATTCAGAGTTCAGCTTCACGCGGGCCCCGTGGGCTCCTAGCCTCATGGGAACCGGTACGACTTGTGCCAAGGAGACGTTCTCGTTAATGGCGGGCCCCCAATGTAGCACTGAATCTGCCATCAGTATTACTGGGACGCATCAGTAAGGAAACATAGAGTAGCTTGGCTGAGCCTGTCCTTTTTCTAGAATGGTTTTTAAATTTTTTTAAATTTTGGAAGTAATTATGCCTGTGAATTGGTAGTAAATTAGCAGTATTCTGAATCTAGCCAAATCTGTTCTCAATCAGTTTATATGGTGTATTCTGGAGAATTTGGCTGTAACATAAGTTGAAAAGCTGCCTTTGGAATCAGTAGCAGTAAAAAACCATTTGAGCCTTGGTCATGTGATTTTCAATCTACTGTAAGGTTTTTGGAACAAGGGTTTAAAGGAAGATACAGGAGAAAATAACGATATGGACTTAGAAGAACTAAAGTGATACTGAACAGATAGTAATTGTGACGGATGTAAAACCCTTATTCTGCTCCTAGTCCCTGAGCAACTGTGCACCTAATAGACAGGAGCACTGGGAGTCAAGGGCACATTCATTGTACCCTATGCCTTCCCAGGTTAACTCAATCCAGTATGGTTTCTAAAGTAGGAAACTGAACTGAAAGGTTTGTTCAGGGTCACACAGCTAGTGAATAATCTGGAAGCTAAAATTTGATCTTGGGTTTCTTTGACTCAAATTTTCATGAAATTTTGAGAGATCTGTGGCTGGAAAAGGCTTCTTGAGGAGTCAGTGAAAGAGGAAACAGGGCCTTTAAGAGCCCAGACCAAGATAAGGGTAAGAGTTTGAGATTTAGGCAAGGAGGGTGGCAGGAGCTGAGATCAGGACAGCTTGATCAAGGAAGGAGCTTGTAAAGGAGCCGAGTCAGCAATTGGGGCAGCTCTGGGGGGGGGGGCGGGGATGACACTGGTAAGGTTAATTTGGTTAAGATTATGGAGGGATTAAAAAAAAAAACGATAGCTAAGTGTTAGTGTTAAGTGGTACAGCATACATGTTAAAGATAGAATGGTGCGTGTTGGGGGCTAAGAAACTGAAAGATTAAATGATCTATATTTAGTGGGTTTTCCTGGGGGAAAGGATATTGATGGCAAAGGGATCCGTAGGAAGTTCTTGTGGTCTTTCAGGTGAAAGCTGCAGTCAGCCCCATAGCCTCAGCCCCCTCTGGATTCCTGAATTTGTCTTTAATATTGTTAACTCCATTTTCATTAAAATGGAAAATTTCAAACATAGACAGAAGTAGCCCTGTGCACCCATCACTCAGTTTTCAGTAGCTATAGGGCCAATCTTGTTGTATCCACACTCTCTTCCCTCAATTCCCAACCCCCATTCTCAATCGTTTTTTGAAGTAAGTCCCAGACAACATATCATTTAATCTGTAAATATTTTACTATATAACTCTAAAACATAAAGGGCTTTAAAAAGTAAACACAATACAATCATCTCATTTATTTTTTTTTTAAAGATTTTGTTTATCTGACAGAAAGAGATCACAAGTAGGCGGAGAGGCAGGCAGAGGGAGAGGAGGAAGCAGGCTCCCGGCTGAGCAGAGAGCCTGATGGGGGACTCGATCCCAGGACCCCGAGATCATGACCTGAGCTGAAGGCAGAGGCTTAACCCACTGAGCCACCCAGGCGCCCACAATGATCACATTTAAAACATAATTTTTCATATCAATTATCCAAATTTCTAGAAGCTTCATAAATGAAATAAATGTTTAATTTATGTTATATGGTAGTTTGAATCAAGATCCAAGTGAAGTCCAGTCTTAGAATTGGTTGATTCCTTCTCATCTCTAGGATTTCCCTTTGTCTCATCTCTCTCTCTTTCCTCTTGTTTTCTTTTTACTATTGCAACTTATTTGTTGAAGAAAGTAGGTCATATGTCTAGTAGAGATTCCCAGTTTGAGATTTGCTGATTGATTTGCTGTGGCTTAGTGTGTTCTTTGGTCCTTTTTATTTCCTATAAATTGGTAGTTAGATATACAGGCTTTATCGAACTCATTATCTTTTTTTTTTTTTTGGCAAGAATATTAAATTGCTGGTTTGTTTGTTAGGAGATATAGAATGTCTTGATTTTTCTTTCTTTTGTGATGGCACCACTGATGCTTGCCATAGTCTTTTCCCTCTCTCTCAATTATTATTATTATTATTATTATTTATTTTACTATATTCAAGACCACCAGTAACAAACAGCAAAATGTGTTTTGTAGCACATTGCTTCCAGGCAATGTAGCTGTTAACATGATAAATATTCTTGGACATGAGCCCAAGTTTTGTTCAGTTTTATGTTGTCCTCCTACATTTATTTTTGTATTGCTATGTCTAATTCTAAGTGTAAGCTTTTCAAAGCCGTTCAGTCAGTCATTCACCAGCCTCTTATTGAATACCTGTCCATGCTTGGCACTGGGAGCCCAAGAGGAAGTGAGAATCCAGTCCAGGAGATGCACAAACGAACAGCTGAGATACAGCATTGTAAATTCTTTAAAAAAAATATATTTTAGTTATTTATTTTGAGAGGGTGGGTGCACAGGAGTTGGGGGGGAGGGACAGAGGGAGAAGGAGAGAGAATCTTAAACAGGCTCCATGCTCAACATGGAGCCTGACCCGCAACTCGGTCTCACATCGCTGAGATCATGACCTGAGCCAAAATCAAGAAGCAGATGCTTAGCTGACGCATCTGCGCACGCACGCACCCCCAGCATTGCAAATTCTTTAAGACGAGCGCATCTGAAGTCGGTGTGGGGGAGTGGTTTGGGGGCACGGTGGGGCTAATGTTTAGCAGGATCTTGAGGACAGCCAGATGTTTTGCAGACGCAGAAGGAGAGGCATCCGGTCAGGACCAAGCTAGACCAAGAGAGCTGCTCCTGCAGATGCGTGGTACCGCGGGGAGCTGAGAGCAGTCCAGCGGGTGACGTGGGGACTTGCGGTGGGCCCTGGGGAAGACCAGGATGAAGCTGGGGCAGCAGCTGGAGGATGTTTGCCCCACTCTTCGGTGCCGAACTGGGCTATGGATTTCATTCTGTAGGCACCGAGGAGGAGGCCTTTTCTTTTTAATACTTACTTATTTCAGAGAGAACGTGAGTGGGAGTGGGAGCAGGGGTTGGGGTAGAGGGAGAGAATCTCAGGCCGACTCCCTGCTGAGCACAGAGCCCAACGCAGGGCTGGATCCCATGACCCCAAGCTCAGGGCCTGAGCTGAAACCAAGAGTCGGATGCTCAACCGACCGAGCCACCCAGGCGCCCCAGGAGGAGGCCCTTTCCAAGCAGCGGGCACTGTGACCATTTGTATTTTAGCAGGTCGGCTCTGGTGACATGGTGGGCAAGGGGCTGTCGTGAAAAGCCGCCCAAGTAGAGGACTGGCAGTTGGGGAAAGAAAAACGGGAGCAGACTTGCAGTGACTTGGGGTGCGGTGATGTGTCGGAAGTGTGTGAGTGGTGGAAGATACAAATCTCTGAGAAGTCCCCTGTGGAAGGGGTGGCCCTTGACCAGGTGGCAAGCCGAGGGAGGAGGAGGACGGTCCTTCCCTAGCATGGTGTATGGAACGGACTCTACCCTTCAGCAGAGATGTTTATAGTGCAGTTACGGTATGCGGAACTTGAAGTAGAGATTTGGGGATCGTCACCATCTGGGGACCAGTGTGGATGGAATCTTTGGGATAAAGATCTGAGAGAGACCAGTTTTCGGGGGACCGGCAGAAAGAGTGGAACCAGCAGAGGAGCCTTAAATGAACATACTCTGGGAAGACTGGGTTCTCTTTATATTGCTTTCTGCCAGCCTGTGGACTTTAAATAACTATTCACTGATAATGAGTGGTAGAGAGAGCAGTTTTATATTCAAATTTGTGGGAGTTGTAAAGATGGTAGTATTTCTTATTGATTCACAATATTGTAACTGAATATTTTGGAACTATCCCATGTATGAAACAGTGGATTCATAATTTCTGAAAGGGGAATTTAAGAGAATATATGGAAGAGCAGGGTCATGCCTTTAAAAAAGTAAAAAATTACAGGAAGTCCTTGTTATGTAATAGTGTTTGAGGCTTCCAGTGGTCTCCCAAGTAGTTAGGATAGAATTGGAGAATTGTCCATCACACTGAGACGGTAGAACTGTGTAGACATTTGCTGTGCACGCCATTCAAGCTTTTGCTTCCTTGTGAAAAACAAGATGGTGCGAGGGCCTATCTTATGGGACTGCGGTAAAGGTGGGCCATGCGTCACAGAGCCCTGCCTGCAAATGTCAGCTGTCCTTGTTAATGACATTTCCATTAGGGTGTTCCTGAGAAGGCAGGGGGTGATTGTGCCATTCTGAAGTGGATATGTTATAGATTTATATTGCTTTCCTTTTGGGAAGGATATTTTACACTTACTTTTCTACAAACTAAAGCCAAGGGGGTCAATAGCATGCTAAGTTTCTTGATCAGAGTAATGATTGCACATGACCTGTAGCCCCATGTGGCCATGGGGCCTTTTCTCTGTGGCGATGACATCACCCTCGTCCCACTACTGTGTCTCGTATGCGAGGACCGCTTCTTTTCCCCGTTAGTCATTGGAACTGATGATGGGAGTTTCCAAAGCAGGGAGAAGAAAGGAGCAAGGTGTTTACTCTGACCTAGATATCGCAGGATGTTATGAGGCCATTCAGGTCCTCGTCATCTCACTCTGGATTATTGCAAGGGTAATAAGTGTATTATTTGTAGCACATCTCTACTTCATGTGATTATTGGAAAAACCTTTCTTAAGGAACCAGAAAATCACCATGTGTTCTAGATGGCTTTTTGCTAGCTTCTGGACGTCACCCTCCCCGGCCCCTTTGTACCAGTTGTGTGTCTAGGACTGAGGTGTGCTCTTCACCACATCTCATCCCAACTCCCCTCCCCCACCCCCGGTCGTCCTGTGATTTGTACTCTGAGGCTGGATTTTATTATGGTGCTGCATGAGGTAGGGAAAGACCAGGAACAACCTAAATGTCCATCAGGAGGGGACTGGTTAGACAAGCCTCAGTGCTGTCAGGTAATGCGACACCATGTAGCATTAAGAAAAGAATGGATATTAGTTGCAGATATGGAACAAGCTCTACAACATATTGTTAAGGGACCAAGAAATACACTGTGTACAGGAAATAGGCCCCGCTGTGTTGAAAGGAATGAGGATTTAAATTCACATTTATACTTGGTAATGCACTGAGCAGTTGTGGAAAGAAACAGCATCTTTCGGGCAGCAGCCCTTGCGGAGGGCAGCCTGGCAGGGAGGTGGTCACTCTTTCCAGTGTGCAGCGCTTTGTATCTTTTGAACTCACCATGGGAATACTTCCTCTTTTTATTTTTTCTGAAAAAGTGTCCTTGACATTTTATTGTACATTTTCCTTAAAGTCTTGTGTTGCCATTAGTACTTAATTCATTCTACCGTAAAAGAAAACAGAAGCACCTGGGCTCTTTGCCTTGACAGTAGACCCATGTGACAGTTTTGGTCTTCTCCCTCCTCAGGGTACGAGTGGGACACGAGTGTTTCCTGCCTGCTCGCGCTCCACACTGTAAGCTGTGAAGGAGCCAGCGGAAGGGGGCTCCCATGCTGGGCATTCAGTAGACGTCCACCACGTCCACTCAAAGAAACGAGTCTTCCCCTTCCTCGGGGAAGACTTCCGAAGCAGATGTGTACATACCCCAACTCCAAGCTCTCTTCACACCTTTGTTGTTTTCTGAGTCAGTGCTTTAGCTTTGACTCATAACATAAAGAAGGTTAAAACCAGAATCCATCAATGGTTCAAAGTTTGTGGGCGAGGTGAAGAAAACTAATATTGATAAAGAACTGGGAAGGGGTAAACCACATTCCCCACTTGCGGTTCTCTTGTATTGCAGAATTATCACCGTGAGAGCCTCTCTTAAATAGCCAAGGCTTTGTATATGTTTGCCGGAGGAACACAGTACTAATGGGCATGTAAGCTTGTGTACACGCTCGTGTGCACTAGTTCGAACTCGTAAATAACCGAAGATGGCAATGATGTATTAAGAATGTGAGGATGTGTCTTGTCATTTGTATATAAGATGCGATGCTGAACATACTCTTTATTTTCTGATACCGACACTGCCCTCTTATTGTCTATTAAAGTACTCATTGCCACTACTCTTCTTGAGGTGAAAATAAGTACATACTAGAAAATAAATATAGCTCTGAAGGGGGAAAAGCTCAGGTTTGTTATAGAATATAACCTTTCTATCTCTATTAAAGCTGCCAGATGTAGACTTTATAGCCCCCATGTGAATTATATATAGATGATGATTGTTTTAGGTTAAAACTTGGTACCTTTTCTGGATGTTTTCTCAGTTAAATTAATCCTTATGTTTCAACATAAATTGAGGCAGAACAAGTTCCTGTTTCAGCAGTTCTCACTAAATTTTGTTTCGGTTTTATTTCCAACTGAATTTAATAATTGAAAGCCTCTCGCAGTTAGGAATAGTGTCTGAGACTTTGGTAGAATCTAATTATTTTGAACTTTTAAAGCCTTAAAAAGTGAAATGTAAAGCCATAGTAAAATTTTCTGATAGCTTTCATAGTCTATTAGTTCAGTGTTGCTTATTTTAGAGGGGACAGTATCTAAATTGAAATGTGTATTCATTATAGTTGTAATGGTCTCTTTCAACTCTTTTAAAAATCAGTTCATTTAGCTACAAAGAGAAAATAAGAAACATTTAAAAGGCTAATAAGCATAGGGCATGTGAGTCTGTTCCTGTTTCTTAACCGACGTTTACTAAAAAAAAAAAAAAAAGTGTCTGCGCCCTGCCCATAAACTCTGTGTGCGCACACGCGTGTATTTGAGGAACTAGCGGGGGTCTGCTCATTTGTTTGCCCATTGTGAGGCTGTCCAGCACCTTTGTGGGGTTCTCTTTTTTTGTACCAGGGTGAAGGCCCTGAATGGAGGCCTTGTGCCCTACTCAATTTGAAATCCTCACTGTTAATCTAAAGGAACCCGCAGGGCACCCAGCGGGAAGTCTGTGTGTCCAGTGGAGGTCTGGGATCTGGAAGCCTCGAAGCCTCGGTGCTGGGAGCAGGGGGTGCAGTGAGAGTGCTAATAATCTTTTAGCCTCGGCTTTTGTCCCCCTCGGCCTAATTGTTACCCTCTGCTGGCAGCCAGATTGAAGAACTACCCTTTTGGGTGTCCTGGATTGCACGTGCTCACTGAGGCCTCACCTAACTGTGCTTACCAGATTAAAACCCCGCACGACTGGGCTTTAACTCTCTGACAAAAGCATAGTACTGACTGGGCATTGTGCATTCCTTTTAGAGGTTAGGTATTTTGATGAATCGTGTGTGTGTGTGTGTGTAGCTTTATTTAAAGGATGGAAGGGTTGCTTGGGAAATACTGCATTATTGGCCTGCTCTTTCTTACAGAGCCTGCTGAAAACCAGCCCTTGGCCGGTTAAATCTAGTTGGTACAGTTTGTGTACTTTATAGTACTAGCTATTGGTCCAAAGTTTCTTGGCTTAAGAAGCCATGTAATTTTAAGTGTATACTGTGTGAGAAAGGGGTGGGGCAGTGGAAGCTTTTTATAGGGCTTCAACTCATAAACATTAATTTTTAAAGTAATATTTTGAGCATTTAACAGGAGAAGTAGAAACTGTATATAATGTTTCCTTGATACGAACACTGACAGGGCAAGGGAGAGAATTCTGTTTTTAAGTGATATTTTCTATTCTTTTTTTTTCTCCACTCAGAAACTGGTTCTTCAACTTTCAGGGCCAATTAAGCCATGCTATAATAAGTATTTTATATTCTGTCCTGCTGTTTGACTCTGGGTGTAAAGGGTGGTAGAATGTTTAGTAGCTGAGCGTACATAGTTAAACAGCCAGAGATTGGGTATATAGTAAGTTTGGTATGGTGTGGTATGTGGTTTATATGATAGTATTTCAGCACAATACTGAAACCATGCAGAATACCTCCTGGAAAAGTGTTCAACAGGATGCCAGAAAGGCCGTGTTAATGATAAGTTTCTCATACCTCAGCAGGTTTTTTGGGCGTGTTTTGTTTCCCTACTGCTGTTTTATTCTTTACTGTGGTTCTCTGGAAACTATGCCACGTGAACATATGGAATCCTATACATGAATGTTTATTGGTTC
>CM052802.1:8720161-8737985 GCA_028533885.1 Nasua narica | reverse complement strand
GGTACCATGGAACTGTGTTATATCCGAATTTCCTATTGGGTAGTTTGTAGATTTATGCTGCATTTTTATTCAAGTGTCAATGATATAAATTTTGCCTTTTTACTAAAAGTTAAAGATAATCCCTCATATTTGTAACCTCTAGTTTGTAATTTGGAACTAAGGAAATTGTGGGTGTTACCTTTACATTTTAAAAAATGTAGTGTAGTGATACTAATGTATGATTATTCTTGAGTGTATATGTGACTGTGAAGAAGGAAGCTTCTCTAGCAATTACTTCTTAATCTTTTTGATTATATTGAGATAGCTTTTGTAATTTCTTTACGTGTGATATTTTCTTTAGCATGTTTGTTACATGGTTAAATTTCTATGACAAGAAATCAAGATGTTTCCAATGTCTTTATGCTAGATCTACAATTTGGCCTCTCAGTAAGTTGTCCACTCACCATTGTTTGAACTGGTGTCTCTCTGTATTTGCATGGCATTAAATTCTTGGTGATCTTCAGTAGCTACAGCAGTTACGTTCCAGCTGACTTAGATCTTCACATCATCCACAGTAAAGCAAATAACCGACAAATTAATATTTGTCCTCTTGTTGTCTTGGGGCCATGACCAGTGATATTTACTTATCACTTAATTCACTCCGATCTAAGCTTAGAACAGATCTTTCTTCATAACGTCCACTTACTGCTCTACCTCTTAATCATACTGCTTTCCCCCCATTGAGATATATTAGCTTACATACTCCTGATCTTACCATTTTTAGCAAACCTTAGCATATAGCAGATATTAAAAGTAGCTTGAAGAACTCTATCTCCTGGGAACAGTATCACTTAAAATTCAAGCACATTCTGTGTTTTTTTCTACCTCTATTATTGATATGAAGTGAAGCCAGCATTTAAGCAAAATACACTGTGGAGGGTCCAAAAAAAAAAAAAAAAGCTATAGCTTATTAGCTCTTTATCTTAAAAACATTGAGTATATCTCAATTTCTATTTTAAGATAACTCCCCAAATATTATTTAATATCCTTTTTTTGTTGGATCTTTTGATATATTTTTATTGCTTGTGCCATTACTGTTTATCTTTTTATTACACCTGTTTTTATAGCCGTCTTGACTCCCCTATTAGACGAGGATTTTTTTCAGAATATTTATTATGTCTTATTCAGTAAGTATTTTCCTAATAGATTTTACGTAAAAACTTTTAAACATGTTCTTCCACTAGCATCAGACTCTCTTTTCGTTGCTGAAGGGATTTTTTTCCCAAGGTATTGACCTGATAGCCGTAGAGCCCATGTTCTTCAAATCTGCTGATACTAAAGGATTATATGAGTGCGTGATCTGTATTAACAGGACGGGGTTTTTGTCCAAACCATTTCCTTTTATTATAAAATGACCCTTGAATATTACCTGGTAGCCTTAAGCTTCCGTAGAAGAAGTGGGCACTTTTGGAAAATTAAGCTAAAAGTAGTGTGAAAAACATTCTTTTCTTAGTAGCATGAAAACATTCTTTTAATTGTAAAAATAAATAAATTGACAGGAACAATAATCATAATTTCAGTAAATATGGCACGGGTATGTTGCTATAAATATTTATAAAATATTTATAAAGATGTATACACGGAAGTGAACAAACAAAAGGTTTGATTTCTCTTCCTTGAACTAAGCACACAGTACTTTGTCCTCCAGGGATCTAAAGAGCCCTTGGTTTTTCTCAGATTATAGCAAACCTGTTTCATTCTTTCAAGATGCCTGCCATCAGTTGGTGTTTCAGGTAGTAGGTCCATTATTCTGTTTACCTAAGATACAGAATGCCATCAGTCACATTCTAATAGCCTTTGAGAAGCCCATCAGGTCTTCTGACCCTTTCTTCTTTAAATAGAAAATATCTAAAGAGATCGACATTAAAAGGGATTTTATCTTTCAGAGTTTAGTTTAAAAGAAAACCCTAAATGTCATGTGGAATAATGCTTATGGTACTTCCGTTGAGTTTGCAATTAGAAGGGAATATTGAGGTTTAGATAAAACATATGTTTTTTGGCCCTTTGTGAAAGGAAGGAGGTTGTAAATGCTGGTTGTTCTTTGAAATAGAGGGTGTTAAACAGGATATTGGAAGTCGAAAGAGGGTGGTTGGAAAACTGCTATTACCAAGAATATTCTTTGGGGGTTATGTATTAGCAACAGAGCCTACAATGATTTGCCTTTCCTGCAAAAGAATACTCTGTGTGTCTGTTTGTTTTTTAAATCTTTAATGACACTTATGTTGGGTAGTGGTAAAAGGTCATGTACTTTGGAAGCATATATGAATATTGATGATATGTTAATGAGGACATTTTAACTGTGTGGATTTGATAATATAGTTCTTGTGAACAATTGGAAACAAACTGGAAAAAGCTAGGTGAAGAATTTAACTGGATTTTGTATTTTTATTAAGTTTTCAACCCAACTAAAAATACAAATTGTTATAATGATCTTGACCTGTTAGGTGGCAGATTTTCATAAAAGTCAAAATCTACCAAGTAAGAATTAGATGCATGGCTGCTGAATGAACTCCTCCACAACTTTTTTTATCTGTATCTTGAACTCGATTTAGGTGGTTTTCAGTAAAAGGTTAAGAATGTAGCTGTCTTCTTTTGCTTGAGCCCTCTCAAATCACTCTGAACATTTCAAAAATTATAAGTTAATAAAAGAGAAATCTAATCTGTTGTCAGCATTGATACTGCCTGTGTGCAGCCGACGACGTGCGCTGTTTATGAGTTCTCTAAATGTCAAGAGAGCAGCGTCTCACGAAAGGGAGCAGGAGGCTCTCTGAAGGCTGGTGCCTTGTTAGGTAGAGCATCTGCAGATCCAGTTAGCCGGGGGCATAGTTTCGAAACTGAAGGTGCAGAGACATTTTGCTATCTTGGTAAAGTTTTAAATGGAACATGTAGTAGTTGCTTTTTTTTTTTTTTTTTACCTAGGATTTACCATGTTCCCAAATGTAATTTTAGTAACTGATCTACTCCATGTGGAGACATCAATTCTTTTTGGGTTAAGGTTGAAAGAAACATGTGAAGACCTTACTTGAAAGTCCTAATTTAGGGAAAGTGATAGTGACTTTGACAAATGTTATTTTCTAACATGGATTATTCCTTTAAGATGTGACGTTCTATAATTTTATCCCCTCGAGTATTTTTGTGATACTGGTGGTCATGTTGAAAATAGAGGATAATTCTTGAACAAGGTAAGAGGTAGCAGGAAGTGGGAAAGTAGGTTTCTCCTTTTAAAATAATCTTCCACTTAAATGTTTGTTCTGTAAATGAATACTCAATAAAACCTCACCAGTTTGGATTTTGTCCAGGTAAAAGCAGGCTAAATATATGGAAAGTTTGAATAAATTAATATTTGAAAAGAACTGGAGTTTGCTTTTAAATAACTGAAATGTTTGTGTGCAAAGTGTTTCTAAATTGAGATCTTTAGTCCTGTTGAAATAAGTGGATAATTCTAAATTTATTATAGCTGAGATATTTGCTTAGTGGCAGCATGTTATTTTTAAAAATTCATTTAACTTTTAAAAACATTTTAACTAGGCATACCCCCTGCAAACTTTTTCACATAATATCCTGAAGATTTCCATTTAAAATATGGGGGGGAAATGAATTTCAACCCATTTTATGGGACTGTCAATTCTAAAAAAATTAATGAAGGAGTACTATAAAAAATAGACACTGGACAAAATTGGAGATGAAACATAACTGATTTGCAGGATATTGGTTCTGATAATAGAAGGATAACTATGATCTATAGTTGATAAATGAGGCTCATTAAGTAAGGGATGAAAAATGCAGATATTCCTGGCTGATAGAGAAGTCAGATTGTGCCATAACAAATTGGGGATGGAGGGTTTCGAGCCAGCTTGCAGCTCTGCAGGTGAGCTGCGTGAGGCCCTGGAGCCTTCTCTGTGGCCCCACAGGCTGGGCCCACGCAGCTCCGGGTCTGCCCACAGAGAGCCCCAGAACCACACCTGGACCCCCAGGCCTCTCCGGGGGAGCAGGGGCTGCGCGCACAAAGGGGAGAACAGTAGCCATTGTCTTTAGTATAAAGCACGGCAAGCTGCGGGTGAGCAATGCTCGTGGGGGCTTGGGTTGGGAGAGGTTGTCAGACGGTGTGGCTCCTTCCGGTTTTAATCTGAAATTTGTATGCTAGGACGAAAAAAATGACTGCTATTCAGAGGTACCTTTTCTCATTCGAACCTGCTGTTCCTACAAAAGGCAGTTCTTGGCGTGTTGGACTAGGAAGCCTCCTTCCTCCATTCTTCGGGTGCCCCTCCTGTTCTCCGGTGTCGGGGGAAGTCAGTGGGCTTCCCCGGAATATGCAGGCGTGGCCGTTGAAAGGGGTGGAGTACGGTTGACTTTGTGGTGCCCAAGTCAGGTGGGAAGTAGATTTTACTTCACAAATTTCCACTCTGTAGGTAACCGAAGGCAGCCCTCGAGGTTATGTAATGAGAGATACAGAACCAACAGGAGCTCAGTCACCTGTGTGGACTGAATAATTGCTTTTATTTTTCTTTTGGACTGGAAGTAACTATTTTTAATATTTACTGTGAGTTTAGGAGAGGAAATAAATATATGTAGAGAGGAAAATTTTTTATTCTTCCCTCACACTGTAGGATTTTTTGAAGTGTCTCTCTTTCTCATCTTTTTCTTTTGCCTTCTCTAAATTGTTGTAAAATAACTGAATGGTCTTGTTTTCCTTTGTTTGGGTCAAGAAATTTTAGCTGAAAATTGTTACTGTGTGAAAGAAGATTATTGACTCAACAAGCCTTCAATTTTCCGTGAATAACACTCCCACCCCCTAGCTTCAGGAACATGCCGTGCATGCATTCTATTTTAAAATACAGACTGTAATTTAAAACAGGCAGTTTGATGCCCCACTGAACTTTGTTTAAGCCTGGAATAAAAGAGGGGAGAAAAAGCTTTAAACTACAAAAAAGTGACTAAGCTTTCTCAACCACTTTTCTTCATAATGCATTCTATTTAAGAAAAAAAAAAAAGCTGTCAGGTACTATTGTTGTCTTTTTCCACAGGACCTAAATTTTATCCAGTGTTAAATTGTGGTGTGTGCGTCTTTTCACTTGATTTCATTATCAGGCTATCATTTGAATTTTTTAAGTGTTGGGAGGAGTAGTCATGTATGGTGTAATCTGTGTGCCTACATTTGCGTGTTCTGTCCATGTTCAGTGCATGTGAGAACATCCTAAAATTAAATACATAATTTTTAGTGCTCACGTATTGATAGCTCATTTTCTAGAGTCCTCTTGATTTAAATAGTACCTAATTATTAGATCAGAATGATAGTAAATAATATTATGGTTAAATATCTATATCAGATCATTATAAAAATGATTAGCTAGAAGTAGTTTATTTTACCCCCTCCCCTTTTTTATCCTCACAAAAAGAAAACGAGCAGCTTAGGATGACTTGTATGGAAGGAATGATGACTTTATTCTGAGAAAGTAATATTTTTTAACCTGGACCTCTGTGCTAATGATGCTGCTGAAGGCAAACAGGCTTAAGTCTTGGCTGGGATTCTGGTTCATGTATACCTTTCACTAATGGCTCATGTATGGCTCCAGTAGTGGTCTCTCCCTCCCATTTTTGGGTGCCATGTACTTTTGAACATATTTAGAGATTTGGGGCTGCCCAGTTGAGACTGGAGCTTTATTATGCAGATCACAGGAGAGCCAAGGGCCTTCTTGTGGACTCATCTACAATGTCTCTGAGACTGCGGAGGGCTCCCTCTCCCCACTGCAGCATCAGTGTGGCCGTCTGATGTCTTCGATTGTAGGGGGTTTTGGGAGAAGGGAGAAAAGTTCATGGGAAAGGTTGAGAAGTACATATGCCGGGTGTCATTATGACCACCTGGTAAGGTAGGAGGAAGGGACAAGAAACAAATAAGCTGCAGGACAATGCCATTTTACCTTAGTAATGCAAAGTCTAATGCCTTTCCCACCAGCTCAATGGGAACCCAGTGGAGACGGCTCTCTGAACCAACATAATCAGCAGTTGGTTTTCAGGCCTATGGAGGGAAGACCCTGATGGTCTCTCTCTGAGGCCTCCACTCACATCCAGCACTCCAGGTTCACATCTGAGTACATTCGTGTGCTAGAAAGTAACTGAGTAAGCACTGTGCGCTTTTTAAACTGAGCTGGACCGCGAATGGAAATACTAGCAACCCAAGGACACGGAAACCACCCTTTGTTCTTGATGAACCCAAGTCAGTTTCAGGAAAGATGTCCCCTGGATTTCTGCATTTTTGTGTTTTCTTTTCCTCCTTCCTTCTTCCCTCCCTTCCTACCTTCCTTCCTGTCTTGGGGGCTCCCTGGTTTGATCTGGGTAGCGTGGTATGTTGGTTACAAGCCTCTCTTTTGCTTGTGATTTTATTCCTGTCACTGTCACAGCACAGAATGGTGGTGACAGTGGCACATAGCTGTGCCCGAACCACAGGTAAATGTCTTCTCTGAAACTAGGCCAGAATGAGTGAGCACAGCAGTATCCTGCCGCCTTCTGAGACTTACACCCCCATACCATGTCCCCCCCCCCAATTTCTCATGTAAGTAGGGGTCTTCATCAGTCTTTATTTCTCTCGTGGATACTGGTAGTTGGGAAGTGCAGTGTTCCAGTTAAAGCCTTCTAATGACCCTAGAAGTATGTGGTTGGTTTTTTGTAATTACTGTATCTGGAGGAAATTCGGCTTCAAAATAGTAATAATTAGGTATAATAATTTATTGGATACCATTTTTTAAAGTCTTGTTTTACGTAAGTAAAAATTGCAGTTAACTAAGGCTGGAAACTGCTAGTAAAAGGACAATAGCTGTGCCCAGAGTGAGGGTCTTCGTGAATACTGTAGGTGTGAGTTGCATGAACTTTTAAGTCATGCACATCCTGACATCTATTTTGTCCACTCAAAGCCGGATCCCACCCCATTTCTTCTATTTTTTGAAAGTCTGGTACTTTCAAGTTACCAAGACAAGTGAATTGTTCCCTGCCTTTAATTTATGCAAAGCCTTTATTTTCAAAATGCCTTTATTACCACTGGAGGCAAGGAGACAACTTTAGAGGCTAGTGTATTATCTCACTAATGAGGTTGAGTCAGATTATTAAAAAATGTTGGCAGTAAGAATGCAGATGGAGAAAACTGTTGAAATAAAGGGAGGGATGAATGATAGACGCTTTTAAGGTTTTTAAGCTTAGCGGCCAGGAGGTGCGTGTTGGTATTGACGGCAAACACAGAGAAATGGTGGTGGGAATTGGTTTAGGGGAAAGAGACTACCCAGAGATTTTATGAGACTGAGAAGCAAGTCCTGAATAAATTTCCTTGAATTCTACAACTCCTAAAAGAAAGCATTTCATCTTTGCTACCGATGCCTTATTTTTTGTATAGTTCTTTATATAAGAGATAAAGCATTGCCATAAATAGGAGCTGATGTTGAAAGAGTGATAGCAGTGGCTATAACTTCACGTTTCGTGTAAATTCTTGGAGATGATGTGAAGAATATTGGAGCAGAGTTTGCATAAACAGCAGATCGTAGCAGAGTGTTTCTAACTCTAACATGGAGTGAGACGAGTGCAATCTCAAAAATAAATGAAACTAGATATAAGTCAGTTAGGATTCGTGGCTGGTCCCATTGTCTCTGCTTTGGGGCTAGTCTAGTAAGTTTATGTCCTAATCTCCTTTCCTTGGGTAGGGACAGGTTATTCATATTGCTTTGTCTAGCTTACTTTGGACTGATTTGGACTTTGTTCTTGCTGTTGCAGTTCATTGTGGAGGAATATTCCTTCATATCATTTATCTCATTATGATTTCTCCTTTTCTAACACTTCTTTTGAGCATGTGCTTTGGTGAGCCTAGTATACAAATGTGATGTTTTTGCTTATTTGTTTGTTTTTCTCTTGTGGGTATGTGGCTGTGGAAAGGGGCTGGGGAACCTAGTTTTCACACGCTATTTTTGAAAGATGTTCTCTTTTATTTTGTAGAAATGGTTAGCCCTTTGACTACCTTGAGTTTCTGTGATACATTTAAATCCCAGCAGAGGAAATAGGACCTTAGGGAGATTACCATGAACCCTGAACAGTTTTCTCTTGTCTTTTTTGTTTTTTAAATCAAACCCCTCCCTACTTTTCTTTTTTCAGTGTTTAAAACACTGTCATTTCACTTCCTACATGAAGAGCAAGGGTTTAATATTGAGTTATTAAAATGTGTGTATTTTTACGTAATTTGATTCAGATTTTTTGAAGCTCTAACTCCCGGATGTGAAAATAAAGAATCCCCAAGGGCAGGAAACTTGACTCAAGGTGCCAGCGGTGGTGGAGTCACGGTGACTTGGTCCTCCCATCATGGCCGCGGTCTGCCTGCCGCAGCTCCGGGACATACCTGAGTGACCTCTAACCTCAGGCGTCAAACCAAAGACCTTCTCTCTTTTAATTACTGTTTCGCCACCTTTGATTAAAATCATGAGTGTCCTTGAATAAATAGGAACATGCTCAAATTTCCCCAGGTGTGTTTGCATTTTCATAGTTACAACCTTTATGCTTTTCCTTAGCTCTCATGCCTAAATGTTGACACCCTCAAGTAATGCACAAGATTTCATTTTACACAGAAAAATTCAATTACACTTAACAGTCATTTATTGATTGCCTCCTGTGTTTAAGATTTTTATTAGATGTAGGAATCACATAAAAATAAAACTGGGATTAGCTTATTATTAGTGTTCTTTCCTGTAACCCGTTCAGCAGTTAAGAAATCAGGGGCGCCTAGGTGACTCAGTGGGTTAAAGCCTCTGCCTTCTGCTCAGGTCATGATCTCGGGGTCCTGGGATCGAGCCCCGCATTGCATCTGGCTCTCTGCTCAGCGGGTAGTCTGCTTCCCCTCCCCCCCCTCTGCCTGCCTCTCTGCCTGCTTGTGAGCTCTGTCTCTCTAAAAAAAAGGGGGGGGGGAGAAGAAATCAAGAAGACATACCTATATTCAGAATGCCTGTTATTTAAAATACTCTTAAGGTATCTTCTCATTTTATCTTCAGAGAACCATCTATAAAGTCTGCAGAATTCATGCTTCTGGCCTGTGTAATAGCACAGAAATGTTTGGCCATTCCATGGAGGTTTTGGATATTTGCGAAGGGAAGAGCAGTGGCCCCTTTGTTGGAACGATGTTACCTGCCCCACGAGGCATCGAGGCGGCCTTTTGCCCCGGGTTGGCAGAGCCCCTCGCGTTGGTGGAAGCACACTCCTGCCCCACAGTGTCCTCCACACCTGGCGTGATGGAGGAGCGATTCTGCTGGCTTTCTTCAGTGATTTCCCGAGGGATTTTATTTCTACCACTTTTTTTTCTGACTTAATTTGCACTTTATACTTTCATAGAGATGAAAACAAGTTATTAAAATTCTAGCCGTCTTTGATAAAAGTCTGGCCCTTCTTTGGTGTACCAGATTTTAAAAAGTGTACTAAGTATGCACATTATGGTTCACCGACACAATCACACATACTTCAGTTTAGTTTTAGTGACGCTTCACCCCTGCCCCTCCAAATTACATGAGATACAACGTGTATGAAACCTCTTGTGTAGAACTTGCCTTACACGTAAGTGCTCAATAAATTGTCCCTTTCTTACCCTTCATTTGCTCCTCCTCCTCTTGTGAAACTCATTTAGCTGCCTGGGCCCGTTAGGGTTGCTGGTCTCCGAAATTTGCCCGAGATTCAGCTTTCCTTTCCTTGGGATGAAGAGATCTGGGACAGAGACCTGGTAGAGTCGCAGCGAATATGGCCGCTGACTCTTGCCTAAAACTTTGTCTCCTTGACTTCTGCCTGTGACCCCATTGGTGGGCCTCCCAGTACTGCGGACCTCTTCTGATGGAGTATGTTGGTGTGAACACCCCTGGGAGTCTTCGGCGTTCGTTTTGATTTTGTATTCTTCATTTTTATTTACCACGTAACAGAAGAGCATGGATGTGTGAAAACTATATTAAATACGTTGTAATTTGAAACGGTACTAATTGGATCTCCCAACATTATTGTCAAGACTTGAGTGGGTAACTAAATAAGTGGCTGCAGTGATTGGACTTTGCTTTTCTTTGCTCATTCCACCTCATGGTGTTTTATCAGTGAGTGGTAAAATCACTTAAAAGAAGGGAGAGAAAAGAAAAAGAAGATGTAAGGAAGGGCTCAGATGGAAATGTACTTTTCTTTCAGAGAAGTCTGCCTTAGATAAACTCCTTAGATTCTGCAAAGGGTTTTCAGATTTCTGAGACAGATAACCATATGAACCGTAGTGCTCGTCCAGGAATAACTAGCTGTGACTGATAACGCTTCTTTAGTGGGAGATGAGACTGAAGGTGGTGAGTCAGGTAAAATAACTTAAGATATCCTTCTGAGTCAGATACATTTCTCGCTCTCTTTCTCGGTCTTTGTCTCTATAACACATACAGAGAGAGGAAAGGGGAGGGATCGAAGGGACCATGCATAAATAATTACACAGGAAACATAGCTTTCGGAGTTCTCTTGCCTTTTTTCATCCCGATTGATTGGACGACATTCAGTATGTTGTTGAGAGTCAGGTGGTGTTTTGCAAGTGGGAACACTTTGGAGGTAGCTTGTTTTTTTTGTTTTTATTTTTTTTTATTAACATATAATGTATTATTTGTTTCAGGGGTACAGAATAACTATTTCTTATAAAATAAGAAGACTTTATAAGAATAACTATTTCTTATAAAAGAAATAGTTTATAAATAAATAAATACATTTATTAACATGTAGTATATTATTTGTTTGGGGGATATTATTCATCAGTCTTAACAATTCACAGCACTCACCATAGCACATACCCCCAGAGTCCATCACCCAGCCACCCCATCCCTCTCCCCCCCCTCCCCTCCAGCAACCCTTAGAGTATCTTGTTTTTTTAGGACCGTTCTTTTAGACAGTTGTGTTTATTCATGCTTAAACTGTACATCCCAAATAGGGAACTTCTGCAAATGCTTGCTTAATAAGCCCCTCATATTTAGCTAGCGGTGGTAGCTAGTGAAAAGGTATCTGGACAAATTATAGAGGAAATGAATACTACTTTAGAGTTGTAAATAGATTAATATATTTTACTTCTTCCGACATTTTTACTGACTATCCTGTCCTATCCCTTGTATACGATACTCCAGTTTTACTTTTGAATTTACTTATATACCCAGTTTCTCATCAAAATAACAAAATTATATGAAGTTTGATAGAATTCATTTAGTAGCCTTTCTGACTGAAGTTTTTATACTATGGCATTCTAATAAAAAGTATGACCCAGACACTGTGTAACTTAGTGATTAAAATTTAAAACTGCAGATTTCTTCATCTATAAAAATGTTTAAAAAAGGATCTTGGAAGAGGCATTCTTCTTCCAACATGTGTCCTTATGAATTATAAATAAATTTGTTTATTTTTAAATATACCAATGGCCATTTTTAACTGAAAGAGTCCTGTTGTGACAGAACATTCTCATTTCCTATGATGTTTTTACCTAGAATTTATAGCCCATGTGTTCCTAAATGGGAATTCAGCTGACCTACAGTAAAACATTTATATAAACTGAGACTACTCAAAGTGGAATACAAATTTTGAAAAATGTTTAAAATAAAGAAGTAAAGAAACCATGATAATGCAGTTACCATGAATAACTCTTAAATTTTAGGCTGCAAGACCCCTGGCTACCTCAGTCGGGCGAGCATGTAACTTTTGATCTTGGAGTTGTGAGTTCAAGCCCCACACTGGGTGTAAAGATTACTTAAAATTAAAAAGAAAGGAAGAAAGGAAGAAAGGAAGAAAGAAAGGAAGAAAGAAAGGAAGAAAGAAAGGAAGGAAGGAAGAAAGAAAGAAAGAAAGAAAGAAAGAAAGAAAGAAAGAAAGAAAGAAAGAAACTAACTTAAGGCTGCATTCCTGACTATCTAGGTAGAAGGGGGAAATGAGATTGCATAATTATTAACATAAAGTGAAAACATTTCTTAAGGATGGAATATCAGGTTATTACTTTGTAAAAAAAATAGTTTATAAAGGAACATATGTAGTATTTCTGTGAAAAAAGTGAATAATGATGCCAAAATAAGCATTTTCTGTTTTGTTTTTTTTTTGTAGTGTTAAAGATGTTTTTTCATTATATTTGGGATGATTATCGTGAGCCTAAGTTTGGCATCCTGTCACATAAATAAATAAATGAATGACTGGCTGTTTTTTTCTGTAACTGTTTTTTTCTGTCACAATTAAAATCCAGCAACTCTTTCCTAGAGTATCTTGCAGAGCCCATTTTCATTTCAGAGTATAATTCTTAAAAATAATAATTTTGTAAGCATAAAACATGTAGCAGAATGAAAAGGCATTTAATAAATAGTTCAGTTGTGAAGAGCGTATTTTTCATAAACTTTTCTCTGTTTTGTGGGAAGGTGACATTTTGTTTTGTAACTTGGCATTTTTCTGTTGTATGCTTTTATGGGAGAAGACTGCTAATCTTTGAGTTACAAGGTTTAGACTCAAGATTAATTGGTTAGTCTGGTGATGGTCTAAATTTTACAATGCAAACATTCCACTAATGACTTAGTACCATTACAGTTTGTATCTTGTGGGAAAACTTAGTGGTGTTTTGTTTAGTTTTGTTTGGGTTTTGTTTTTTTTGGAGGGGGAGGGTACCTGTTGACTTGAGTACATTATAAAATTGGAGATATGTTCTTCAGGACAAAAAGGATAAACCCATAACCTGTCTAGCGTCTTCAGAGTTTTAGCGGGAGGAATGCTAAAGCTGGTGTGATTCCTTCACTTCTGCCCCCTGAGGACTGACCAGGGAAGAATCTTGTGCTATGTGTTGGTTGCTGTGCCTTATATTTTAAAAGGAATGGGTGTGGTGAACAAGCAAGCCGGTGGCCCACTCAGTAGGAGTAAGGTTCTTGACACCAGTCCTAATTTGAATCCACAACTGTCATTGGCTCTTGGCCATTCATCAACCTTTAGGGGGAAGTGAAATATAGGGTCTCTTGATTATATCCATTGGAAAGGGGCAGCTGTATCATGTTCCTGTTATTTTGAGGGATTTGGACTTTTTTGAGCCCAAACCGTATGACAGAATTCAACAAAAAGATAATTTAACATACATTTACTCTTCTAGAACAAAACATTATAGGAAAACAACCTTTGTTCATTTGTTGGCCAGTCTTGTCATTTATAATTTCCTCGAAGGAAAAAAAAAAGGCCTCGAATGATAAATTCCTCCTTGTAGAAGCTCTTTAAGAGGACTTGAACTCTGGCGTTAATTTTGTATTTCATTATCTCCAGGAAAAGGACTTGCTCAGAATTTTGTGGCTCTCTCAACTCCAGAGCCTATGCTTTTAAAAATTGTACAGTTACAAAATCATGAAACAGCAATGTCTGTGTCAGCTTTATTTATTTATTTGTGTGTGTGTGTGTGTGTGTGTGTGTGTTAAGACACAAAAAAACCCTGTACATTGGAAAATTGTTTCCCTTCAGAGGGCTTAGAAAATATCTTGAGTTTGTTGGGATTAGATTGGGTGGCAGGCAGGGTAGCCGTCCATTCTGGAGCTGCAGCGCACAAATCGATTTTGCTCCCTTAGCTGCCTGCGTGGGCTTAAAACAATTTTTGACAAATGCCGGAGTTTCACAAATGTAGGAGTAGTGGCTCTCGAGGTGGTTTTGCAAGTCCTTTGGAACAACCAGGCACGTCTTCAGTCACTCTTAATTTGAATGAGAAAGGGGATGGCAGAAGCTATTTTTATTTTCCCCTGGGAGCAAGAGAAAAGGAGGCGGAACTCTGTACCATGTAATTTTAAAAAAGGAAAAAAAATCAGATTCCATTGAGATTCTTTCTTGTTTACTTTTTGTTTTACTCTTGCCGTCTCCCAGTGTGTTTGACTAATACAAGTCTTCCCCTAGGAATATGAGAATATGTGGTACGGTCCGCCTCATAACCTTCCTGGATATTTTTATAATTTATCATCAGCTGACACCGCCTGGGTAGAATATTCTTACCACTCCCTCTGGCTGCTGGAAGTCTGAAATTACATCTTTGTCTTTGAAGTCAGGCATACTGTTAGCGTTGCTATGGTGACAGGGTGGGTAATGGCATCCACAGACGGGAGATTGGTGTTTAGCGTCTAAACGCTGCTGTCCACAAGGCCTTGATTTTTAGAGTGGTTACTGAACTATTCCCTTTTAGTAAATGTTTAAAAATTACATTTTTACATGGTCTTACTAGATTAATAGTCATGGTTTATTTCATTTTAACTGCAAGGATAAAAGCATTATTCCATTAAATGGGTAGCTTTTTTTCTCTCTTGGTTTATGCATTATTAACACAGGCTTTCCTGTTTTGCTTGTAACATTTTATAGGCTTTTTCAAACATGCAGTCAGATTTGCTCCGTTGCTCCTTTATTTTTTGGTCTTAACCCATTATCTGCTTAATCTTGCATGATTTCAGAGGAGACAAAGTTCTAAGGAACTAAGCTTTAAAATGCTAAAAATGAAGAGAAGGAGGGAGGGGGAGAGTGTGCACACGCGTGTGTATGTGTGTGTGTGTTACACTCTGTATGTGATAATGTTGATTGACCCATCTTTCCCCATGAACTGCAGCAATAACTTTCTTCAAGTGTTTCTTTTGTTTCAAGTTTCTTTTTAGCCCCTCTCCTGTACTATACCTTCACTTAGGAGGTTAAAGGAAAGATTATTTACAGCTGTGAGGAACTATGGGACATTTTGAAAATGTTTTAGTTAATGTAACTTTTTAAAAATGATTTTATTTATTTGAGAGAGAGAGAGTCGGGGGGTTGTGGAGAGGAGCAGATGGAGAGGGACAAGCAGACTCCCCACTGAGCACGAAGCCCAACATTGGGCTAGATCCCAGGACCCCGAGATCATGACCTGAGCGGAAACCAGGAGTTGGATGCTTAACTGACTAAGCTACCCAGACGCCCCAGTTAATGTCACTTTTGAAGTAATAGTCTCTCAATTTAATCTGTTTGGTCTGAGTCTAGTTACTTATATTACTTATGATTTGTTGATTCTTGATTATTTTGTCATTAGAATAATGTTGACTCTTAAAAGTTCATATAGTATATGCATACGCCTTTCTATGTCATTTATGAACTGCTTCTGGCAATATCATTTTGAATGCCTCATGATATGGACCTTACTGCTTCATAAAGTATTTGTTAGGAAATTCTTCCTTGGGTTAATGTGAAATGCTTTCTTGGGTTTGGATTCTACTTCTGCCTTCTTAAACCACATGAGATAAATCTAAATCCCTCGTCTCTATCATGGCTGTTCAGATATCTGAAGACAATTTTCATTTTACCTGGTTGTTCACTAGCCTGATTAGTTCCTTTATTTTCCCCATTATGTGGTTTCAAGTCTGTCCCTACCCTGCTCTTAATTCTTTGGTAAAGTTCATTTTGTGTAAGTGCCTCCTCATAGGACTCCACAGCCAGACTAACGGATCCGACACAAGAATGGCTGGCATAGAGCCAGTCGGCCACCCCCTTTGTTCTGGACTGTCATGGTGGTAGGGGCTAGGTGTCAGAGCTGCATCCCACTCTAGCCCTGTGATGGGAGGTCCTTCTAAGACTCATGTCTCACCTGTCCTGTACTTCAACCTAAGAACAGTTTTCGCATTTACCCTTATTGAGTGTTTTGGGTCATTGTTCAAGGCTACTAACATGAATTTGGATCCCAAATCTAGCATCTGTTGTATTTAATATAATTTCTACCTTTGTATCATCTATAAATTCATATCTCATTATAACTCTTAATATAAACAAATAAAATAGACTGAACTTCTTGACGTTTTGGTTGCTGCCATTCATCCAGGTGTAATAAATCTGGAGCTTCTGTGTGTTCAAGACCATACATTACATGTTAACTACAACACCATCCTAAGACACTTGGCTAGAAGCTGGGTGGGAATCCAGAACAGTCGGGATAGGATGATGGTTCTGCCAGAGGTATAGAGGCTCCGTGATATTGAGAGTCGTATATGCTTTGTCCTGGAGGTAACTTGTCTTTGTCAAACCTAAGTTTTCTGCGTGGGAGGTGGAAATTGACTTCGTAAGCCAGTTCATGTTGCTGCACCACGTGACGCTCATTGGCTTCTTCCTGTGACCAGGAGTAACAGCTGAAATAAATATCAAGAAAAGGTAGAAAACCTCTGCCCATCCCCAGGGGGCCCTAGAAACAGAGCCTGAATGTCATGGGTCCAAGGCAGGTGGTAGTCCGCCTGGTCTTGGGATCTTTGAAATGAAGCGGGGCCATTTGAGGGGCCTAAAATCTCAGTGAGTGAGACTGTCGGTCACAGAAGCCCGTGGCCTATGCGGTGAGGATGGTCAGCGGAGCAGGCGGAACGTGTGTTCATGTTGGGGGGGGTCCTCCTCTACGTCTTCCTTTTCCCCCTGTATTCAGCTCCGTATCCGACTCATGCCGCGTGCTTTACTTTCCATTACAAATTGTCCAGGACTGAGGGGGCACTGGATACTAGGGAAGTGAGGCTGGCGTAGTCTTTTCTAGAGTTAGCTAGTTCCCTTGGGGAAGACGTGCACCGGCGGCCTGGCACTGGGGAGGAGAGCAGGGCACCTGCCTCTGCGGTGCACGGGAGCTTTGCCTCCTTGCTCCCCCTGCCCGTGGGAGCGGAGGGAAGCGTGGCCAAGTGAGTCACTCAGGAAAAAAAAGACATCCTTTTGTGATGGGGTCCTCGGTCTCTTCATGTACGCGTGGAGAATAGGCGCCCAAATTTTGCCCGTATTACACCACCCGTCCCCTCTCCAACCCTTCCTCGTCTCTCTCTGCGGAAGCCGGGCCTCCGTTTCTGGACATGGGCACTTGAGAGCGGAACTCTTACAGATGAAGAATTTGCCGGAAAGTTTTATAGATTGGGAAAAAATGCTTTAGACCAGTGCTGGTTCATGGAGTGACAGGTGGGAAGTAATCACTAGAGATGGCCTCTCGGGGCCGTATTCCTTTTCCTTCCTCATTTGCAGGCTCTTCGTGCCCGATGCCCATGCGCGCTGCTCTAGTCGACCAGCCGTTTGGGCTTGAATTGGGCCGAGGAGCGGGCACGTTCCCACTCGACCGAAACCCTTAGTGAGCTTTTCATTAAGTGGATTCTGCATCTCCCCTCGAAAGAACAAATATGCGAGTGAACTTGGCGGCCGAACACTGTCCTCTTTGCGGCATTTGTAACAGCAAGTGTGTTCTAAAGACTTCTTGGATGTTCTAGATCTGCAGCATCCAACAGAATTTTCTGCAGTGATTAAGATATCCTGTATCTGTGTCATACAGTGTGTGAGCCCCTTGTCGTATGTCACTCTGTAGCACTTGAAAGGTGGCTAGTGTGAGGAACTGAACTTTGAATATTAATTAAATTTAAAATAGCCTCGTGTGGCCAGTGACTTCCATATCGGATAGTCCATTTCTAGCTTCTGGAGCCTGTATAGTCTTGTTTTTACCACAGAGTAGATTTTGGTAGAATAACAATGTGCTCGTTCGCATTCCGGCTTCCCGTGCATTCTGAACTAGCATTTCAGTCTAACCTCTTCACACACGTGTCCCGGAGATTACAGGTACAAATATAGTTTAGGTGCAGAGTTAATCGCTTGCAGGGTTTTGATGTATAGATAAACCAGGATTTCAGGAGGAAGGTAATTGTCCCTTCAGTGGGTGATTGCTATGTGCTCGAGTGCTGTTTCCAAAGTTGGAAAGCCGAAGTGCTCACATGTCTTTCTACGTGCCTGTTTCTCTGCACTTTCGATCCCCTGTATTTACTAG